>CM055642.1:44464388-45060016 GCA_029378325.1 Elaeagnus macrophylla
CCAAGCTTAGATGACAAGTTTGATGCTATGATGAATATGATTAATGGTATGGAAAATTGTATAGATTCTCGGTTTGACACAATGGGTAACAAATTGGAAGCTAGAGTAGATAAGTTAGAATCTACACATGGAGCTTCAATCCAAAATTTAGAGATGAAAATGGGGCATATTGCCCAAATACTTCACAATCGACTACAAGGTTCTCTCCCTAGTGATACTCTACCAAATCTTAAGAGAGATGGGAAAGAACAATGCAAAGATATTACTCTTTGGAGTGGTAAGGAGTTAGAAAGAGATAAAGATGAAGTGGAAGAAAAAGTGGATGAAGGAAAGGGAGGAAAAAGAACAAGAAGAATCTTATGCACCTAAGTTGAGTCTTGCATACACACCACCACCACCTTATTTCCAAAGGTTTGAAAAGAGCAAGATGGATAAGCAATTCTAAAAATTTCTTGAATTTCTTAAGAAATTACATATCAACATCCCATTTGTCGATGCTCTTGAGAAAATGCCATCTTATGTGAAGTTTATGAAGGACATCTTGCCCAAGAAAAGAAGAGGCATTTGGGAGACTATGAGACGGTGACACTTACGGATGAATGTAGTGTTATTTTTGATTGCCAAATGGTTGAAAAGCAAAAAGATCCTAGAAGCTTCAACATACCTTGTACAATTGGAAGCTAGAATTTGGAAAGACATTATGTGATCTTGGAACTAGCACTAATTTGATACGATTCTTGATTTTTAAGAAGCTTGGGTTGGGCGAGTCAAGACCAACTTCGATCATACTCAAAATGGCGAATAGGTCAATTAAAAGACCAAAGGGTATTGTTGAAGATGTGCTAGCCAAGGTTGATAAATTCATCTTTTTGGCAAATTTTATAGTACTAGACATGGAAGAAGATTGAGATATCTCCATTATTCTTGGGAGGTCTTTCCTGGCTATTGGGAGACCATTGATTGATTTGTACAAATGAGAGCTCACATGAGGGTGCAAAATGAAGAGGTAAAATTTAATATTTTTAAATTCATGAAATTTTTAAATGATATGGATGATGTTTTAGGATAGATTCTCTTGACATATGTGTGCATGATATATTTAGAGATGACTATCATATTGATCCTTTAGAGTTTGTTATTATTAGATCATGTATTTTGGATAAAAAGAGTGGTGATAGTACTTGTGACATGCTCATAATGTTGACATTGATGACTATAGTATCCATGAGATCATTGAGATCATTGATTTCCATGATGATAATTATGTGTATGAGAGTAGTGATAATGTTGTTTTGAATGACCATAATGGAGATAGTATTTGTTTGAATGATGATGTTATGGATATTGTGCATTTTATGGAGGCTATGCTTCCTTGTGTTGGTGTTAATGCTTTTGATGACATGTTGAAAGAAAGGTCCTCACTTAAGCCATCTATTGAAAAGCCCCCTAAATTAGAGCTTAAGCCATTGTCTAGTCACTTCAAGTATGCTTATTTGGGAGATGGTGAGACACTACTGGTAATCATTTATTTGGCACTCACCAAAGACCAGGAGGGAAGGTTAATGATTGTTTTAAAAGGAAGAAAAGAAGCTATTGGTTGGTATTTTGCCAACATTAAGGAAATTAACCCTTCCATTTGTATGCACAAAATTTTGATGGAGGAGGGGACTATTCCTATTAGAGATGCACAAAGTAGGTTGAAATCAATGATGAAAAATGTAATGAAGATGGAGGTTATTAAATGGTTGGATATGGGCATCATTTTTCACATATCTGAAAGCAAGTGGGTGAGCATGGTTCTATATGTTTTTAAGTGCTACCTCTCCAATTGTAAGTGCTACCTCTAATTTATCATCTAATCTAGCATGCACAAAAGTATCATGAATTATTGGATCTAAACATTCTACAAAAGAGCATTCATCAATAGCAGATATAGAAGGGTAAGGAGATGAATCAAAAACCATAAAATGCACAGTCTTTCCTAAGACTGTCATTGTCAACTTTCCACTTTGGACATCAATGATGGTTTGGGTAGTGGCCATAAATGGTCTACCTAAAAGAATGGTGTGCTCCTTGTCCAAAGATGGATTGTCCTGCATGTCTAAAACCACAAAGTCAACAGGTATGATTAGCCTATCTACCTGTATAAGTAAGTCCTCAACCATGCCCTTCGGATATTTAATAGATCTGTCTGCAAGTTGAAGGGACATGGTTGTTAGTTTTAGCTCTCCCAAACCTAGCTACAAGAAAATCGAGTAAGGCATTAAATTGATACTAGCACCTAAATCATGCATAGCCTTAGCTACTTTCCTATCCCCCATAGTAATATCAATAATAAAACTACTTGGATCTTTTAACTTAAGGGGTAAGTCGCGTTGAAGCACCGCACTAGCAATTTCAGACACGATTACTCTTTCATTAAGCTCATACCTTCTTTTCTTAGTGTTTAGTTCTTTGAAAAATTTAGCATAAGAAGGCATGATTCTAATTACATCTAACAATGGCAAATTGATATTAACCTTAGAAAGCATGTTAAATAAATCAGAAAACTGCTTATCTTGCTTACTGTCCTTTAAACGGTGTAGGAATGGTACCGGTGGTCGGTATGGCTCCGATGACTTGTGTAGCTTAGGTGGATTAGATGACTCTCCAATTTTTGCCTTTGAAGGCTCTTCATGCATGTCACCGCTTTCCTCCAATTCCTTAGAAACATTGTTGTCATCTTCCATGTTACCTGCACTATAATATAAATCATTAGAAAGTTCAGGTAAATTTTTAGTAATGACCTTACCACTCCGAAGAATCGTGACAGCTTTGGCTTGTTCGGGTTGACTGGGCAGCTTTCCCGTCTCTTGTTTGTACATTTGTTCTGCTAGCTTCCCCACTTGCATTTCCACTCTCTTCATTGAAGCTTCCATAGAGTCCATCCTTCCACTACAGGAGTGTATGAAATTATTTAGGGTTTCCTCTATGGTTGGTTTATTTTGTGGAAATTGTCGGTTTATATTTTGGCCTTGTGTTTGGTTTTGGACAAATGGTTGGCTATTGTTTTGTTTCCAAGCAAAGTTAGGGTGACTCCTCCATCCAGGGTTGTAGGTATTTGAATAAGAGTCATTCCTAGGTCTAGGTTGGTACCCTTGCATTAAATTTGCCTTTTCAATAGTACCTGTATAAGGTTCACCTGCAAAATAACAAACGTTAGCACCATGTCCATATGAACCACAAACTCCACATACCTCGTGTTTTGGCATTTGATTAATATTGGAGGTAGCGAGAAGTTGCACTTGTTTCATCAATTCAGCAAGTTGCATGGCTATTTCATTGTTGGAGCCTAATTCGTGGACTCCAACTCTTCTTCCTCTAGCGCTCTTTTGTTGGGAATTGGCTCCCAACATCTCGAATAATTCGTAGGTTTCATCCGCTATTTTCTCACCATAGCTCCTCCTGCAGTGTTATCAACTGTGAACTGACATTGTAGTGTCAATCCTTCGTAGAAAAATTGATTCTATAGCTGCAACGGGAAGTGATGATGTGGACACTGTATCAAAAGCAATTTGAATCTGTCCAAGCCTCGTGGAAGGGTTCTCTGTCCGTCTGCGAAAAAGTAGCAATTTTTCTTCTTAGGTCAGACGTTTTTTGATGGGAATAGAACTTACCCATAAATTTGTTGTAAACATCGTCCCAAGTGGCCAAAGAACTGGGTGCCAATGTCATGAGCCAAGACATAGCTATATCTTTGAGAGTGTACGGAAAGCACCTCATGCATAGTTGATCTTCACTAAGTCCTTGCAGTGGAAAGGTTTGCACAGTAGCATATAATTCACGCATAAAATTTAAAGGATCTTCATTAGGGATACCGTAAAAGGAGGGAAGCATGGAATAATAAATATTTTTCAACTCATAATTCCTAGCCGCCTCTGTAAGTCAAATGCACGATGTGGCTGTCCCAATGATAGGTCTTGCAAACTCTTTGTTCATCATCTACCTAGCCCATGTTGTCACCCATTGCTGCTTGCAATTGTTGTTGGACTTCTTCCTCTTGAAGTTGATTATCCAGTTTCTTTGATCGGTGTTTGACTCTATGAATGTTGTCAATGAAAGGAGAGAGTTCCTTGTTAAGTGATCTCCTACCCTGCATGCACAAATAAAAAGCAAACAAAGATCAAGGCAGCAGTGAAATTGTAATTTAAGCACTATTTTTTTGTTTTTTAAATTTTTTGATTTTTTGTATTTTTGAATAAAAGATAACAAATAAAATAAACAAATAAAAGTAATTCAGAAACTCTAAAACGTTAAAAAGAAAATTATTTAAAACGCCAATTCTCCGGCAACGGCGCAAAAAACTTGATGTGATAAATTTAGTACTCGTAAGTTTACGAATCACTCATAGAAAAGTGACAAGCAAACCTCCAAGGTCGGTCTCTCAAGGAATTGCAGTGGTTCTAAATAACCTTTTTCTTAATCTAAATATAGTTCTAACAAAAGTAAAATACTAATTAAATAGAGTTTTAGTGAAACTAAAACTCTAAGTAACTAGAGTCCTAAATCTAGTAAAACTGTAAAAAGTGTTTGTTTTGTGACGCGAACAATGGTACGAACAATTAAACAAAATCAATATAGCAAATTAACAATCAATTCAGGTAGATTAAAAATCAATGGAGGATGTATGGACGTTTAGCTTGGTTGACCATGCTTGCATCGAAAAGTAATGGTGAAATAACATGAACGTTCTAATAAACAATTTTACCGGCTTTCCTTTTAATTACGAGACTACCTACAGTCGGGGTAAATCTCTTTGTTGATTAGCTAATTAACTACCTATAGTCGGGGTAAATCAAATAGCAATCAAATTATGCGCCAGGAAATAAATGCCAATCAAACTAATGCTATGACTAAGTCACTAATTTGAAGCTTTGATTAAGTGTTTCGGAATAAAGTCAAGGTGACGTTCCTAAAACTATATTCTTAGATTTTTCAACCTAACTACGAATCTCAAATTGGCCCATAATAATTCATAATTAAATATCTAAACATGCTCATAATCAAAAGGTAATTTGTTTATATCAAATCAATAAAATATTCACCATACACAATTCTAGCAAACATGGTAACACAAACTAAACATCCATAATAAAATTAGCCGCTCATGTTCATATTAAAATTCATAGACAAATATAATATGATCATACACTCAGAGAAGGAAGAAGAAAATATAATTCTATAACAACAAGGAAAACCTAGATCTAAATACCGCTAAATGGAAGGGATGGCATTCTTCTCCAAAAGCTTTATCTTTGATCGTCGATGGCTTCCTTGGATCCTTAGAATGGTTTCTCTTGCTTCGTTTGAGTGTGACAAAGCTCCCAAAACTGAATGAATCTCTTGTTTGGTCGCAAAATTATTGTGTGTAAAAGTTGTATTCAAGTTATATGTAAGGGTGACTCTACGGGGGTATTTATAGATGTAAGGGATTTCACAAATCCTGATTGCATTAGGAATAGGCGCTCTGCAGGCACACATTTTTCCCGCCGCAGCGCAACACAAATTCTGGAAATAATGTCAAAACCCGAGAGCTCCCAGCCGCGGCGCGTGTTGCCTTCCTTTTCTTCATGTTTATCCCTTACATATGTGATGGCTCGTTATGTAAGGCTTACATATTTGACTTGTCTTGCCCGTAACTCGTGATCCGAGGGCCGTAAGTGTTCCGTCTTTGCGTGTTTGCATTATTTGACTCATTTGATGCTAAAAACACCTGAAATGCACTAAAACATACCCGTGATTCCGAATGGATAGATTTATGAAATTAATCGAATAAACAACAAATAATAAATCTACTTCAAAATAATTAAGCGCAATAAACCATGAAATATTAGTACTTTTCGAGCACTCATCATGTGCAAATACCAGTGTAGTTATAGACAACACAATAGAGTTTAAGCTTAGTTGGAGCTTGGAGCTCAGTGGAAGATGCAGACTTGGAGGATGGAGTGGACAATAAAAGATGGATGCACAGGAGTCAGGTGTGTTGGGTGTGTCTTAGTTGTGTGTTGGGATTCATTCATTGGACTGAATTTCTAAGGACCATCTTGCATAAACTTATTATGCTTAAATGCCATATCTGTATTAGAGTTATGTAGTGTTTTTCCATGGAAAGCCAAAAAGGGAGATTGTAAGTCTTGTGTTTTTGGTGTTGGCATTTACATGTGCAAAACACAGTGTTTGTAATTTACTCGTATTTTTTGGTCCCTTTGTAAGGTTTTTTATTGTTGGCTCAGTTTCACACACTCACTTAGCACACATTTTTGGTTCTATCACAAAATGCACATACTTGCATATCTTGAGGATATGTTTGGATAGAAATTTGTCTTGTTTTGTGGGAGTTTTGGAACCTGTCTGAAATTGGGAGAATCATACCATTTCTTTGGTGAATCTATCAGTTTTAGTGCTTTTCATTTTTTTGGAGTAGCTCAGTGTCAAACAATCCAATTTTTTTCTAGTTTGGTGGCTCGCCAAGGGTTCTCAAAGGTGGTCGGCAAGGGGTCATTGAGGGGATGGCAAAATTTTTTTGCCCATTTTCTCTTGCCATGTCTTTCACAGGTACCTCATCGGGGGGGACCGGCAGGGGTTTGCTAGGGTGTCCTTTCCTTTTTAAATAACACCCTTTTCTCTTGTTTTAGTTGGCCAAGAAATGGGGGCACTTTGCCCACTTGTTTTTGGGCTTTCCTGGTTTGTTTTTGGTCTATTTTGGTCCACTTTTCTTTCTAAGTGTCAGGTTTGGGAAACAGTATCATCTTATGATGTATGATATTGTAGAGGAGTCTCTCTCATATTTTAAACATGGGTGAGTGTAAAAACGTGAGATTGAGTGAGGATTTGATGAGAGGTGAGTTGTCATAATAACAATACCTTAAGTGTATTTCTGTATTTTTATTATGAGGTGTAGATCAATCTAAGTAGAGCCACATATCTTATGAGAGCTGAGTTTCCATAATAAAAATACATTGAGTGTATTTAGATTTGGGTAGGAAAAGCCACATATCTTATGAGAGTTGAGTAATCGTAATAACAATGGATTGAGCGTATTTTTGCATTGTTATTGTGAGGTATAGATCTAGTTAGGAAGAGCCACATATCTTTAGTATTATCTTGAGTTACTGTGTGATGGTAGTTTAATGTGTGTCGGTTGGGGTTACAAGGTTGCAATGTTATGCATATGTGAGGAGCCTATATGTTGGTGTGCCGTGTGTAGTCATTGTATGGATGAGCCTTCAATAGTCAATCACATTGGCAATTAGGACATGCATTCCCAACTGATAGAGGTATAGGAATTTTACCTTATTGAGTTCTATTAACTGTTTATTTTCTTTAATGAATTTACTACTTGGAATTGGAGCCTATGTGTGTTTGCCACATTACATGCTGTTTTATGTATGATCACATGTTATGAGAGTACAATCATCAGTTACCAAATATGTTCCCACATATTAGATCTTGAAGTGACTGGGTGTTTGTTTCTAGATCTCTATCTACACACACACACACCTTTGTTTGTTGTGCCCTTTATCTCCAGTGGAGTGGGCTATTGTTTATTGTGTGTGGTTTTTTATTGTTGTGCACTTGTGTTGATTGCATCATCCCTATTTTCCTATTCATTCTTGTATGCACTTGTGTCGATTGCATCAGCCTCAAGAATTCTTTAATTGAACATACTAAGAGCACTCTGTTCCTTGAGAAAATCCTCCATAGTAGCCTCGTTAGGCCTTTATGGGATAAGCGTTATGAGCTCGTCTAAAACAATTGGACTACCAATCAAAGGCTCGTGCATAGAGCTAGAATCATCAACAAATTTAACTCCTTTCCCTTTGCCCGTTGGGTGGAGTAGAAGGATTGACCTGTAGCTCGAACAATATGATATCCTCCATATGTAGAGGTTTAATCATGAGGCCTTTACTTTTCTTAGTGGGATGTTACTCCTTCCTCTTATCCTTGGTAGGGATGCTTTTCTTCCTTTTATGCATTATAGGAGACTTAGAAGAATCATCCACCTTAGTATTGGTGAATAATTGGAAAAGGTCATTGATATATAGATCTCCAAGCTCCATATTAGTATAAACAAAGTACATTCTCTCAAAGTTGATAAATGGAAAATTAGAAGTTGAAGTCCTACATGATATGACAATCACAATCATCAAGAACAGTACCCAAAATCTAATGTAGATGATTTGCATCTAGGAGTTGCTTGAGTTTTTTGTTTATTCATATTGGTTGAGAAAGTGAACCCCCAACTTCACAAGTCTAGCAGCTATGATACATAGAGTATGTAACAAATTTCTCCAAAGGGTTAGGTAAGGAAGATAGTTTTCAATGGACGTTAACCTCGACTTGACTTTCTTACTAAGGGTTGAGGTGTAGAAGTAGAATGCTCTTCACGTCACCCCAAGTGCTCTAGTTTAAGTAGTGGGCCTTTTCGAATTCCTACAGACTAGATACATACAAAGAATTATTAGAAAATCATGTTTTCTACCAAATAGGGTAACATATATTTCCTATTAAATTATATTAGCTATTTAATTTGATGGGTTGAAATTAAGTGGTCTAATTTTGGTAAGTCCACAAACTGCTCAAAATTGATATAGGCTAATTGAGTAGATACCATTTTGTTCTAATTAGGGGATTATGGGAATCCTAATTTAACAATATAAAAAGACCTTTTTAGTTATGGCCCCCAATAAACCAAATCACAACATAGTTTCTCCCCATTTGGAAGAGAGACAACTGTCCCATTGAGGAACTAAGGCAATTTGGTTGAGGAAGATCACAAATCCCTTCACCATTCATGTTCATTTGTTCGTTATTGATTGTCAAGTATTTCTGTGACAGTAGCAATCATTCTCAATGGGTCCTGGTATTTCACCTAAATCTATAAATCCTTAATAATATGGTGTGATGTAAATCCTAGGATTTTTGGTATTATATTCTAGGATGTTTGCATCTATAATTTTGCTTAGGATTTTTGATTTGATATATTTCTAATAAGTGGTATCAAAGCGGTCATCGTTGTTAGATGATTAGGATTTGTGAATATTCTATTCGTATGGTATTCAAATTATTTTTCTTGAATAGAATATTTATATTTTATTATGAAATATTTTTGATGAATCTAGATCTGATTTTGTGTCTTAAAGATCTAATTTTTTTATGTCAGAACCATAATGATTTTGGGATGATGATTTTAGATATATTATTGTATTTTTTATATATATAAAAAGGGAGGGTTAGTTAGGAGCAGTTGCACATTTCTAATTTGAAGCATGGTATGTTGCAAGGATTTTGCTTATGAGGTGTACATGGGCTATTACAAAACTTTAATTACTTTTATTTAATGTTTTGCAAAAGTAAATATCACACAGGCCAAAAGATCATATTACTTCACGGCAATGTAAAAAAGTCGAGCATTAGGCACTGCACATTTGGGATTGTCCAACTAAGGCACGGTGTTATAAGCCACATGGTTAGCTACTATTTTGTTGGTTAGCTGAACACTCTCAAGGCTACAAGTTTTACGATCCCACATAAAGATCCTTCTTTGAAAAAAAAATGTGAAATTCCTTGAGGATGTTGAGTTTGGGGGGGAAGAAAACGTAAGGAATGTTATCTTTGAAGAAGAATATATTATTGACAATGATAAGATCTCTGTACTAATTAATGTTCAAGACACAAATCTGACATTAGATAGCAATGTTCACGCTCCTATTCTTGACATTGTTCCAAATCAAGATAACAATGAGATTTTTCCACAAGCACCATCCATAGAACAAACTCAACAACCCCAAGAAGTGCCATTAAGGAGATCCACTAGGGAGAAGAGAAGTGCGATTCTAGATTACTATATTGTCTTTCTCCAAGAACATGAGGTTGGTGTTGGTTTAACAAAGGATGACCCGAACAACTTCCATTAACCCACACGTAATTCTAACTCTCAAAATTGGATTCATGCCATGAAGGATGAGATGAAGTCCAAGAAAGACAATGACATTTTGGATCTCGTTGAGTTGTTTGAAGGTGCAAAGCCTATTAGATGTAAATAGATATTTAAAACCAAGAGGGATTCGAAGGGTAATGTCGAGATATATAAGGAATATCTAGTTGCTAAAGGCTTTACTCAGAAGGAAGGCATATACTACAAAGAGAATTTCTCTCCAGTATCTTTGAAAAACTTGTTTAGAACTAAAATAGCACTATGGCTCATTTTGATCTAGAGCAGCATCAGATGGATGTCAAAAATGTGTTTCTCAATGGAGACATTGATGAGACAATTTATATGGTACAGCCAAAAAACTTTGCATTAGGAGATCCAAAGTCCTATAGTTTGCAAGTTGAAGAAATCCATCTATGGTCTCAAACAAACTTCCCATCAATGGTATCATAAGTTGCATCTAGTCATCACCTCGTACGGTTTTGCGGCAAATGTCGTTGATGACTGTTCACATCACAAGTTCAGTGGGAGTAAATATATTTTCCTAGTATTATATGTCGATGACATTTTGTTCGCTAGCAGTAATATAGGCTTATTAAACGAAACCAAGAAACTTCTAATGATAGAATTCGAGATGAAAGATCTTGGTAATGCCTCTTTTGTATTAGCTATTCAGATATTGAGAGATCGTTCTTGAGGTATCCTTGGGTTTTCACAAAAGAGCTACATCGATAAGGTTTTGAGTATATTTGGCATGAAAGATAGCAAAGCAAGGACACGCCGGTGGATAAAGGAGACAAGTTTAGTCTCGAACAGTGCCCCAATAATGATCTTTAAAAGAAAGAGATGTACAAGATTCCTTATGTGTCAGCAATAGGGAGTCTAATGTACGCTCAAGATTGTACTCATCCCGACATAGGATTTATAGTGGGAGTTGTGGGCAAATATTTGAGTGATCTAGGTACGCAGCACTAGAAGGTAGTCAAACACGTGATGCATTACTTGAGTAGAAAAAAAGACTACATGCTTACTTATCAAAGATCAGACAGTTTAGAGATCATCAAATACTCTGACTCAAATTTTGCAGGATGTCAGGATAGTAGGCGCTCCACATCAAGCTACATCGTTGTGTTGCCTGGAGGAGTTATCTCATGGAAGTCTACTACGTAGACTCTCATAACTTTGACAACTGATGCACAACAACTTGATAACCAAATTTTGTATTTGTAAAAGCTCACAAGTGCACGAGTCACTTATAGTAGGTGACAAGTATACTCCCAAGATCGTCTCTAAAAGGAATTGCGGTGGTTTTTGAAAGAGTCAAATGTAATCTAAAACGTGACACTAAAATAAATCCTAAACACTCTAATCAAAGATTGGTGTGAAAATGGTTGCTAAAAGTATTAAAATAAACAAGAAAAATAAAGTGAATGCGTGAAAGTGTCGCTGAAACAATAAGATGAACGAGTGTGGGAAATTAGGTAGTGAACTAAGCATGGATAAATTAGTTTATGTGGTCTCCTCAATCAAGCGTATTAAGTGGATTTATTGATTCTTTTCACTAATCCAAGAAAATCCCAAATCAATGGTGATTTTCCCTTAATTAACTAATTAACTTCTTTGATCCGGACCGTTAATTAATTAATTAGCATTAATCTTAGAAAAGGTAATTCAATCACCTAAATTAAGACAAGTCAATGCACTCAATTTAAGTTCATGCTCAAGAATGCCCAATTAAACTTAGATGGCGTTTCTAAAGTTCAATCCTAAAATAGTCTCAAACATTCATAACTAAATTGGCCAAAAATAATTAATGAATGTAGATGTTAATAAACAATGAACATGAAATAAATCACTCAAATAATATTCAAACCACAGAAATAATATCCATTCAAAGTTACATCCCTAAATTCCCACACACAAGGGTTTAGTTACACATGATCAAACTCAAATCCAGATTCTTCATTATAAATGACATAGAAAGAATTCTAATGAGGAAAAGAAGGATTACAAATAAGAATCTACCAACTTTCACTCTTGCAACAAGATCCTTGATGTTGGATGATCACCTATTTCAAGTCTCTTGATGAAGATCCAATTGAATAGTCTTTGATGAAGTAAGTTCTCTCCCAAAATTGTATGAAAAACCTGAATTTGGTGTTGTTCACGCACTGTTCACCCTTGGAGTCTCGTGTGTTTGTTGTGTTGGAGGCTGGAGAGATGCGTTGGAGGCTGGAGTTCATTTAGGTTTTCGTATATGTAAGGGTTTCCCAAAGAGCATGTGCGTGTGTGGCTGGGGGGAATTGCAATCCTCGCGCGCGCGCCGCGACGCGCCTTTTTCCATGCCGCGGCATATCGTTTCTTCGCCGCGGCGCGCCTTGTATGTAAAGGTATGTACATACATGTACATACTTTGCTGATTCTCGATGTAAGGCTTACGTCCCCCATTGTAAAGCTTACATTTTTAAACACTTTTGCTTCACTTTTGCTCTCTTTTTCCACATTTCTTCCCAAACCTACTTTGACCTACAAAACAATAAAATACCCTCCAAAACAAGATTATATTGAGATTAAATGCGAAATAAATACTTAAAAACGTAACAAATAGTAGGTCAAAATAGTGTTCATCAAATACCCCCAAACCTACATTTTGCTAGTCCTCAAGCAAAACTAAAATTGAAAAGACAAATAACAAAACCAAAATTGAAGTTAACAAAACTTGTCATGCTTTAGTTTCTTTCCAATTCATAACAAAACATTTATACACCAATTTATCCAACATTTTAACACATCAAGGTTCACCATTTAGATCAATTTCACTTCACAAATCTAAATCCCAATACTAAAAGTGTATCAACATTTATTCCCCCAAACCTAGTGTCAAGAATGTGAATTCGTTTCAACTCTAATCCTCACAAGAGTTACTCTCTAAATCACACCGATCTTATGGGTTCAAGCACTCATCAATGTCTATGCGAATAGAAGTTATGTAAAGAAATGAGCTAATAGATTCGCATATGATTAAACAAGAAAGGCTCAAAAGTGCATAACATTGATCTCATGAAAGGAATCAAATGATAGGATTTACGAAGAAATCACATTACTAATCTCATGCATCAATTAAAATCCTCAAGCAAAAACTTCAAGTGCCATAGAGTGCAAATGCTTTGACTTTAAGGGAACTTATTTCCTACTTCTCTCTTCTCTTTTTTTTTTGTTTTTTTTTTTTTATATTGTATTAACCATTCATACTTGAAGAACTTAGGGTCATAATAAACTTATTATCTCCTTTTTTTTTAGACCCATGTACATATGCAATTTGTGAATGGCTACTTCTTAGCTCTTTTTGTGTTTGATATAGGAATTCCCTTGTATTTTTTTTAAAGTCAAGCATGAATGAATTAGGCAAATACTTCAAATTTTACTCAAATCATTTAATCTAAACAATTCAATTAAGCACATGATCCCTCATTACATGTTTAAAATCCTATAGAGATCATCCAACAATTTGAAATGATATGAAAGGTGTTTAAAAGAGTAGAAGAATATTTATCTCTCAGAATAAAACGTTAAGGGCTCAATAATATTCTCACAAGGTAGTCTCCACTATTCAATTCCTAAACACAGGATTCAGGTTCATCTCAGTTTCAACATCAAAAGCATGAAACACAGATTGCAAATTAAAACTAATCTTTATAACAAACCTTAAACATTTCAAAAATCAGATAAACAATGCACAAAGACTAGTTATTCATCAAAAATTGACCAAAGCATGAAAATGTTGTTTACCAACCAAAAATGCAAAATGCACCCTAAACCTAAACTAAACATTGTCCTAAAAGTTTTCAACTACACAATAGTTCAGAAAAGAATTTAGCAATGGCAAACAGAAAACTAAATTAAACTTAACTAAATTAAAAGAAACGATACATAATACCTAAAACGGTGGGTTGCCTCCCACCAAGCGCCTAGTTTAACGTCTTAGCAAGACGTTGCTCATAGCTAAGGTGCATGCAGTTCAATGCACTCCACATCTCCATGGTGAACGACTCCTTCCAAGTAAGGCTTTACACGATGTCCGTTCACTTTGAAAGTTGCTTGTGTGTTGGGATTGAGTAGCTCAACAGCTCCATATGGAAAGACCTCCACAATCTGGTATGGTCCACTCCATCTTGATCGAAGCTTTCCTGGAAAAAGTTTAAGATGAGAGTTAAATAAAAGTACTTTCATTCCAGGATAGAGAGACTTACCAACGAGCCCTTTGTCATGATTACGCTTTGTGCGTTCTTTGTAAATCTTAGCATTCTCATAGGCTTCGTTCCGAATCTCTTTAAGCTCATCAAGTTGAAGTAAGCGTTTTTCACCCGCTTGTTGACAATCCATGTTCAGCTGCTTGATTGCCCAATAGGCCTTGTGCTCAAGCTCAACGGGCAAATGGCATGCTTTGCCATAAATTAACCGATATGGGCTCATCCCAATAGGTGTCTTGTATGCCGTACGGTAAGCCCATAATGCGTCATTGAGCTTCGAAGCCCAATCCTTCCTTGAAGGTCACACCGTACCTTCCAAAATACCCTTAATTTGCCGGTTACTCACTTCAACTTGTCCCGATGTCTGTGGGTGGTATGGAATGGCCACTTTATGTGTGATGTTGTACTTTTTCAACAATCCATCAAAAAGTTTGTTGTAGAAGTGGCTCCCTCCATCACTGATTATTACCCTTGGTGTGCCAAACCTGCTAAATATTGTTTCCTTCATGAACTTGACAACACAGTTAGCATCATTAGACTTAGTGGGTATAGCTTCTACCCACTTGGACACATAATCAATCGCAACCAAGATATACTCAAAACCAGAAGAAGGGGGAAAAGGACCCATAAAGTCAATCCCCCATACATCAAACAATTCAACAATAAGATTACATGTCAGAGGCATTTCATTACGTCTACTTAAGTTACCAGTCCTCTGACATCTATCACAGCGCATGCAGAAATCATAAGCATCTTTAAACAGAGTAGGCCAATAAAAACCAGATTGAAGTACCTTAATGGCGGTTTTCTTACCACCAAAATGTCCTCCACAATGAAGTTCATGACAGAAAGTTAAGATGCTTGCATGTTCCTCTTCCGGTACACACCTCCGGATGACTTGGTCTTGACAAATTTTGAATAGGTACGGGTCATCCCAAAAGTATTGCCTGCATACATGAAAAAATCTTTTCTTTTCCTGAAAAGAAATGTTAGGCCTCAACAAACCACTAGCAAGGTAATTTACAATATCAGCATACCAAAGGTTTGGACCCACAGAAAATAACTGCTAATCAGGAAAAGTTTCAACAATAGCAATATCTTTGTCACTCTAAGTAGTGTCAAAGTCAGAAATCAACCTAGATAAATGATCAGCTACCACATTTTTCGTTCCCTTTTTATCCCTGATTTCTAAGTCGAATTCTTGTAACAACAAAACCCACCGAATTAGTCTAGGCTTAGCATTCGGTTTACTTAACAAATATTGCAAAGCGGCATGGTCCGAATCCACAATTACTTTAGATCCTACTAAATAAGATATAAACTTATCAAGAGAAAATACAATAGCCAAAAATTCTTTTTCGGTGGTCGAGTAGTTAAGTTGAGCGTCATTTGGAGTTTTACTAGCATAGTAGATTACATGCAAACGCTTATCTACTCGTTGTCCTAAAACAGCCCCTATGGTAAAATCAGACGCATCACACATAATTTCAAAGGGGAGTGACCAATCAGGTGCCATGATAATGGGTGCAGAAGTTAGTTTTTCTTTCAAAACATTAAAGGCATTCAAGCAATCATTATCAAAAACAAAAGAAACATCCTTAGCTAACAGATTACATAGGGGACGACTTATCTTAGAAAAATCCTTAATAAATCTCCTATAAAAACCCGCATGGCCAAGAAAACTCCTAATTTCCTTAACATTAATGGGAGGTGGAAGTTTAGCTATTAGATCAATTTTTGCTCTATCCACCTCAATGCCTCTACTTGAAATAACATGTCCCAATACAATGCCATGTTGAACCATAAAATGACTCTTTTCCCAACTAAGGGTCAAGTTACAATCAATACAACGTTCAAGCACACGAGTCAGATTATTCAGGCAATCATCAAATGAATTTCCAAAAACTGAAAAATCATCCATAAATACCTCCATGCATTTCTCCACCATATTCGAGAATATTGAAATCATGCATCGTTGGAATGTGGCGGGGGCATTGCAAAGACCGAATGGCATCCTTCTGAAGGCAAATGTTCCGAATGGGCATGTGAATGTCGTCTTCTCCTGATCTTCTAGAGCAATGGGCACTTGGTAATAACCTGAAAGACCATCAAGAAAATAGTAAAAATCATGCCCTGCTAAACGTTCAAGCATTTGATCAATAAAAGGAAGAGGAAAATGATCTTTCTTTGTGTATAAATTTAATTTACGAAAATCGATGCACATTCTCCATCCCGTGATCAATCTTGTGGGCACTAACTCATTTTTATCGTTCTTTATCACAGTGATCCCAGATTTCTTCGGTACCACATGTACCGGGCTAACCCATTTGCTATCCGCAATAGGATAGATAACCCCAACTTCCAAGAGTTTTAAAATTTCCGTTTTCACTACCTCTTGCATAATAGGGTTAAGTCTCCTTTGGGCTTCTCTCATAGGTTTGGTATTATCCTCAAGATTTATCTTATGCATACACATGGTAGGACTAATACCTCTAATATCATCAATGCTCCATCCTATGGCTTTTTTATATTTCTTAAGTATGTTTACTAGTGCTCGTTCTTGGAGTTGGGTTAAGGTAGATGAAATTATGACTAGATAGGTATCCCCCTCAACCAAAAACACATACTTAAGATGTTTTGGCAATTCTTTCAACTCAAGCTTAGGTGGAGTATTGTCTTCCCTAGATGGGATTTTGGGTAATTCTAAGGGCATACTTGGTTCTTCTAATGGTTCAGCATTATCTAACAACTCTATGTATCCCTTAGTTTCATCATCCAATTCCTTCTCTATCGTATCAACTGTTAAAGCATATTCAAGTCTGTCTTTAACTTCATCCTGCAAAAAGACATCATAAACAAGAGTATCAATATGGTCAATAGAAAAACATTCATCAATTGAGGATATAGAAGGTAAAGGGGAGGAATCAAATACTCTAAAATTGACAGTTTCTCCCAAAACTGTCATAGTTAGACTTCCACTATGGACATCTATAATTGTCTTAGTAGTGGCCATAAATGGCCTACCAAGAAGAATAGTGTGCTCTTTGTCCATAGATGGATTCTCCTGCATATCGAACACAACAAAATCTACAGGTATAATCAATTTATCAACCTGTACAAGCAAATCCTCTACCATTCCCTTAGGATATTTAACAGATCTATCAGCTAATTGTAGGGACATGGTAGTATGTTTCAATTCCCCTAGACCTAGTTGTAAATAAATAGAATATGGCATTAAGTTTATACTTGCACCTAAATCTAGCATGGCTCGTACCACTTTCTTATTCCCCAAAGTAATGTTAATGTTAAAACTCCCAGGATCCTTAAGTTTAGGTGGTAAACGTTGTTGAAGAATTGAACTAGAAATTTCAGAAAAAACTATCCTCTCATTTAAACCATACTTTCTCTTCCTAGTATTTAGATCTTTGAAAAACTTTGCATAGGAAGGCACATTTCTAATAACATCCAATAAGGACAGATTTATTTGAACTTTAGAAAGCATGTTAAAAAGATCAAAAAATTGCTTATCCTGTTTATCGTCCTTGAGACGGTTTGGAAAAGGTACCGGAGGTTGGTAAGGTTCGGATGATTTGTGCAATTTGGGAGCGGTGAATGACTCTCCATTTGATTTCTTTGAAGGTTCATCTTCCCTAGCCTTGGGTGCATTACTCTCTTTGGGTGTTGCACTGCCTTCTTCCATGTTTCCTGCATTAAAAGGTAGATCATCAGATATTTCAGGTAAATTTTTAGTTATGATCTTACCACTGCGAAGGACCGTGATCGCCTTCGCTTGCTCGGGTTGGCTCGGTAGTTTTCCTTTTTCTTGAAGTTGGAGGGCTCCGCCAATTGACCTACTTGACCTTCAACCTTTTTCATCGAAGCCTCCAACGAGTCCAATCTCTGAGTACTCTTCATTTGATTTTCCCGACTAACTTGAATGAATGTGTTCAAGTTGTCCTCCAAGCTTGGTTTGTTGGGAAGAGTAAGCTGTGAATTGTTGTTGTTTGGATGATATGGGAAGTTATTCTGAGCATAGCCTTGATTGTTACTTCCCTTCCAAGAGAAATTGGGATGATTTCTCCAACTAGGATTATATGTGTTCGAGTAGGGATCATTCCTTGGCCTCGGTTGGTATCCCTCCATAGCATTAGCTTGCTCATAACTTGTACCTACTTTTTGATCACAAACAAATGGACAAATGTTAGCACCATGTCCGTAAGTACTACAAATACCGCATACCTCTTAAGTCTGGTGTGTTCTTGGAGGTGAGGAGCACGATCTGTTTTGTAAGCTCCACAATTTGCATTGCCATGTCATTTCCCGGAGCTACCTCGTTAACTCCCATCCGCCGTCCTCTAGAGCTCTTTTGTTGGGAATTAGCACCCAACATCTTATATAAGTCAAATGTCTCATTAGCGGTCTTTTCTCCCATTGCTCCTCCCGCTGCATTATCCACAGTGAATTGGCACTGTTGTGTCAATCCGTCATAGAAGAATTGATTTTGGAGTTGCAAAGGAAAGTGATGGTGTGGGCACTATATCAGAAGCAATTTGAATCGATCCCACGCTTCATGAAATGGTTCTCCGTCCATTTGAGAGAACGTTGCAATTTTGGTCCTTAGGTCCGCAGTCTTTTGGTGGGAATAGAATTTTCCCATGAACTTGTTGAACACTGCATCCCAAGTTGAAAGAGATCCAGGCGGAAGAGTCATAAGCCATGACTTAGCTTTGTCTTTGAGCATGTACGGGAAACATCTCAATCCTCAGCTGATCCTCATTTAGCCCCTGTAGCGGAAAAGTCTGCACAGTGGCATAGAAATCACGAATAAAAGTTAGAGGATCTTCGTTAGGAATCCCGTAAAAAGATGGTAACATATTAAAATGTATATTCTTAATTTCATAATTTCGAGCTGCTTCCCCTAATTGGATGCAAGAAGTTGCAGTGCCAATGATTGGCCTTGCATACTCCTTCATCGCCATCTCTCTGTGTGGAGGTAGATGTTCTCCCATTGTTGGTTGTTGCTCGTCCTCCAAAATGTTAGCGCCGGATGGTGTCAAATGTGCTCGTCTCCTGTTGACGTTATCTATGAACGGCACGAGTGGATTTCCAAGAGATCTCCTACTGTGCATGCACAATCAAAAACAACAAAAAATAGAGCACCAGAAACTATACGACTCTAACGAGTAACAAAAACACGAAAACAAGAAAAAAATAAAGATTAAATAGTAAACTAACAAATAACAATTTCAAAAAGGCCAATTCCCCGGCAGCGGCGCCAAAAACTTGATAACCAAATTTTGTATTTGTAAAAGCTCGCAAGTGCACGAGTCACTTATAGTAGGTGACAAGTATACTCCCAAGATCGTCTCTAAAAGGAATTGCGGTGGTTTTTGAAAGAGTCAAATGTAATCTAAAACGTGACACTAAAATAAATCCTAAACACTCTAATCAAAGATTGGTGTGAAAATGGTTGCTAAAAGTATTAAAATAAACAAGAAAAATAAAGTGAATGCGTGAAAGTGTCGCTGAAACAATAAGATGAACGAGTGTGGGAAATTAGGTAGTGAACTAAGCATGGATAAATTAGTTTATGTGGTCTCCTCAATCAAGCGTATTAAGTGGATTTATTGATTCTTTTCACTAATCCTAAAAAATCCCAAATCAATGGTGATTTCCCCTTAATTAACTAATTAACTTCTTTGATCCGGACCGTTAATTAATTAATTAGCATTAATATTAGAAAAGGTAATTCAATCACCTAAATTAAGACAAGTCAATGCACTCAATTTAAGTTCATGCTCAAGAATGCCCAATTAAACTTAGATGGCGTTTCTAAAGTTCAATCCTAAAATAGTCTCAAACATTCATAACTAAATTGGCCAAAAATAATTAATGAATGTAGATGTTAATAAACAATGAACATGAAATAAATCACTCAAATAATATTCAAACCACAGAAATAATATCCATTCAAATCACATCCCTAAATTCCCACACACAAGGGTTTAGTTACACATGATCAAACTCAAATCCAGATTCTTCATTATAAATGACATAGAAAGAATTCTAATGAGGAAAAGAAGGATTACAAATAAGAATCTACCAACTTTCACTCTTGCAACAAGATCCTTGATGTTGGATGATCACCTATTTCAAGTCTCTTGATGAAGATCCAATTGAATAGTCTTTGATGAAGTAAGTTCTCTCCCAAAATTGTATGAAAAACCTGAATTTGGTACTGTTCACGCACTGTTCATCCTTGGAGTCTCGTGTGTTTGTTATGTTGGAGGTTGGAGAGATGCGTTGGAGGCTGGAGTTCATTTAGGTTTTCGTATATGTAAGGGTTTCCCAAAGAGCATATGCGTGTGTGGCTGGGGGGAATTGCAATCCTCGCGCGCGCGCTGCGATGCGCCTTTTTCCATGCCGCGGCGCGAGATATTTTTTCAGAATTGTGAACCAAAGCAGAAACCTCGTTACCGCGGCGCACAATAACCATGCCGCAGCGCACAATGTTTTCATGAAATTCTAGGATGCAACCCGAGAGCCTCTCGCCACGGCATATCGTTTCTTCGCCGTGGTGCGCCTTGTATGTAAAGGTATGTACATACATGTACATACTTTGCTGATTCTCGATGTAAGGCTTACGTCCCCCATTGTAAGGCTTACATTTTTAAACACTTTTCCTTCACTTTTGCTCTCTTTTTCCACATTTCTTCCCAAACCTACTTTGACCTACAAAACAATAAAATACCCTCCAAAATAAGATTATATTGAGATTAAATGCGAAATAAATACTTAAAAACGTAACAAATAGTAGGTCAAAATAGTGTTCATCAACAACCATGGCAGCGGAGTTCATTGCTTGTTATAAGGCATCCAACAACATAATATTGCTACAAAATTGTCAATTGACTACATGTAATAGATGGCATTGTAAAGCATTGAAGATTTACTATTATAATAACTGAGGAGTACTTTACTCCAACAGAAATAGGAGCTCGACGAAGTCAAAGTTTATTGACATCAAGTTTCTAGCTATTAAGAATGAGGTCAAGATAGGAAGATTTTTGTAAAGCCTATAAGAATAGATTCTATGCTAGCAAACCCATTAACCAAGCGTTTAGCGCCTAAGGTCTTTCATTAGCACACTACTATATTGTTGTTGAGAGAGTCCCAACTTAGTGAATAACCAAATCTAGGTGATATGGACACCTAAGGACTCGCCTCTTTCGTACAAGCAATGAAAAGCAAAAAAAGAAATAACAAGTAATTTGCATATAAGCAGACAAGATAGGAAACAAGCAATAAGATAAAGTAGTAAATGCTTTCCAATCTTAGTGTAGACTATATATGATGTCACATATACTGAGAATACTCAGATTATAATAACTCATGCAACAGAACATAGAAACACAGTAATATAACATGATAAACTCATTTAGTCTCCAATCATAAGTAGTAACATCCACAGGTTACTTAAGGCAACCCCTCAGTAGCCAAATTCACTAAATGAAAATAAATAATTAATACATACTCGATAAGGTAAGATATTAAATACCTCTATTAGTCAGGGAGAACTTGTCCTAACTGCCTAGGCTACTATCACGAGCTGTCATCACAGTTACTTTGATCCTTATTGGATCCAGCTCATCTCCAAAGCCACATCACCATGTAATGTGATACAAATACTTGTAATCAGTATGCATGTACAAAATATATGATGTTTTCCCAAAATATGCCTTTTAGAATAATACACCTCGTATCAACAATACGGAAAAAAATCGACGTATTGTTGACATATAAACTCCACCTCATAATAACAATACAAAAATACACTTAATGTAATTTTATTACGAAAACTTCGTTTGATAAAATGTTTACAACAATCTCCTCTACCACTTCATAATAAGAATACAGAAATACACTTCGATGTATTGTTATTACGAAAACTCCATTTGATAAAAAGTTTAACAAACTTTACCTCCACCTCGTGTCTCAATATAGAAACAACACTTAATGTATTGAGAATATGGAATCACCTTTTGAAATATCAAAGATAAGATCGCCTCCTAATCACCAATACAAAACCAGACTCAATGTATTAGTAATAAGGGAATTATAAAATGATTTTTCAAATACCCCAAAGTTATTTTTCACTTGTTTGAAAAATACACGATAGTAATTATGCAGTGTTATAACAATATGTGAAAATGGTGAGAGAGAGCATAAGAAAGTGTATAGAAAGGTGTAATGAATAAGAGAGATGATGGGGAATTTATAGCTAATTTTTCAACTTCCTAGACCCTCGCCGCGCACCTCTGCAAGGCCTTGCTGACCACCTCGGTGAACCCCTCTCGAAATGTCAGCAAGGTCCAACAAGCCACAAATCCACCTATTCACACTTGACGACCCTTCACAGACCACCTCGACAAGCCACTAGTGAGACCTCCGCGAGGTCCTAATAACCACTAAAAATAAGTTTTTTCAAAGTAAAACTTCACCAAATAAAAATCCATAAACACCCACCAACTCAGGCAAATAAATGCAAGTAAAAATATATTTTAACATGCAATTTATATGCTCCCAACCACCCTATAGTGTGTGCATCATACAAACATACAATAGTGTTAAGATCTATGTGAGTGTATATGATACTGATCATAAGCAAAGCATTATACAAAGAAAGATAGAAACACTAAGTAAAATAAACAGACTCTGTGTTTTTGCTCACAGGAATGAAAAAAAAGACACAAATGGACTTATAGGACTTATAGTTGTTATTTATGATAATACCTTGGTTTAGTAGGAATTCTTTTTGTTCTATGTGTTTTAGTTTAGACATTGGATTATTTAGTTTTTTGCCGAAAAAAGTTAATGATTTATGATTTTATTTCTGAGCTTATTTATGTTTTCTATGTGCAATGTTCACATTGCATTAAGGACTTTGGATTGACCTTACTCAGGACTAAAGAAGGACCAATTAGAAATAGGCATGTTAGAGATCATGTTGCATGTAATTTTCATGCTATTCATCCATATTTGATCTATGTCCTTGAGTGTATTAGTATGGTGATCATTGTGATTTAATCATAACTGTATTATGATAAAAGCAGCGGTAGTTTCATTACTAATATATGAGATGGACTAGATTGTTTAAGGAAAAGTCTTAGAATAAATAGCATATGAATGCACGCTTAAGAAATTTTGTGGTCTTATTATTGCAGGAATAATATGGCCCAAGTGAGAGATTGTTAAGAAATCACATTTCCTACCAAATTGGGAAACATATATTTTTTATTAAATTGTATTATCTATTTAGTTTGATGGGCTAAAATTAAGTGATCTAGTTTTGGAAAGCCTACAGACTGCTCTAAATTGATATGTGCTAATTAAGTAGATATCGATTTTGTTTTAATTAGAGGATTATAGGAATCCTAATTAAATAATATAAAAAGACCATTTTAGTTATGCTCCCCAATATACCATATCACAACACAATTTCTTTTCTCCTTATCTGGAAGAGAGATGATGGTCCTATTAAGAAACTATGGCAATTTGGTTGAGGAAGATTACAAACCACCCCCACCATTCGTGTTCATCCATTTTTTATCAATTGTCATAGCATTTATGCAATAGTAGTGATCGTTCTCAATGGATCCAGGTATTTCTCCTAAATCTATAAATCCTTAAAAATCTAGCATGATGTAGATCCTAGGATTTTTGGTATTATATTCTAAGATGTTTGTATCCAGAATTTTGTTTACAATTTTTGGTATGATCTATTTCTAACAAGAATATTGTTACCAGTTCCTTTCATTATCTGGAAAGGCCCCATTTATGCCACAATATTGTTTATTCGAGATGTAAATTCAATCTAGGTTGGAAGGATTTGTCTTCAACAATTACGCCACTTTCAACTTGAGCATTTCCATAATTATTCCAAGCTCTTTGCAAATTAAGGAAAGGCATAAGAGGTACCTCCATCCATTGGAAAGAATTTGACTAAGTGTTGAGTTTGTCTTGAAACATTTCTCACAAATCTAGCAAAGGAAAGCGAAGACCTAGCCACATGGTCTTCTCATGAAAGCGCATCTAACCTTTTGGAGGAGGATTACTATCTCTTACTTTTAAGCTCAATATTATTATTTGAACATCCTTAAGTATATAGTAGGTGGCTCTGGGTCTCTACTCGTTACCATAGGTTAGTTCACAACATTTTTTATTTACACGCCATCATTTAGTTTGCCTTGTAGGCTCCCGGATTCATTTTGTTGGTCGAGTTTACGTTTATGCTCAATATTATTATTTGAACATCCTCAAGTATATAGTAGGTGGTCCTGGGTCTCTACTCGTTAGCATAGTTAGTTCACAATATTTTTTATTTACACGCCATCATTTAGTTTGCCTTGTAGGCTCCCCAGTTCCTTTTGTTGGTCAAGTTCTCTCCACACTTTGGGTATGAAGATTTTCATAGGAACTACAATTCAAAATAGAGCAAGTGGAGCTGAGGAATAGAGCTGTCAAACTAATGGGTCGTGTCGAATTCATGTAAACCTATTTACAACTTGACTTATGTAAGCTTGACACAGACCCACTAGTTTGTTAAACAGGTCAGAAAGTATAATCCTGACCCGACCTATTTTACAAATGGGTTAACTCTTTTAATCCATTTAACCCAATTTAAATATATTAACATATATTACACTTTATAATGTGAGAAAAATTGGACATATTGTATCAAGTATCATCATATTCTTATGCAACCTATTAATATAATAAATTAATAAGACTCCACAAAACAAAAATTAGTCAAGACTCCACAAAACTAAATTAATTTAAGCATTACTTCAACAAAATTGTTAAAAGATTAGCTACTATAAAATAAAAATAATATCAATAACCATAAGTATTGTTATTCATCAAAGTGTGTTAAAGTTTCAAATACCAACAAAAATATATAAACATCATAAATTCTTTATAAGTAAACCATGTTTAAGTTTAAAATAAATAATCAATAATCAAAACACATAAACCTACAACATCTTACTATAAATAAACAACACCAGAAAATTAAAGATGAAATAAATTTCAACTTCAAATCAAGAATACTTCAAAGTTCAAACCAACAAAATAATTAGATTTCAATTACCTATTGTTGAAGTTGATTTCTGTTCAATCACGTTCCTTGGACATGTCGACCTACAAGTCACTAGAAAACTACTTCAAAAGGAACAACATGTGGGGTGTCGTATCCACTCTGATATTTAAGTCAGTTTTTGATGTAAAACTTAAAATCAAAGGGAGTTGGAGAGGATTTGAGTGGTGAGCTTATGCGTATTTTTTAGGTTATGGAGAACTATTGATAGATTTTTGGTAGATGGCATTTTCGTAAATAACTTAGGTTAATTAATATCTAAATTATTAAATAATTTAGATAATAAATGATTAATATAAATTATTTAATTAGAGATTTATTTGACTGTACCATTTACTTTTCAAAGTCAATGTGGACCAATCAAATAGTGACACACGTACCTGGTCATTTTACTACCCAACACCTATATACTCTAATGATTTTGGCTATTTACTTGGGTTGTTTATATGGTTCACAATAGTCTTTGTTGATCCGTTATGACCTAATTTTTTAAATGGGTTAAATAGATCGACTTGTTTTCAACCCAACCTGTATAAGCCCAACTCGAACCTGACCACTTTATGGATAGGTTTTTTCCTATTTGTAGGTTGTGTCAAAATTTGTCAACTCTACTCATGAATGTGCAGATGGTCTGATGTCTTCAACAAAATGATTGTTTGCCAAATGGAGAGTGGGAACAATCGAGTTAGAGCTCGAGCTTTCCTCATAGATGTACTTAGGATAACTCGGACTATAAGTTGAGGTAGATGGTATGGTAGGAAGTATATACTTCCCAATTTGTTTCCCAATCATTATGGTGCTTGAGTTAACTTGAATAAAAAATGGAAAGTTGTAAGAGAGAAGCAATAGCAATATTACCATATTAAAGAGGAAATCTAAGAATTCTAAGAAAAGTAATAACCGACCTAAAAATAAGAGGTTGGTTAAGCTCGAATAGAAATGACAGAAGATTGAGTAGAAATTATTGAAAGTACAATCTAAGGAGGTTTGAAAGATTCATCATGAGTAGAGATGAGAAGTAATTAATAGTGAGCAGGAGAGAATTTGTTTAGAAATGTGAGGTTGCCTTAAAACTCTCACCATTAGATACATGTTTTACTTTTCCTTCCAAAAAGATGGAAGTTACTGGAATTATTGGAGACATTTTGAAATTCAAAAATGGAAGTTGAAAGATAAGGACGTCGAGCAGTTTACAGCATGTAACAATTATTTTTTCACCTCGTTCTTGATCCCCAACTAAAAGAGTAAGGGGACTTGATGTCTGAACATTGAGTACAATCTCACCATGAATAATAGATCATCACACCCGAGTTTACCCTATGGAGCTTGGTAAATCTCTACCTCTAAGTCTGACAAGGAACAAGAATTTATTAGTCAACTCAAATTATATGTGAAGGCATGCATCTTGAACTTTGTAACTTACCCTTTTACCCCATAGGACACAAGTCTACATGGACCCCCTATGTAATAACACATGTATTTTTTTTGGTATATATAGCAGACATCATCACTCATAATTATTCTCACATTCTACTTTCGGATTCTCCCCCATATACATAATAGTTAAATAAACAATAATAAAATAAGAGAATTGAAACCTGAAAAATCTATGAGCAATAAATGGAAAAAATTCAAATATGCCCCTAAGGTTTTTCATTTCTTCAAAAATACCCCTTTCTTTTTTAAAAATTCAAAACTACCCTCAAATAAGATGTCATTTATCTTGCCGTGTATTTTAGGGGCATAATGGTAAAATCAAAAAATGCATAGATATTAACAAAGCTTCTTGCGTAAGGTTATCCCTCTAATGCACGCAACTGCCCTCTCATTCTAGACCCTTCTTCTCCAAATCCTAACCCATTATTGCTCTTGCTGTCCCGTTGATCTTGTCGTCCCGTTGTTCTTGCCGTCAGCTAGAGGTGGTGCTTTGAGGCCTCATTCTTAACATGAAATAGGGACATCAGCTTGGAGTAAATAGCAAGGGTATGAACACTACTCAAAAATAACTTCATTCTTACTTATCATGTTTCTGAAGATATTGCTGAAAATGTGAATATTCTACTGACGTATGATTTTACAGTCCCGTTGTTCTTATCGTCAGCAATATCATAACATGAAAGAGGGACTTCAGACCGATTAAAGAATTTGCATAAATGTATCTCTCTAACTTTATGTCTGTTTTTGGTTTATACCATTACTCTAAGCAACCTTATTAGAATGAAAAAAAAATTCCATTTGTAGATTGCATATAATCTGCTGTAGGGGGAAGTTTCATCTAGAATTATAAACATTTGTAAATTCCTTAAAGTACATCATTGAATTTTTCTACAATTATTATTCTTTAATTCTGATGTTGCACTCAATGATATGCTTTTTATGTTCCCTGAACAAAACTTGTTTTGCTAATATGTTGTCTTTTACTTTATATTTATTTGGATTTTGGTTTTATATCTTGTTTCCTCTTTATGTACCCATTTTCATATTTCTTTTTGCAGATTAATTATATGAATTAATTATTGTATAGGATTACTTTCTTTTTCGTTTTGTGTTCTTTATGGACCTTTCACTATCAGAACTAACTAAAAATATATAGTTTGAAAACTTGTAATTGAAATGGTTAGCTGAAATCCCAGATCATGACTGATAATGAATTAAACTTAATGTATAATATATGATATGAGTGAAAAATGTGAATGTATAAATGCAAGTTCTCATTTAGTATGTTTAAGTCCCTTCTGTGGTATTAGTTTGAAATTTCAAATTCACTTCATATTGCTTGCTCCTATTGTATATATGTTAAATCTCCATATTTGATAAAACATTCTTTTGAGTGTTGTATATAGCTGTGAAAATGAGTGAATGGGTTAGTGTTTATGTCCATCTATTTGGTGAAGTCAGATGGGCTGGTCATATACTTGCAGATGAGTACAGTCTAATATGTTGTTTTCATGATGCTAAAAAGTCTATTATGAAAGAGGGGTTGACATTAAAAAGAGAAGATTTTAGGATAGAAGCTAAGAAAGTTGGTTCAAAGGAATTTGTTGTGTTGAAGACAGATAATGACTTACAAGAATTGATGATGGACTATAAGGAAAAAAAATGAAAAGGTTTGACTTGTTCTTGGAATTCAACCCTTTGGATATTGCTTACCCTACTCCTATGTTAGATATTCATTATTTTCAACCTCCAAATGAAATACCTAATGCCTCATCAATTGAAACACCAATCCCACCTTCAACACAACCTCAAATTGAGGAGTCTCCAGTTTTAAATGAAAGTCAACTATCCCCAGATGGTGAACCTTCTGTTGAAAATGCTTGCCTTCATGACTACTATCCCACTTTTGATGATCTTAATGAGTCACCCCTTATCCCAAATAATCACCAAGGTCCACAGTTTAACATTAATGAACTTAACCTTGATTCATTTGAACCCTTCCCAAACACTAATGAACAGTACTGTGATGATGCGGTTGGCATGAATGACCCCTTCCCAAACACTAATGAACAATTCATTGAATTGCATGCTCCAAGGAATAGTTAAAGATTGAAAAAATATCAAGGGAAAACAGTTATAGAAATTGAAGATGACTTTTATGATGGAGATGAGAATTTTGTTTGGAGTAGTGATGATGAGGATCCTAACTAGAAGGATGAATCATTTAATGCCAAAGGTAGAGTTGAGGGTGATGTTCATGGAGAAAATGATGATGAAATTTTTTATAGTGATTATAGTTTGGAGGATTTGGAGGTTGAGAATGACCACGATATGAGTGATACTAACTCTGATGATTGTAAAGGGAAAAGTGGTAGGAAAGTCAGTAGACAATATGTTAGTAATGAATTTAAAAGAAGAGTTTACGGTAAAATTGAATTCAAGGTAGGGGATACATTTAAAGAAGCTAAGGAATTTAAAAATCTCTTACAAGAGTACGTAGCTCAAGTTGGTTTTAAATGTGAGAGAATTAAAGTTGACACAACCCGAGTAATTGCCAGATGCAAGACACCAGATTGTGGATGGAGGATTCATGCATCTGTTGGGACAGATAAGAAAACTTTTGTAGCCAAAACACTTGAACCAATTGATAATAAAGGAAGACATACTTGTCAAAAGGTTGAAAAACAAAAATCTGCAATAGCTCGTTGCACTACTACAAGAAAGGGTTTTAGGGACGGTTATTAATCGTCTTGAAAGACCTTTAGGAACGGTTCCTTTTTTGGGCGTAACCGTCCCGTATGCGGGCGTCCCAAAAAGTGGCACTTTTAGGGACGATTATTAACCATCTCTAAAAGTAAAATGTAACCATCCCTAAAAGTCTTTCAGGACGATTAAATTTACACTTTTAGGGATGATTAAATTTACACTTTTAGGGACGGTTAAATTTACACTTTTAGGGACGATTAATAACCGTTCCTAAAAATACTCCAGTAATCGTCCCTAAAAGTTTTGCACACAATCTTTTGGGACAGTTTCTAACCATACCTAAATGTTTTTTTTATATTTTATTATAATGCTTTTTATAATTAAAATTACCTGTATAATTTTGAAATTCTCAATATATATATATATATATATATATATATTCATAATCAACAATAAATATATCATTATTTAAGTAACATTAACAATGAATCACTATAATATAATTAGTGATTAGTTATAAAATTATTGGAGTCATTTTTAATATATGACTCTAATATCTACATTAAACTAAACATTAAAATAGTTAGTAGACCTAATAAATTACTAACGATTAATAATTTAATACAAAATTTGGTCTAATTCTAACCCTAATTATTAAAGTTCTACTCATTCTGTTAATAATAAATGTACATTATTCTCATCGACAAACGTTAATATCCTCTCTTGTGTATATTTTTTTCCTACAAACTATATAAATAAATATATAATGTTTAAGTTAGAAAATAATTACATAATGTTATTATAAGAACCATAAACATTAAAGTTATCATATATATATATATATATATATATATATATATATATATATATATATATATCCAAATACACATATTAACTAAATTACATACATGTTATAATCAACGTTATTATTCATCCGAGTAACAATGACATGCTATTTAGTATTAAAAAAAATTCAATACACATTTTATAGTTAATACTTTACCAACTCCGATCTCTCCTTGGACAAAAACTACAGAAATAGCTGATAGACCGATCTAAATGTCATTCAGCTTATAACTGTTGATGTGACAGAGGCATGTGATAGAAAAGAACCACAAAGAATACATTATAAGGTCCGTATTGTACCCAAGATCAGATAATAATGCGGAAGCGATAAAATAATAATAACGAGCACCCACAAATATAAAGAAAAATAATCAACAGAAAAAGACACAAAGATTTAAGTGGTTCGGTAGTCAATGCGACTACCTAATCCACTGCTGAGGCCGGCACCGAAATATTCCACTATACTTGTCAAAGAGGAGTACAATAAGATTTGCCAACAGTTAATTGGCCAAATCACTCAAATATCCAAATACCCAATTACACCCAAATTAATCTCTCTCACAAAAATAATAAATAAATCTGTCTTGCCAATTTAGCAACAACAGATAAATTAAAGAGAAACAGTAACTATAAATCTGTTACCAAATAAATAGAGAGAGATAACTTATATTCTTAATTGGATTTATCAAATGGATCTTCTCTTGACTACCTTTATGTTTGCTGCCTCAAAACTATTGTTGGAGTTGCTGCTGGAATTGCATCTGCGTCGCAGGAGTGTGTTGCCGCCGCTGAGTTGTTCTTCTGCCTCTACTGCCGCTGGAGCTGCTTAATTATTATTAAGACACATCGCCTTTTGCTGATGGAATACATATATATATATTAACCTAATGGGCCTTATTTAATTATAAGCCCAAGCCCAAGCCTTTTGGTACATTAATTCAACAATCTCCACCTTGGACCAAAAACTCGTACCAAGTTTTCAAACGCCGAGCCTCCACTGTCACCATCTCAAGGTACCTCTTGACAGGCACCAAAACAGCATTCTATTTATGGGTAGGAATGCTCCATCCTCTTCAAGGTTCTCAACAAGAACTAATATGGATCAAGTCCAAGCAATGCTCGAACTTATCCCTTGGTACTGATTTTGTCAACATATCAGCTGCATTCTCTTTTGTAAGAACCTTTGACAACTTGATCAACCCTTGGTTCATCCATTCTCTAATTTTGTGATACCTCACACTAATGTGTTTAGTCCTCGCATGGAAAACTTGATTCTTAGCTAAATGAATTGCACTCTGACTGTCACATAGAAGAGGTACACTCTCTTGTTTGAAACCAAGTTGTTTCAACAAACCCATAAGCCATATGCCTTCTTTTGCTACCTCAGTCATAGCCATATATTCAGCCTCTGTCGTAGACAAAGCAACTGTATCCTGCAAATTTGACTTCCAACTTATACAGCCACCATCAAAAGTAAAGACATAACCTGTCATCGACCTTCTGGTATCAAGATCACCAGCATAGTCAGAATCCACATAACCCATGGCAACATTAGAAGCACCATTTTTATCAAACATGATGCCACAATCACGTGTGCCTGCCAAATATCTGAAAATCCATTTAACAGCATTCCAATGCTCTTTACCTGGATTTGCCATGTATCTACTCACAACACTTACTGCTTGAGAAATATCAGGTCTAGTGCAAATCATCAAATACATTAGACATCCAACTGCACTGGCATAAGGCACCTGAGCCATGTACTCTACCTCATCCTCTGTACTAGGACATAAACTCGTGGACAATCTAAAATGTGCTGCAAGGGGTGTGCTCACAGGCTTAGCATTCATCATGCTAAACTTATGCAGGATCTTCTCCATGTAACCTTTTTGGGACAACCAAAGTTTTCCAGCTTTCCTGTCACGACTGATCTCAATTCCAAGGATCTTTCTGGCAACACCAAGATCCTTCATCTCAAATTCGCTTTTAAGCAAATTCTTTAAATCATTGATCTTTTCCTTACTTTGAGCGGCAATTAACATATCATCAACATATAAAGTAAGCAATACCAATGTTCTATCATCACAGATCTTAAAGTAAACACAACACTCATACTCACAACGACAATAACCATGAGAAACAATGAAGGAATCAAACCGTTTATACCATTGGCGAGGTGATTGCTTCAACCCATACAATGACTTCTGCAGTCTGCAGACATAGTCTTCTTTACCGGATTCAATGAACCCCTTTGGCTGTTGCATGTAAATCTCCTCATCCAAATCTCCATGGAGAAAGGCAGTTTTGACATCTAACTGCTCCAATTCTAGGTCATATAAATTGACCATGGCAAGAACAACTCTGATGGAAGTGTGCTTCACAACAGGTGAAAAAATCTCATTATAATCAACTCCTTCTTTCTGTGAGTATCCTTTTGCTACCAATCGACTCTTATATTGCTCCAGTTCTTTAATTTGATAAACCCATTCGCAACCAATAGCTCTCTTTCCCTTAGGCAGTGGAACCAACTCCCAAGTCTTGTTCTTGTGTAATGACTTCATTTCTTCATTCATTGAAGCCTTCCAATTCTCACTGTCTTTTCTGCTCATAGCATCTTGGAAAGAATTAGGGTCATCACTACCAGTGAACAAAGCAAATGAAACTGTCCCAAGTCTCTGTGGTGCCCTACGAATGCGTGGCTCTCTATGAGTAGCAATACTATACTGGTCTGATTGCTGCTCTTCATCCTGAGCCTGTGGTTGCTCTTGATCCTGGACCTATGGTTGCTGCTGAACATCTCTAATGACCGATTGATAAACCTTGTCCTGTGAGTTTTTAAATGCAAACTCCATCTCCTTTGGAGCTTTATCCTTCTCACCAGAACTTTCTGACATAGGCTCTACCGTCACACTTTTCAGCATAGATTTCTCGTCAAAAATCACATCTCTGCTAATAACCAACTTCTTAGCTTCTGGATCAAACAACCTATAACCTTTGACACCTTTCTGGTAGCCAAGAAAAATGCACTTCTTGGATCTGGCATCTAACTTTGATCTCTCGTCACTCTGTATATGAACAAAAGCAGGACAACCAAAAATCTTTAGTATAGAATAATCAACAGGTTTAGAGTACCATACCTCTTCAGGAATTTTGAAATCGATGGAAGAATGAGGACTTCGATTAATAAGGAAAACAGCAGTGCTCACAGTCTCTGCCCAAAAATTCTTTGGCAAACCTGCTTGCAATCTCATACACCTTGCTCTCTCTGCAATGGTTCTGTTCATCCTCTCAGCAACTCCATTTTGCTGAGGAGTCTTCCTCACTGTATAATGTCGAATAATACCAGCTTGCTTGCAGAACTCTCTGAATGCCTTGTGCTTGTACTCTGTACCGTTATCAGTTCTCAAAATCTTTATCTTTCTGCCGGACTGGTTCTCTACCTCTGCCTTCCGTTCCTTAAAGATATCAAATACCTGAGTTTTACTTCTCATAAAATAGACCCAAACTTTTCTGGAGTAGTCATCGATGAAAGTAACATAATAGTAAGCTCCACTTTGAGAAGCAATAGTCACGGGTCCCCAAACATCAGAATGGACATAGTCCAAAATACCAGAACAAGAGTGAGTTGCTGCCTTAAAACTAACTCTTTTCTGCTTACCATAAATACAATGTTCACATAAATCAAGCTTGCAGGTCTTCACACCTTTCAGCAAGTTCCTCTTATGGAGTTCCAACATATTCTTCTCACCAAGTGTCCAAGCCTCATATGCCAAAGCATAGTATCATCAAAAGTAGGATCTTCAGAAATTAAAGCAGCTCTACCTACAACAGTATTTCCAATCATCTTGTAGAGATTGCCAAATTTCTTACCCTTAATTACTATTAAAGCTCCTTTAGACACCTTGAGCACTCCATCTTTTGCAGAATACGAATAGCCCATCTCATCTAACCCACCAAGAGAAACCAGATTCTTTTTCAGGTCAGGGATATGTCTTACACCTGTTAAGGTTCTCACAACACCATCAAACATCCTAACCTTTATGGTTCCTATTCCAACAACTTCACATTTTGCATTGTTGCCCATATACACACAATTACCACTCTTGGGAGTATAAGTATCAAACCAATTTCTATGTGGGCACATATGATAGGAACAACCAAAATCAAGAATCCAAGAATTTGCAAAGGAATCAATACCTGATGAGACAGATAGTAAATCATCATCTTTATCTTCACTCTTATCCTCTACAACACTAGCTAAATTAGTGGGTTGTGTCTGGTTCTTTCTATCCTCCAGTTCCTTGGCTAAAATTCTGCAATATTTTCGAATGTGACCTTTTTTCTGACAATAATGGCACTCCATGTCTCTATTAAACTGTCTAGGTCTTGAGCTTGATCTTCCTCTACCTTTATCATAATTTCTGTCTTTAGACTTGCTTCTTCCATGCTTGTAGCTGTGATTGTTACCATCTTTCTTAGTAACGACGAGACCATCTGCTTGTGATTGCTCACCATCAACTTTCTTCTTCTTGTGGTAAGACAACAAAGCTTCCTTCACACTCTTGAAAACAATGGTCTCTTTTCCATATAATAAGGTGGTAATCAAATGATCATAAGATAATGGCAGAGAACACAATAACAACATACTTTTATCTTCATCATCAAATGTTACCCCTAACTGAGCAAGTTCAGAAATTAACCTATTGAAGGTATTCATGTGTGTCAACAAGTTTGTATTCTCAGGCATACGAAGAGTGTACAACTCTTTCTTCAAAAATAATTTATTTGTCATATTTTTGGCCATATAAAGCTGCTCTAAAGTTTTCCATAAATCATAAGCAGTTTTCTGATTAAAAACATTATGAACTACCTCATCTGAGAGTCCCTGACGAATTGCACTTGCTGCCTTTTGATTAAGCTCATCCCATACTTCATCTTTCATATCAGCGGGCTTTTTATCTTTGCCTTGTAATGCCTTTGCAACTCCCTGTTGAATCAAAACATCTTTCATACGCATTTGCCATAGCGAGAAATCATTATCTCCATTAAATCTTTCAACCTTTGTGGATGACTCTGTGCTCGTCATCTTTAACCAAGCTCTGATACCACTTGTTGTACCCAAGATCAGATAATAATGCGGAAGCGATAAAATAATAATAACGAGCACCCACAAATATAAAGAAAAATAATCAACAGAAAAAGACACAAAGATTTAAGTGGTTCGGTAGACAATGCGACTACCTAATCCACTACTGAGGCCGGCACCGAAATATTCCACTATACTTGTCAAAGAGGAGTACAATAAGATTTGCCAACAGTTAATTGGCCAAATCACTCAAATATCCAAATACCCAATTACAACCAAATTAATCTCTCTCACAAAAATAATAAATAAATCTGTCTTGCCAATTTAGCAACAACAGATAAATTAAAGAGAAACAGTAACTATAAATCTGTTACCAAATAAATAGAGAGAGATAACTTATATTCTTAATTGGATTTATCAAATGGATCTTCTCTTGACTGCCTTTATGTTTGCTGCCTCAAAATTGTTGTTGGAGTTGCTGCTGGAATTGCATCTGCGTCGCAGGAGTGTGTTGCCGCCGCTGAGTTGTTCTTCTGCCTCTACTGCCGCTGGAGCTGCTTAATTATTATTAAGACACATCGCCTTTTGCTGATGGAATACATATATATATATATTAACCTAATGGGCCTTATTTAATTATAAGCCCAAGCCCAAGCCTTTTGGTACATTAATTCAACAGTCCGGAAGACTTCCATTTAGATTATTAATATATATTGTAAATCAGTACGCAATTTAAATCTTCACAAGCGCTAAATCGTGGCAAAAAATACCCGTTCCTAAGAGCTCGAGGCTGGTGGGTCAGTTGTTGTCATGTTCCTATCTTTAACAACAGTACTAGTGGAATGCACCAAAGCAAGAGATGAGGTATTATCTATATTATCAGAATCCTTGTCGTCTAAACGAATTACAATCATAGCAGAGAGCAACTTAAGGGATTCAGAAAAAGTTAAAAGATATATTAAGAGAGATCAAGTGGCCATTCACTTAAAGTTGGAAAGTGATTTTAACATAAACCGAGACATACTTGAGAACGAGTAGTTTTGGTGATTGCTCGAATATCTTCTTTTCCAGTCCAAACACGTGGCATGGAGTCAGCATCATGGCTAAACAACGTTGAAAACCTAATAACAACATAACGTCCACAATATGAAGACTAACAAGAAAACATTAAAATTTGGAACAATTATCAAAATGAATTGCTACCTATCCTTTATACGGATCAAGACCCTTGTAGCTTCCTCCCTTTCTTTTGATTCAACAATACCTTTAGCATAATCTTCTAGACTTGCAAACATTTTATCCTTGCTTTCCCCATACATGTCAAAACCAAAAATTGCACTAGAAAACTCAGAGACAGCCAATTCGGTCTCCCGTCGAAGCAGTTTACGTATTGTAGGCCATGTTTTAGCATTTGCTCCATCTAGAAGGGCCTCCACTGGTGATAAGTTGTCCTTCAGTTGTGCCTGCAAATGTATACATAGGTCTTTACACATAATGAGCAAGGTTCCAGGAGCAAATTTGAGTTGTAACCCAAGCATCATTTTTTTTTTTGTAGAAAAGTTTGCTATTATCTCATCATAATTGCTATATATTTACTTAAAACTACTTTCCTTTCTGACTGCAGAAATTCCTCGAGCTTTAAAATGACCAAACTCATCCTAACTAGCACATAGTGTTGGTTTTTCAATAAATTCATTTATATTGATTAAGTTAAAAAAAATAATCCATTTTTGTTTCTAATAATGGTTTATCAAATGAACTTTTTTTGTTTTGTTCAATTTCCAAGTAATTAATAATAATAAGGATCTCCTGAATTTTATTTATTCAAAAACTTTCTATATAACTTTTCATAGAAATTTCATTTGTGATTGAAGATGAAAATAATTTTTTTATTCGACCACGGTAGGGTCCTTTCCATAAAGGATCGTACATTTTTTGTAAATATTTGTTTTTGATATATCATACATTACAATATATATTTTGAATGAAAACAGATAGGAAAGTAGGATGCATGAGAAAATGAAGAAGCAGATAGCAATTACCTCATAAAGTGCAATAAGTTATGATAGTTTGGCAGCACGAATTGAAGCAACCATCAATATCAAGTCGAAGTTTATCCCTCATTTTGGATGTATCCCAGTTTGCTCGTTCAATAATAGTATCTGCAACGATGTTATGTTAATAATATAAAATCATACTTTGAACAAGGCCACCATCTATAGCTCTTACTTGGAAGTGCCTTCCAAAGTCTAACCTGTCCAGGTTTCACTACAATTACATAGCAAGTCACAAAGTGAATAAACAGTTGACCCTCTAATATATAAAAACGTATACATGCATCTCATTCTCATTTTTATTGTAACATTGTCTTCATGTTGCAAAGGATTCTTCTACTTTGCTTCTTGTTACTGTCTTTTAGGAATTAAGTAAATCAATTTCTACTAGTCAACTGGAATCATCTAATTTAATTATACCTGCACATCCTTCATCGAAAAGAGCCATGTATGACTGAGTGTAATCATGGGCAACCACAGAAAACCCTACACTGCTGTCCAATGCCTTATCAAATGCTTCTTTAAATTTATCGAGAGTTCTAGATCTCAGGTGTCCCAGCACAGCATGGAAGGCAGGTTGACAAGCTGTAAAAGTACAAAGAGGATAAATGAAACAATTCATAAATTCAACATTTGCATATACACACACAATAAAAAATTTATCACACATTAATACATATTCATACATTTGCACATACAAGCATAGGAATAAACAATAAAATCAATAAATAATACAAAAAAAAGGAATAATATTAATAATTACAAAAAATATTAAAACAAAAATTTACAAGGAGGCCGGCTGAGTTCGTGAAGGCTGAAGTCACCGCTTCTAGAGGGGGTTGGAATGAATAGGAAGCAGGCAATGTTGGAACAGTGCAAGAGCTAGAAGGAGGCGGGCTGGGAGTCGAACTAGAGCCGTGCGGGACAACAATGACGTGGAGGCTAGCTGTGTGAAGGACAACGGACCACGGAGAGCTGGCGAAGGTGGCTGAAGGGTCTTGGCTGTGGAACCAGAATGGGGTCTCGGTAGTGGAGGCGGCTGGGCTGTGTTAGGGTTTTTAATTTGGAAGTTTTAGAAGTGTGTCGCTCAGATTAATGGATGTATTTGTTAATTAGTAGGACATTTAGGGACGGTTATTAACCGTCTCAAAAAGTTTTAGATTTTGGGACGGTTAATAACCGTTGTATTCTCTACCAGTGGCATGCCATGTCAAATTCTTGGCTGAATGCTTACTTTTATACATCCTTTTGAAACGTTGAATTGGGGAAAGTACCATAGTACCTTTGCGGGTGATGTGTTAAAATGTGTACTCGCAAGTGTACGAATCACTCGTAGTAAAGTGATAAGCAACTTCCAAGGTTGGTCTCTCAAGGAATTGCAGTGGTCTTAAATAACTAACTTTTTAATCTAAATAGAGTTCTAATGAAAATAAAAGACTAATTAAATAGAGTTCTAGTAAAACTAAAACTCTAAGTAACTAGAATCCTAAAGCTAGTAAAACTGTAAAAAGGTGTTTGATTTGTAACGGGAACAAAGTACGAGCAATTAAACTAAAACAAGATCGCAATCAAACAATCAATCAAATCAAATATCAATAGAGGATGTATGGACGTTTAGCTTGGTTAACCATGTTTGCATCGAAAAGGTATGGTGAGATACATGAACGTCCTATATAAACAAAACTACCGGCTTTCCTTTTAATTACGAAACTCCTTTTGGCGGGGGTAGGTCTCTTTGTTGATTAACTAATTAACTGCCTTTGGCGGGGGTAAATTAAATAGCAATCAAATTATGCGCAAGGAAAACATGCCAATCAAATTAATGCTATGACTAAGTCACTAACTTGAATCTTTGATTAAGTGTTTCGGAATAGAGTTAAGGTGACGTTCCTCTAACTAAATTCTTAGGTTTTTCAATCTAACTACGAACATCAAATGGGCCCATGATTATTCATAATCAAACATTTAAACATGCTCTTAATCAAAAAGTATTTTATTCATAAGTCAAAAAGATACACCATACACAATTCTAGCAAACATGGCAACACAAACTAAACATCCATAATTAAATTAGCCAGACATGTTCATATTATTATTCATAGACAAATAAAATATGATCATACACTTTAACAAATAAAGAAGATGAATTAATTCTATAACAACAAGGAAAACCTAAATCTAAATACCGCTTATGGATCGGTTGACGTACTCCTCCGTAAGCTTTATCTTCGATTGTCGTTAGCTTCCTTGAATCCTTAGAATATTGTCTCTCGCTTCGTTATAGTGTGGCAACGCTCTCAAAACTGATTGAATGTCGTGTTTGGGTCGCAAAATTGAGAAGAGGAAGAGTTGTGTATGAATTGGTCAAGTTATTTCGAGTTCTTCTATAAGGGGGACTCTAAGGGGGTTTTTATAGATGTAAGGGTTTACACGAATCCTATGTGCCATAGGAATAGGCGCGCCGCGGCATACATTTTCCCCGCCGCGGCGCAACACAAATTCTGGAAATTATGTAAAAACCCGAGAGCTCCCCGCCGCGGCATAACTTTTACTCGCCGCGGCGCGCAATGTTTTTGGATTCCTAGCATGCAACCCGAGAGCCCCTCGCCGCGGCATATGATTTCCTCGCCGCGGCGCGCCTTGCATGTAACAGTGTACATGGAATGTACATGGCTTTACATGTATTGTCGAGACCCTCGCCGCGGCGCATAATTTCTTCGCCGCGGCGCGCATTGCTTTCCTGCTCTTCATGCTTACCCCCTTACATATGTGCTGGCTTGACATGTACGGCTTACATATTTGACTCGTTTTGCCCGTGACTCGTGATCCGAGCGCCGTAGGTGTTCCGTCTTCGCGTGTTTTCATCATTTGAATCATTTGACGCTAAAAACACCTGAAATGCACTAAAATATACCCGTGACTCCGAATGGATAGATTTATGAAAATAATCGAAATAATAGTCATAATAAATCTATATATCAATCAATCAAGCATAATTAATCACGAAATATTAGTGCTTTTCGAGCACTCATCACAACCCCCAACCAGCTTCTTGCTAGTCTCTAGCAAGTAAAGCGACCTAAAATAAAATTAAAAACAAATGAAATAAACTAACCTAACCTAAATCACTTCCGTAGATTGTCACGGTTGCATTTAGCGTATGCAACAAGCCTTTAAACCCCTAGGTGGCCCTAGTGGACGAGTTATAGTCTCGTGAGGGTTTCCAGTGATGATACCCGCAAACATCGTAACTGACACAAATAAAGACTCAAAACTAATAAAGACTCTAACAATACTTGAATCAATCCATGCATACGTCTCAAAAATTGTTAACAACGAATAATACATGAAATAGTTAAACATCACCTAAGCTCAAAAACAGTCTAAACATCAAACTCATCATGGTAATCGAATTTTGAACAACCAATCATACCACAAACACGTTAGTTATACTATCTGACCGTGTCATGCATGATATTCATAGATTACATTTTAATATCTCATAAATGTGCAAGTAAAATATGAATGTGAATTTTTGCACTTATAAACTCCATATGCTCATTTTTCAAACTCATCTCCACTAATATAGAAACTAAACTACCTAGAATCAATAGGACTTCATTAAGCTTGTAAAGTTGTGGCTAGGTATGTGATAATGAAAGTACAAAAATGATGTTTTCATATGATAAGAGTACTTTTTATTTCACAAGCATATTTTCAACTTTTTTCACCAAGTGTTCTTTTCATCCTCCCTTAACTTCAAATGTCCTTTGGATCTTTTGCTTGATTTTCTTCTCTTTTTTTTTTTTTATTATTCTTGCTTACTGTTTCAATCATCATCATATATATATTTTTTTTTAATTTATTTTTTTTATTTATTTTTTTTTTTTTTTATGATGAGCAAGATAAACACAACATAATTGCTCATGAAAATCAAATATTACATTAAGTACTCTTATCACTAAGGGTAGTTCAATGTATGTCAATGTTGAGTTTAAGGGTGTGCTATTGATAAAATATTGCGGGGAAGCATGAAAAGTTCAAACGGTCCAAAGATGGCCTAAATCATTTTCTAAGTGGCATTTGTTTCTATTATTTCGCTTCAACGTGTTTTCAAATGAGTTCTAGAGATTGTTGAGACTTAAAACATATCATGAACATGCATACATTCCACAAATCAGAATAGTTAAACTAACCATGCAAACTACCACAAGTACCACAAAATTCTCAAATTAGATGAATCCAACATTTATGTGCTTTGTTGCTTAGGTAAAAATCTAACATCTCTCATATGTCATCGTCATCACAATTATGTTAATATCATAGATTTCCGGATTGAATCAAGTAGACATGACACTAACTAAAAACAATTCAAGTGACAAAGTTAAAAATTTAAAATTGGTCATATATCATGCTCATTGAATATTCTTCCCACCCCCAACCTATTTTCTGCATTGTCCTCAATGTAAAAAGAAGAACAAAAGAAATTAAGAAAAAGTGTAAGAAGTTACCCCCCTTTCGTATGAAATTGTGTCGTTACTCGCTATGCTCCGGTTCACTGTTCCTCGCTTCTCTCATGAAGAATGTATGAACATATATTGAACCTCAAAGTGTATGCACACAATTCACATTCAAACCCAATTTTTAATTATAACTAAGGCAATTGAACACACAAAAACATCAAACAAAGTTAAACAATCCAAAATAAAAATAGAATAAAAATAAAAATAAAGGAAAATAAAAGAAAATAAATGAAAAAGAAATAAAAGAAATAAAGACAACGAAAGAAATACGATACCGAATGGGTGCCTCCCATTAAGGGCTTAGTTTAACGTCTTAGCAAGACGTGACTGATCTCGTGTCAAGGAGGGTTAAATATGTAATTGTACTGCTTATTTCCTCCCTTATCTTTCTTGAAATGAGCTTTAGTCCTCCAAGTTGGGTTTTTGTAATTAGAATGCTTAATGCGTTCTTTGTAGGCATCATCCCGACTTAAATTTATCTGCTTGTCCTTCCCTCTCCATTCAACGTTTCGAACCTCAATTCTGTTACTTTTGCTATCCTGCAATTCAATGTTAGAAGAAATAGGAGAGGGTTGAAAAGTTCCAAATTTTACAGTCTCTCCACAAACCGTCATTGTTAACTTCCTATTATGGACCTCAATAGTTGTCTTGGTTGTGGCCATGAAAGGTCTACCAAGAATAATTGTATGTTCCTTGTCCTGAAGAAAGTTTCTGTCCATCTCAAGCACCACAAAGTCCACTGGTACAATAAACTTGTCCACCTGTACTAACAAATTTTCCACTATTCCTTTTGGGTATTGAATAGAACCGTTTGCAAGTTGAAGGGTCATCCTTGTTTCTTTAAGCTTTCCTAATCCTAGTTGCAAGTATACTGAATATGGCATTAGGTTTATACCTGCTCCTAAGTCTAGCATAGCCTCGAATACCCTCTTATCTCCCATAGTGATGTTAATGTGGAAACTACCTGGATCTTTCATTTTGAGAGGTAAGTGCGGTTGGATTATTGGACTACCAATTTTTGACTTTTCATTCTCTTTGCTTCTATTCTTCTTGATGATAAAGTTCCTGCAAATTGGATCATAAGTTGAACTGTTCTTTATAATATCCAAAAGAGGTAAATTACAATTCATTCCAGAAAATAAAGCAAGAGTGTCAGAGTATTGCTCATCCTAATTTTTCTCCTCAAACTGGTTTATTGGTGGTATTGGTGGTCGGTATGGGTCCATTGACTTGTGCAATCGAAAAATGTTGGATGTTTCTCCAATTTCTTTCTTGGGGAGTTCATTAGGAGTGGTATTAGACTCATCATCTCCCTTGAGAGTTGAATTCTCACCTTCCAAGTTACCTGTACTAGACAACAAAACATTAGAATTATCAGGTAAATTTTTAGGTACCTCCTCATCACTTTGAAGGACTGTGATCGCCTTTGCTTGTTCAGGTTGACTAGGCAGCTTTCCTGTTTCTTGTTTGTACATTTGTTCCGCTAGCTGCCCAACCTGTATTTCCACTCTCTTCACTGAAGCTTCTATAGAGTCCATCCTTCCATTACAAGAGTGTATGAAATTGTTCAGGGTTTCCTCTATGGTCGGTTTATTTTGTGGAAATGGTCGGTTTACATTTTGGCCTTGAGCTTGGTTTTGGACAAATGGTTGGCTATTGTTCTGTTTCCATCCAAAATTAGGGTGATTCCTCCATCCAGGGTTATAGGTGTTTGAATAAGGGTCGTTCCTAGGTCTAGGTTGGTACCCTTGCATTGAATTCGCCTCCTCAGTAGTACCCGTGTAAGGATCACCTGCAAAAGAACAAACATTAGCACCGTGTCCATATGAACCACAAACTCCACATACCTCGTGTTTTGGCATTTGATTAACATTGGAGGTTGTGAGAAGTTGCACTTGTTTCGTCAATTCAGCAAGTTGCATGGCCATTTCATTGTTGGAGCCTAATTCGTGGACTCCAGCTCGTCTTCCTCTAGCGCTCTTTTGTTGGGAGTTGGCTCCCAACATCTCGAATAACTCATAAGTTTCATCCGCTGTTTTCTCACCCATTGCTCCTCCTGCAGCGTTGTCAACTGTGAATTGACATTGTAGTGTCAATCCGTCGTAGAAAAACTGATTCTGTAGCTGCAACGGGAAGTGGTGATGTGGACATTGTATCAACAGCAATTTGAATCTGTCCCAAGCCTCGTGGAAGGGTTCTCCGTCCATCTGCGAAAAAGTAGCAATTTTCGTTCTTAGATCAGATGTCTTTTGATGGGAATAGAACTTACCCATGAATTTATTGTAAACATCGTCCCATGTGACCAAAGAACCGGGTGCTAACGTCATTAGCCAAGACTTAGCTCTATCCTTGAGAGTGTATGGAAAACACCTCATGCGTAGTTGATCTTCACTAAGTCCCTGCAATGGAAAAGTTTGCACAGTAGCATATAACTCACGCATAAAATTTAGAGGATCTTCATTAGGGATACCGTAAAAGGAGGGAAGCATGGAATAATGAATATTTTTCAATTCATAATTCCTAGCTGCCTCTGTAAGTCGAATGCACGATGTGGCGGTCCCAATGATCGGTCTTGCAAACTCTTTGTTCATCATTTGCCTAGCTACGTTTTCACCCATTGTTGCTTGCAATTGTTGTTGGACTTCTTCCTCTTGAAGTTGATTATCCAGTTTCTTTGATCGGTGTTTGACTCTATGAATGTTGTCAATGAAAGGAGAGAGTTCCTTGTTAAGTGATCTCCTACCCTGCATGCACAAATAAAAAGCAAACAAAGATCAAGGTAGCAGTGAAATTTGAAATTAAGCACTATTTTTTTGATTTTTTATTTTCTGATTTTTTTTTTGGATTTTTTTTTTTTTTTTTTAAAATAAAAATAAATAAATAAAATAAAGAAATAAATAAAATAAACAAACAAATAAAAATAAATCAGAAACTCTAAAAAGTTAAAAAGAAAATTATTCAAAACGCCAATTCCCCGGCAACGGCGCCAAAAACTTGATGTGTTAAAATGTGTACTCGCAAGTGTACGAATCACTCGTAGTAAAGTGATAAGCAACTTCCAAGGTTGGTCTCTCAAGGAATTGCAGTGGTCTTAAATAACTAACTTTTTAATCTAAATAGAGTTCTAATGAAAATAAAAGACTAATTAAATAGAGTTCTAGTAAAACTAAAACTCTAAGTAACTAGAATCCTAAAGCTAGTAAAACTGTAAAAAGGTGTTTGATTTGTAACGTGAACAAAGTACGAGCAATTAAACTAAAACAAGATCGCAATCAAACAATCAATCAAATCAAATATCAATAGAGGATGTATGGACGTTTAGCTTGGTTAACCATGTTTGCATCGAAAAGGTATGGTGAGATACATGAACGTCCTATATAAACAAAACTACCGGCTTTCCTTTTAATTACGAAACTCCTTTTGGCGGGGGTAGGTCTCTTTGTTGATTAACTAATTAACTGCCTTTGGCGGGGGTAAATTAAATAGCAATCAAATTATGCGCAAGGAAAACATGCCAATCAAATTAATGCTATGACTAAGTCACTAACTTGAATCTTTGATTAAGTGTTTCGGAATAGAGTTAAGGTGACGTTCCTCTAACTAAATTCTTAGGTTTTTCAATCTAACTACGAACATCAAATGGGCCCATGATTATTCATAATCAAACATTTAAACATGCTCTTAATCAAAAAGTATTTTATTCATAAGTCAAAAAGATACACCATACACAATTCTAGCAAACATGGCAACACAAACTAAACATCCATAATTAAATTAGCCAGACATGTTCATATTATTATTCATAGACAAATAAAATATGATCATACACTTTAACAAATAAAGAAGATGAATTAATTCTATAACAACAAGGAAAACCTAAATCTAAATACCGCTTATGGATCGGTTGACGTACTCCTCCGTAAGCTTTATCTTCGATTGTCGTTAGCTTCCTTGAATCCTTAGAATATTGTCTCTCGCTTCGTTATAGTGTGGCAACGCTCTCAAAACTGATTGAATGTCGTGTTTGGGTCGCAAAATTGAGAAGAGGAAGAGTTGTGTATGAATTGGTCAAGTTATTTCGAGTTCTTCTATAAGGGGGACTCTAAGGGGGTTTTTATAGATGTAAGGGTTTACACGAATCCTATGTGCCATAGGAATAGGCGCGCCGCGGCATACATTTTCCCCGCCGCGGCGCAACACAAATTCTGGAAATTATGTAAAAACCCGAGAGCTCCCCGCCGCGGCATAACTTTTACTCGCCGCGGCGCGCAATGTTTTTGGATTCCTAGCATGCAACCCGAGAGCCCCTCGCCGCGGCATATGATTTCCTCGCCGCGGCGCGCCTTGCATGTAACAGTGTACATGGAATGTACATGGCTTTACATGTATTGTCGAGACCCTCGCCGCGGCGCATAATTTCTTCGCCGCGGCGCGCATTGCTTTCCTGCTCTTCATGCTTACCCCCTTACATATGTGCTGGCTTGACATGTACGGCTTACATATTTGACTCGTTTTGCCCGTGACTCGTGATCCGAGCGCCGTAGGTGTTCCGTCTTCGCGTGTTTTCATCATTTGAATCATTTGACGCTAAAAACACCTGAAATGCACTAAAATATACCCGTGACTCCGAATGGATAGATTTATGAAAATAATCGAAATAATAGTCATAATAAATCTATATATCAATCAATCAAGCATAATTAATCACGAAATATTAGTGCTTTTCGAGCACTCATCAGCGGGCACATTAGTCTTAGGTTCAGAAGTACCTTTTTTGACTTTCCACCTTGACTCCTTACAAATTGGACAACTTGAAGCATCTTTGTACTCTTTTCTGTATAATATGCAGTCATTGGGACATGCATCAATCTTTTTATAGTTCAAACCCAATGGTCCAAGAATTTTTTTGACCTCGTACATTGATGATGTCATAAGATTATCGGTTGGTAACATTTCACCAAATATTGTCAACATCTCTATGAAACTTTTATCCGATAACCCAGACTTAGCCTTCAAATTATACAGTGTGATCAACGCTAATAATTTAGTAAATTGTGTACATCTTAGGTACAACGATTTTGTGGCATCATCCAACTCAATGTCAACATCACTCATCTCATCACATCATACCCAGCATTTTCCAACATCTCCACTGTATTAACAAAAGCATCACCTCCTTGGGTCAAGCTTGGGGATACTAGAGTTGGTTCAGATTCAACACTATTAGTGACTAAAGATTCTCCATGCCAATACCAATTTTTGTATCCTCTCATTATGCCATATTCATAAAAATGATTCCTTACTTCCATGATGGTGTTAATTTCCATATTGATGCACTTCAAACAAGGACATCGAATGTAATTTGGTTAACTTGAATTGCCGGATGCAAACTTCAAAAAGCTTTCCACACCATCTTGATATTCATTTGATCTTCTATCCATAGTCAACCAAATCTTATCCATTTTAGAATTCACCTATGTTAGAACACTATTAACACTTGTAAAAAGCTCACTTTTTCTAAATTAGCAGGAGGTAGACTTATTTTTAGGCATTGGTGGAGCCAACTTTAAAGTTAAGAGGGTTATTAATCAAACATATACTATAAATGTAAGTTTACTTACAAACTATAAATAATTTATTTATTTATTTATTTATTAAAATAGCTTCAAAATATAAATGTTCTAATTTTATAAAATAATTCTCAACAAGTTTAATTTATGATATAAGATATGAATGATTCCAAGTTCCAACTTAAGAAGCTTAACATTATTCATATTTCAATCCCCTGACCACCATACATGAAAACATCAACAAAGGAAGGACCATTTGCAAATGGACTTTGAAATTATTATGTCACTTAGCTATTTGACAAATTTTTTTTTAATAAATAATAATTATATGAATTTTATGCAGCAATTGAGTTTATTGAGAGACTGAGTTACTTTGGTATTGAAACAAGTTTAATTATATACCTGACCAAAGTAATGCATGAAGATCTAAAAACAGCAGCAAAAAGTGTAAACTATTGGTCTGATGTTACAACTTTGATGCCTTTATTTGGAGGATTCGTAGCTGATGCTTACTTGGGTCGCTTCAATACTGTTTTGGCTTCTACTATCATCTACCTCTTGGTAATTATTTAATTTCTTAAATATTATATATAGCCTACTTCTTGACTTAATTAACTTAATTTGCTAAAACATGCATACACATACTTATACACTTGGAAAATGCAATCTCTTTCCTGAGGACAGACTTATTTTTTATTTAAAATGTTCTGCTTTTTTTGCATTTGTTAAGCTTTTATAGGTTATTTATGGATTTGACAATGACATGCATCCGATTGTCTTTGGAGGTTGAGGGAGGAAGCCTTTTTTTCCAACGATTGATAATGGTGTATTGGTGTTAGTCTTACGCTAATTCTTATGGTAGCTTTCACCAAAATTTATGGATTATCATTTACTCAGTTTTGGTCTATTGTGGAAATTTTTTCCTATATTAGATTATTCCTTTGAAGTTTTTTTTCCCCCAAAATAAACAATTGTACTCATACTTGTCACAGGTAGGGTTCGAAATCGAACTTTGAAGCATTCAATTCTCAAACTTCAATTTCTTTAATCTTGTCCTGGTGTAGATAAAGTAGAAGCCTTTTTTCTATTTTTGACAATTAATTAATAAAACAAAACCTTTGTTTTTTTATCAAAACGAAGTTTTTTTTTAAACAATAGTTAACTTGTTGAGGAACATATTCCTTTCGCAATCAACATTTAATGAGCAACAGAAACAACAATTTCACGCCAACACCAATGAATCAGCAATACATGCTTGGTTATAATTCTTCAGATTTACATGCAACCTGTGCAGTCACAATTGCACTCCACTAGATCCTCACCAGTAAATTATGTTCTACAGCTCAAACAAGCAAAATTGAATTCCTTAATAGATGTTTAATTTTGATTAGTACATAACAAAATAGTGATTAAAAATCATTGCATACAAACTAATAATTCAGATTAACAAACTAATAATTCAGATCACTACAAACTTCAAACTTCAAATCAAATCCTTATGCATATTCAGATTAGATTGATTGTTTCAAAGATTTGTTTCAAAGATTAAAAAACACTACAAATTTCAAAATTCAAATTCCTTATGCATATTCAGATCCATTTGCTATTTAGATTAGATTGTATCATTCATAGACTTCAAAGAAAATAAAAGGATTTAGATGATCATTAGAGTCTTACTAGCACAAATAGTAGAGGTTTCACAAAAGACGAACAATGACTGAGAACGGCACCAATAAGTTATTGATTGTGTGAGCGCTAGACCTACTGTAATACGTAACTATGAATACCAGGCCAATTTGCACGATCTTGATTATCCATGAAGCCTTTGATTTCGCGGTATTGTTTTGGGCGTGAGAAATTTTCAGATTGGGGGCATTGAGAGGAAGAAGAGACGCCCTAATAAGTTGATTCAATACTGATGCTTAACAAGGCATTTAAAAGAAGGAAGAGACGCCCTAGTAAAATCATCTGAGAAGTGTTTGAATGATTCGTACAAGGCATTTAAAACACCCTAATATTCAGATCTTAAGATGCTCTTACAAGGCGTTTAAAACGCCCTAATATAACCCTTAACAAGGCGTTTAAAATGCCCTTTATTCAGATCTTAAGTGAGCGTTTGAAAGGAGCAAGTGGCAACGCCCTGGTAAAATGGGTAAAATGGTTTGAGAAGTGGACTCTTACAAGGCGTTTAAAACACTCTAATATAACCCTTAACAAGGCATTTAAAATGCCCTTTATTCAGATCTTAAGCAAGCATTTGAAAGGAGCAAGCGGCGACGCCATGGTAAAATGGGTAAAATGGTTTGAGAAGTAGACTCTTACAAGGCATTTAAAACGCCCTAATATAAACCCTTAACAAGGCATTTAAAACGCCTTAATATAAACACCGTAGTATAACCTTATCTAACGCCTTTGCAACGCTTTAGATTTTGTTTTAAAAATTTATAATTATACATAGTGTGTTAAATGACTTGTATAATAATATATTTTAAAGCATTTTAAACGCCCTTAATACATCTTAATTATTAAAGGCGATTAATGAAAATGAATTTTATTATTAAACGCCTTCTATTACTTTTAAAAGTATTTCATTCATTTCAAATGCTATTAATTATATACTTTCTAAAATAAAGAAACGCCTTCTATTGATAAAATTGTAGTAGTGACTTGTATTCTAAACAGGAGGTATATCATTGAGGACTATGTTCATCCATATTTCACAAAGGAAGCATATCTAAAAACATATTCCAATATCATTGTTCCTATTCTATTAGAAAAAGAGTGGGTGAGGATGTCTAATGAAGAAGAAATACTCCCTACAATTTACAAGGCAAAGAAAGGACCACCTACTGAGAGAAATAGAGAAGCAACAGAACTAGAGAAGCATAAGAGACAGCAAGGATTGAAGTGTGGATATTGTAAGCAATTTGGTCATAATCAGAGATCACGCAAAGAGAATTTAAAGAATGCTAATAATGAAACTCAAGTAGAGTTTTAATGCATTTCATTCATAATTTTATAACTTATGCTATTATTTGTTTATATTGAATTACTATAACATTATTTATATTATTATTGCATTACATGAGGGACCAACTTTAACTTCAAGTACTGTTATAAAGAAGAAGAAAAAAAACAGGCCTAATTCAACCCAGGAGCAATTAGAGGTCATCATTTTTAGTATAATTGTATGAATTTTAAATAATTATTAGTTTATGTTTAATGTTGTGTTGCTTTATCAGGATACAATTAATGTTGATGATGGAACCAAGAAGAAGCAAAAAAAAGGAAAACCAACCAACGAGGGTGGAGCTTATCAACCCTTTCATGATGGTGCTTGATCATATGCAATGCCATTTTCAGTATGTATAAGGGAAATTTAGTCATTTTGTGCATAAGAATTTTTAATTTTCAATATAATTAATTAAAAGGGATTATGAATATAAAGTAGGAAATCTTTTGTTTCTCAAAGTTCATGTTTTATCAAATTAGGGGGACATGTCATGAACGTTATTGCTTTTTGTGTGTAGCTCATTTTATAGTGTCCCTTTTATGTTTATTATTTCACTTGGAATGTTATTTGGATTGTTATTTGTACTTGACAATTGCCTACTCTCGTTTTGTGTGGACTATGCATGCACAAGAAGTAATTACTTATGGACTGCAATGGACTTATTTGGATTCTAATTGACTGTTTCTAGATTCCTTGTGCTCTCTCAAACTGCATGGACATAATTTTAAGAATTAAAACCTCCTTACTTATTTGGATTGTAATTGACTGTTTTTAGATTCCATAGTGTGCGAAATATTGGCAAACCTGCCTCTTTTTATAACACTGATGGTGTGCATGAAATATTTTTCCCATTGGAATGGTTTTAGCACGGGCAGAACTGCCTCTTTTGGCTCATCGGACTGGTATGGGCAGTAATATGAATTGGTTTTAACATGTATGATTTCATTTGAACTGTTTTTAGCATGCATTTATTTTGATTTATTACTAAAATTGCTAGCTTTCATTTTTTTCATTCATTTCATCATAGATTGAACAATTACAAGTACAAATAAAAAAAAAAAAAACTTGATAAACACACATTCACAACCATCATATTTTAAACCCATTACGCATATTCACTTCCAAATTTTGGATCCTAGCTCCTAGGGCTGCAATTTACAATTTTATTACATGAAAATCTACATTCATACTACTTGCATCACCACCCAAGTATTCTTCACCATTAGGATCCCAAAAAGAAAAATATTTGCACTTTTCAAGAGAACAATAAAAGAATAACTTGTTAGGGTTTCCTCTTGACTCAGAAATTTTAATTCCAGCTTTTCTTCCACAATAACAGTTTTTTTTTTTTGAATTTTATGAGTCCCCCATTGATACTAGTTGAAGTGCTGGAAGCCATGGATAACATTCAACTTTCTTTATGCTTTTATCTTGTGTGCTAGAAAAGGGCAAGAATTGAAAATGAGATGTGTGTATTGTCGAGATGCTGCAGGGTAGAACTGAGATAGAACTAAAGTATTTATATTTGGTTTCATGATCGTTGGTCTACAATGGCTTCATTTCATAAGTTAATTTTTTAATATTAAATCTAATATTTTGTTTGAAACAGAAATTTCTAACGGCTGTTAAATATTAGGAATATTTTTTAAGATACCCCTTAACCTTATGCTTATTCCAGCATTTTTTTGTAAAACTTAAGGGTATTTTTGAAGAAATGAAAAACCTCAGGGGCATATTTGAATTTTTTCCACAATAAATATTGAAGAAATGCAAAAAGAAGATGACCTCCGTATTTACTAAAAAATAACAAAGAGATCCTTCATGTTTAGAAAATAATAATTACATCCATTGTAGTGATCGTTTTAGACGTAAGGGAACGTGTTTGCCCATGCCTCTCTAGTAGAGATGGCCAAGTGAGTGTTCCTCTTCACACATGAGTGAGGTTCGACTCTCCCGATCCCCATTTGTAAAGTTAGTTAGGCCACACCTAAATGAGTGCTTTATCATTTTGAAAAATAAAGTAAAATCAAAGAGTTCTAGATAAACTGAAGATATCTAATCGAGGATTTTGTAATATAGCAATTAATTAAGGGTTGTGCTTGCCTATTTTCAAAGTTTGTGTTTTTGTAGCTTCAAAAAACTTCATGGAGCTTTCTTCAATTTTCCTTACAACTCACATGTATAACGATTTGTTTTCTTTTCCATTTTAATTATTTCAAAATGATCACATTATATTATGCTAAAAAAAGTAAACTTAAGTATATTCTTAGCAAAAAAAAAAAGTAAACTTAAATATTTAGGATGAAATTTAATTCAAAATGGGTTTTTAATATTTTATCAGTAAGAATAAATTTTAATAAAAACATAAACTAATAACTTTAACGAAGAATATTATTTTTTGGATTTAAACTCCAAAACTATCCCCATTTTTTTTTTCAAACTCTTTGTAATGGAGATATTGAGATATACATCGGTACAATTGAAAAATATGTAAGAAACATAATTGCATACATTAAAAAGCTTGCTATCTTAAACACAAGATGGTGGCTTTTGTATGCCATAAGAGACACCGTGAATATTGACACAAAAAGAAGTGAGTATTTCTTTTGGGTTTACATTGACTAGGTTGATATTGTTTAGCTCAAAGTTTTCACAAGGCATGCTTTTGCTGCATTGGAGATTCACTCCAACTTTTGATCTTGAAGTTCCCCAAATATTTTTGTACTTAGTATCCTTGATTTGAACATGTGAAGGATGCTGCAGATTTACAACAGAGATAATAATTATAATTATTAAAAAAATGTATCATTTAATATTCAAATTAGAACTAACATATTATATTCTAAAAAAATATATGAATCGTAGTTTTAAATTTTTGAAATTCAAATTCTTTTTTATATTAATATGAAAGGTACTAGAATATATATATATATATTTTAAATTAGTTTAGAGTACGTTTGGTATATATGATTTGAAAACAGTTTTTTTTTTTTTTTTATAAATAAAAATAGAAAATATAAGTAATATATATGCGTTTAGTTAAAGTTGTTTTGAATGTAAGATTTGGATTATATCTTGAAAAGATCCTTCAACTTTGAAAAATGATTTTGTTAGATCAAACTTTTTAACGGAAGGATGAGTCTTACAGCAAAATTAATAAATAAACTACATATTGAAAAATGTTTAAATGTTTTTTTTTCATGCTTTTTAAAACTTTTATCCAAATATAAACCCAAAAAGTTTTGAATGATAGTTTTTGAATTTAATAATAAAGGAAAACTCGAATTTAAGAAATCCTCAAAGTTTCAAATTACTTTTAAATCATATGCTTGTTTTTGAAAATTTATTTTTCCATCATAAATAAAACCGATCGCGAGCTTTATCTTTTAAAAATCGAGTTGTAGTTTGAAATTTTTAAAATTAAAATTCTAAAAAGATTGTTTAGCATTATTATTAATAAAGATAAAGAAGGAATATCAGATCTTTATATATTTATAAAATCAAATAATAAGCAACTATAGACGTTATAGCAAACAAAAAGAAAAAATAATATTAAAGTAATAATCAAATATTGATCAAAATAAGTAATAATAAAATAAAAATAAGATTTTGATATACCTGTTTGCATGGTGGATATGGACAATACTTTTGATCAATATAGATAGGATTACAAACACCATCCATATAAATGCCTTCAAATGTGAGATTTGAAACTTTACTTGCCTTGCGCGTACCCCATGTTTTAATTCTCAAACCATTAGTAGTTCCTGTAAAACTACAATTTTTGACCTCTATGCCATATACATCATCCTCATTCTTGTACTTTCCAAGGCTTCCAATACTTATACCATGGCCAGGTCCGCACGCAACATTGTGAATTCGAACATGTCGACTTCCGTAAAGTATGGAAATACAATCGTCACCGGTTCCAATAACGGAATTTGAGATTTTAATGCCTTGGGATTTCGCAATTTTTATTCCATCAGTATTTGGACTTTGATTAGGAGCTGTTATTCTAATGTTGTGGATGTTTAGGTTGTAACTACCATATATTGAAAAATGAGTATTCTTGGTGTTAACCGATCTTAAATGATGAATCCTTGAGTTGTTGACAAAGTTGAATGATATTGACTGTTGACCAATAAAGAAGGGAAAAAAAAAAAAAATCAGTTCTTCGATCATATAAAAACATACAACGACAGTTTTTTGTTTCACAATAATTGATATGATATAAAATTATTGAGAAAAAAGTTAGACCCACTTTTTATTAGCCAATAAGTATCTATCATATTGTGTTATTGTGTTGTTATTGACCAATAACTTGAAGTTTAAAGGTATTTTAAATTACTAAAGAGGTGTGATTCTATGATAACATAAAGTGAATTTAGGCACCTTAAATATCTATAAATAGTATAGATATTGAAATAATAATATATTTAAAAAAATAAAAATAAACTATTGATCAATGAACATAAAAAAATCTTAAAAAATAAAATAAAGAATGGTGGATGTGAAATAATACTTACAGGATTAAGAGGGCAACCCGAATTGTTTCTACAATTGGACAAGATGACAGGCCAATAAACTTCTCCTTGGCCATAGAAAAGGCCAGTAGAACCGCCACTAAGTACCAAGTTGTTAATGCCTTTGAAGGTAATCCAACTTTGTTGAGTGAATATTGGTAATTGAGGTGAAGGAGTTAAAGTACCCTTTATAAGGAAAGATATAACGCTAGTATTACATGGACCCTCAAATGTTGCTTCATTCAAAATGTATAGGCCATGGGGTACTAAAACTCTTGCTCTTCCCTTCCATTCACATGCTTCTTTCCAAGCCCTCATAAATGCCTTCATAAAAACAATTTAAAAAATTCAAATTTATTATCTCAATCACTATTATTATTCCAAATGCTGTACAATAGTGTTGGTAAAAAACTTGACTTTTTAATGAGTTTTTTTTTTATGTTTAAAGCGTCACCATGAAATATATTTTTAAAAATGAACATATTATTAGTACTGTGATTGACATTGATTACTATAAATGGTGAAGTAATTCGATTTTATCATAGTTACATGATATGCATGTAACTAACTGTTTGGAGTCCTAACATACCTCACATCGGGAAAAAAAATGAAAAAAAAAAACCTTTTTTAAAACAGGAGTACAACTGGGACGATCATCACAACAAAAGTTTTTGTCAAAGAAAACTTTTTGGCGACAAAACCTGATTTTTTTCTCGACAAAGTGGTTTCTTGTTAAAAACTATTTCTCTTGTAGTGTTATATTATAGAAGCCAGGTCGTTCATTTGGTACTATTGGTAAAAACATGACATAACTTTAAAGAAGTTCCCTGGTTTGAAACGCCACCTGAAATATATTTTGACATTGGATACGGTAAATGGTCATGTAATTCAATTTTTTCATAATTGCATGATGTGTGTGATCCAATCATTCATCTTGTAATATATCAAAAACAACTAACTACATATACCTGTGTGTCGTCTGCTCTACCATCTCCAACAGCACCATAAATAAACACATTGAACGTCTTTATATTTTTATGAGCTTGAGCTTTGGCTAACAAAAATAGCAAGAGAAAAAGACTGAAACAAGAAGACATGAAAGCCATTTTCTTCCTTCCTATTTACTTCACTCTCTTTCTTTAGTTCTTGTGGTGGTTTAGGAACTTACACTTGTTAATTCTATATTTAATGTTCTTCAATCCTATATATATACATATATACAGTACTTATCTTATTTGTAGGTGAGATTCAAATTAAGTTAGGTTGTTATATCAAATATAACTTGATTTTGTTAATATTTGTCTCTTTACTTTTTACATATGCATTAGATCAGATAATGCTAAAAAACAAAACAAAAAATCAAAAATTGAGTTTTATTAATTTTTTGTATTTATAATGAATTTTGACCGATCATATTTTGAATTTAAAAACTCAATTAATTGCAAATATAATATATTTTTTATATATATATAGAAGAAGGAGATTAACAAAATTAACATATATTATAAAATTATGCATCTAAGAGATGATTTGGCCATTGACAAAACCCATTCATCCTAGTGGTTTCTTCATTAAACTAGGAAAACTAATTACTCTCTATCATAAAACTGATCAGTGCCTCAGTGGGCTGTGGTGGGTGGTTGTATATACCCATCTTCTATCCACTTTCAAAATAATTAGTGATATTGGGTGATCAAATCCACCGCATGATATTATTTGCTTTGGACAGGGTAAATTCAAGTTTAGCTCATCTCTTTTGAATCATATTCCACTTAACTAAACTACAAAAATATTTAAATTTTGCAACAAATATTTAATAATAATTGATTAAAAAATTATATAATATATTTATTATTTTAATATTCAACTATATTTACTAATACAATTATAAATATATTTTTTTTAAGTATATTAGTAGTATTAGTATCTATAAATATACAAAGTACATTGGTAGTATTAATATATTATTTAAAAATATATCAAAATTTTGGATAATTAAAATTTAATTGGTATAAATTACTATATCAATTTATAATAAATAATTATTCGTCACTATACATGTGTTACAAAAGAAAAATATTCTTTTATTGTTCCTAAGCGTTGTGGGATATGTGCAATATCTTCAACTGCATCATACAACCCCTTAGAGAGCCTTACTATCTTGTAAGAATACAAGCTCACATGGCCCATTTAGTTCATGGCTCTAATACCATCTAATATCCACTCCACGACATGATATTGTTCCCTTTAGGCTAAGTAAACCCAAGCTTTTACAGTTGGTATCCCCAATGGAATTTCACCTCATTACTTATGAATCATTTTCCTCTTAGCTGCTTAAGCAATATGGAATATGTGCAGTGATTTTGATTGCATTAATTAAAAATGCTGAAATTTAATTTTGGGAAAAAAATACAGAAACTCTATATTTGGAGAATTTTGGAGATAAAGTTTAATTCGCTTTGATTATTGAATGGTTATAAATTTATAATGTTAAAGCCTGTGGGTCTTCTTTTCAAAAAAATTATGTCCTAAGCTACTAATTGGCTGCAACAACAATAAAAACAAAAACGAAAACAAAAAAACTAATTTGCAATTCCTTAAGGGAGAAAACTATTAATTGATTATTGGCCATATGGAACTCTCAATTCATGTTATGAATAATATCGATGCTTGTACCGGCTCAACCTCTACTTTGTTGTCTTATAAACATTCTCCATCGAATTTTCTTTGCAAGTTTTTAATCTTCTCTACTATCTATTCATAAAAAAAAAAAAAGTTAGAAAATTACATAAAAAAAAACACCCTTAAATTTTATAGCAAAAAAATAACACCTACTAATATTGAACGGAACAAATTGAAATGAGTTTAACATTAAACATATCTAAATGGTTGGAATTTAACTTTGAACGTCATTTAATGTGAAATGATGTGCTAAAAGTGTTTTTAATAATAATAATAATAAATAAGTTTAACATAATAATGAACATTATTTTTATGTTTACAAGTTTTAACGTTGATATTTTTGTTAGTTTTGGAAATTTTTTTTGAAAAATTATTAAAAATAACACTTTTAAAATTATAACAAAAATAATACTCCTGCCTATAATTAAGAGGGATATGAATTAGCATTATGAGTGTTAATTTTCTTATAATAAGTTATAGGAGTTTTAGTTTTGTGGATTTTTCAGTACATTCAATTGCATGGTTTATATTCATTTTTTTTTATATAAAAAATACAAATATTTCAACTAAAATTGTGTTTGCGTTAATAAATCAATCAATCCATATAAAAGAATAAGAATAATTTTTTTTTCATGTCAACTGTAAAACTGTTTTATGTAAATTTTATCCCTTCAATAGTTAGCTTAGGAACCAAAGTGGCACAACTCACTTGATAATGCAACTAGGTTACATGCATGAGGTTATGGGATTAAGATCAGTAAAATGTATGTAATGGTTACTAAAACCTCTTGACAATAACCTCTGATGCTAGCTCACTTCGGTACCCTAAATTACAGGTACTAATCCGGGTAAATGAAAAAATGTCGGCATTACACGGTAACTCTCCCGAGGAGACTTTTTGTCCCAAAAAAAAGTGTTCACTTAGGGACATGGAATGAAAGATTGTAATTGATTTTGATTGTTATTGTTCATTTCATGAGCACGCTTTTTATTCAGTAATACAATTTTATAAAAGTAAATACATCAAATAGATGTTTTAATTTTATTTTCCCATAAGTGTTGCATATTTTGCTCAAAGAAATTGAATTATGTGTTTTCTAAATTACTATTCTCATTTTAAGATTTAAGCCCAATTTTAAAACCCTGTCATTGATTCAAATTCCTCCTCTACGCTTTTACTATTTTTTATTCTTGTTTTATGACCCAATTGTGCCCTTACTGAAAACTTTGTTTGGAGTTTGGATCATTAAATTGATTTGAATTTTTGGATCGTGCTTTTGAAAACAAAAGCCGAAAAAAAATCATTAGAGCCTCTCTTTATATTGGGCCTTCGGATCGTGTCATGCATGTTGGGCTTTTTCTTTTTGAATTTTTTTCAATGAATTACCTATATAGCAAAGATATGATAAAAAATATTAATTTTACCTAAATAGCAAATTCAGGTAGTAAAACTCACCGTTTCACTTAGATAGTAAATATGATTTTTACCAAAATACCCTTTTATTCATTCCTTTGATTTTTAAGTATGTAAAACTTACAATATTTTCTGAAAATGTTGTAAGGCTTACAAAATTCATGATAATTCAATTTTTTATAATTATTTTTAATTTAATTATTTTTACATTTATATTTGTGGCTTTGATACCAATTACTGATTACTCTTAACTAGAACTGATGCATAACATACAGAAGTCATGTGAATGTACAGGTTACATACACATTTATTTTGTATGTAACCAGTACATTCACATGACTTCCATAAGTTGTTCAAAACAGCAATAACATACAAACAATACAATGCATTTTATATGAATGTACAGGTTACATATAAAATAAATTTGTATGTAACCTGTACATTCACATGACTTTCATAAGCTGTTCAAAACAGCAATAACATACACACAATACAATGCATTTCATGTGAATGTACAGGTTACATACAAAATAAATTTTTATGTAACCTGTACATTCACATGACTTTCATAAGCTGTTCAAAACAGCAATAATGGTGGTCATCTTGATTCATAAACAGCAATAATGACTTTCATAACCTGTACATTCATATGACTTTGAATGTGAATGTACAGGTTACATACAAAATAAATTTGTATGTAACCTCAATGTACAGGTTACATACAAAATAAATTTGTATGCAACCTGTACACTCACATGACTTCTATAAGCTGTTCAAAACAGCAATAACATATAAACAGTACAATGCAGTTTATGTAAATGTACAGGTTACATACAAAATAAATTTGTATGTAACCTATACATTCACATGACTTCCATAAGCTGTTCAAAACAGCAATAACATACAAACAATACAATGCATTTCATGTGAATGTACAGGTTACATACAAAATAAATTTGTATGTAACCTGTACATTCACATGAATTTCATAAGCTGTTTGAAATAGCAATAACATACAAACAGTACAATGCATTTCATGTGAATGTACAGGTTACATACAAAATAAATTTGAATGTAACTTATACAGTCACATAACTTTCATAAACTGTTCAAAACAGCAATAACATACAAACAATACGATGCATTTCATGTAAATGTACAGGTTACATACAAAATAAATTTCTATGTAACCTGTACATTCACATGACTTTTATAAGCTGTTCAAAACAGCAATAACCTACAAACAATACAATGCATTTCATGTGAATGTACAGGTTACATACAAAATAAATTTGTATGTAACCTGTACATTAACATGAATTCCATAAGCTGTTCAAAACAGCAAAAACATACAAACAGTACAATGCATTTCATGTGAATGTACAGGTTACATACAAAATGAATTTGTATGTAACCTGTACATTCACATGAATTTCTTAAGCTGTTGAAATTAGCAATAACATACAAATAGTACAATGCATTTCATGTAAATGTACAGGTTACATACAAAATAAATTTGTATGTAACCTGTACATTCACATGACTTTCATAAGCTGTTCAAAACAGCAATAACATACAAACAATACAATGCATTTTATGTGAATGTACAGGTTACATACAAAATAAATTTGTGTGTAATCTGTACATTCACATGACTTTCATAAGCTATTCAAAACAGCAATAATGGCAGTCATCTTGATTCATAAACAATAATAATGACTTTCATAACCTGTACATTCACATGACTTCCTTAAGTTGTTCAAAACAGCATTAACATACAAACAGTACAATGCATTTTATGTGAATGTACAGGTTACGTACAAAATAAATTTGTATGTAACCTGTACATTCACATGACTTCCATAAGCTGTTCAAAACAACAATAACATACAAACAATACAATGCATTTCATGTGAATGTACAGGTTACATACAAAATAAATTTGTATGTAACCCGTACATTCACATGATTTTCATAAGCTGTTCAAAACAGTAATAATGGCGGTCATCTTGATTCATAAACAGCAATAATGACTTTCATAACCTATACAGTCACATGACTTTGATTCATCTTGTAGTTTTATACCCGTTCATCTCTCTCACCTTCAGCATCGTCTGTTCCTTGTTCTTGGTTGCAACAATGGCGGTCCTTTGATTCATCTTGTAATTTTATACCAGTTCATCTCTCTCACCTTCAGCATCCTCTATTCCTTGTTCTTCGTTGCAACAATGGTGGTCCTGTGATTCATCTTGTAATTTTATACCAGTTCATCTCTCTCACCTTCAGTATCCTTTGTTCTTTGTTCTTCGTTACAACAATGGCAGTGGTGATGGATTTGTTGTTGTGAATTTTAAAGAATTTGGGGGTTAAAAGTGTCATTTGTATCTTGCCAAAATAGTCGTTTTGCTATATTAGGCAAAAAGTCAGTTTTCATTGTATATGTATCATTTCAGGGAATTAATACAATTTTTTTAGCAATTTGACTTAATAAATTAACCACATTTTTTTCATCTTTTTTTTTTCTACAAAGAAAATAGGTATGAGCTACCTATTTGCTGATAGTCACCAAATCTGGTGAAATTAGTAATCTAAGAAGGCAAAAGTGTCACCTTCCTAGTTATTTCTACTAGCATATAGTATAAAATCATGCAACTCTAAAATTGATATCTCTCGAGATCTACCTTATAGAAATCATAATAAACATCCCCAATATTTCGTTTGCCTCTTGCAAAATCTTTTGAGTGATAATCCTTAACTGTGACCAATATTCTTGCATTATAGCATCAATGACTGCTTTTGCATTTCCCTCTATATAAACTGGTGGTGCAATATATTTCAAAGCAAAATGAATAGCTTCTTTTAAGGCATTAGCTTCAGCCTTTTCAGTAGAAGTAGCGAAATCATATCCCAGCCAACAATGTGAGACTCTTCCTAGTGACCAGTCACTAAAAAGCTCAAACCTGCTTTTCCTTCAAACCATGTACCATCAAAATTGATTCTAATCATATTGTGAGGAGGCTATTTCCAAGTTTGAGGAATAGAAACAACTTTTTCAAATCTTAAATTTGAATTCCTCTTATTTCTCTCCTTATCAATCAAAATTGAGAATTCTTCAATCCTTTTAAATAATCTGTTGATCAGATATTCAAAATCTTCAATTTATTGATGGCATAATGGATAGCCATAGGCTTCCAATTGCTTGAAGCCACTTATTTCTTCGTTGTGCTTAAACAATTATCAAGTATTTTCCATAAAAGAATTTTACGTCTTTTCATGGATAGAGGCCTTCCATAGTTTTTTCAAAAACAAAGATTTTCCATGTAATTAATGATTTACCATTAATTAGCACCCAATAAGAATCCTTAACAATAAACAAGCCTTATCTGAGAAGTTCCACATAATTTTATCAATTTGATTATTGATAGGTGGTCTATTGGCCCCTTCATATGAAGAGAGGATAAAGGATAACAATGGTCCACTAAGTATAATCAAAGTGTACAAATATTTATGGAAAAGTAGACCATAAGTACTTTAAGTTTTTGGACTTCTAGTAGACTTTTCAATAGTAAATGGACTCGTAGTGCATCACCCACCCATGTTTTATATTAGCCATATTTTTTCTTTTGAACTTTTAAGAATGGGAAATCGGATAAATATTTAGAACTGAAAACGTTAACCCACAACTTATCTAATTGAATAATTTACTCCAAAACTACTTTAGATAACATTGATTTATTAAAATCTTCAAAATTTTTGAAACTCAGCCCGCCATGGGATTTTGGAAGGGATTATATATCCCATAATAAAGGAGTAAAATAATATTGTGCATTTTAGATATCCCGTCCACAAAAATTTCATGACAATTGAATCAGCATTATTTAAAATGCTGCTTGGAGGTTTAAAAGGTACTAATCATTTTGCCACCTTATGAGAGCAGTCTTTATTTCCGTCCATCAAGTTTATTTTTCAAATTTTCAATAACTCTATTAAACTGCACTTTTTTGTGTTTCCCCAAAGGAAGAGTGTGTCCTAAGAATTTAACAAAGTTTTCAGTTCTGGGTATACCAATGATATTAAAAATTTGTTTGCTACCCATGTTAAACTGCAAGTATTCGGAACGCGTACATGCAATAAGTATTTAAAGATAGGATGTTGAACTCATAGGGAGAAGTATAACTAGCAACCAGTACCAATGCAAATATTAAGGCCAGTATATGGACAACAAAAGATAGTGAACTAAAACTAAGCAACCAATACTTTAAGTAAACACAAACACAACAAAAGTAAGTATGAGAGATGTAACCTAGGAATTATTAATTTCCAAATCTTCTAAGCATGTGTATCACTAAATTCCTCTTTAAGTAATTTGCAAAAAATTATATGATCAATTAACCCTAAACTATGCATGCATTCCTCTCTTAAGTAAACTATACACAATATAATAACTTAACCTAATCACCTTTTCATGCTAATTAGATTAAATTATTATTCATGAAGAACGTTAATTATGGACCACACACATATGAATTGTACCTCTCAGCCTAGAAACTATGCATGATATTCAATTAAGAAAAACACGTAGATAATTCTCTTAAAGCTACCTATGTGCCTTTATGAATTAATTGATGATCAAGTAATTAAATAACAGATTAAATTAGATCAAATAATATAACATAAATTGTAGTCACAAGGGGGAATAAATTAGATGAACACATGTTAGAAAATTAGATTCATAAAATTCCTAAATTAATAGAAAATTAGCTAGACATGACGTTTATTAAAATCCAGAATATTTATGAAAGAAAACATTACAATAATATGATGGAAAAGTGTAAAAGAAAAATTACAACTAATCTCCTCTTGACTTTTCTCCAAAAAGTGTTGCTTTCTCCTTGTATTCCTGATCAACTCTCGACTCTCTCACCAATTTTGTTGGAGTATTGTGCCTCTTGAAAACTGAGAACTAATTCTGTGCTCTATGAAAATTATGCATTGCTCCACTATTAGGTTTAGGACTCTACAAATGTTTTCATTAACATCATGTCTAGTTAATTTTCTATTAATCTAGAGTTTTTATGAACCCAATTTCCTAACATATGTTAATCTAAATTATTCCCCTAATGTGATTTCAATTTTTGATTATATTATTTGATTTGAGTTTGATTGTTAATTAATTGATTGATCACCAACTAATCCATAGAGGTATTCCAGTAGCTTTGAGAGAAGTATCTATGTGTTTGTCTTAATCGAATGACATGCATAGTTTCTAGGCTGAGATGTACAATTTATATGTGTGTGATCCATAATTGATGTTCTTCATGAATAATAATTTAAACTAATTAGCTTGAGAGTGTGATTAGGATGAGTTATTATATTGTGTGTAGTTTAATTGAGAGTGGAATGCATGTATGATTTGATCATATAATTTGTTGTTAATTGCTAGGGGAGAAATTTAGTAATTCACATGCTTGGGAGATTGGGGATTAATGACTTCCTATATTATACCTCTCATATATACCTTCACCACATTTTGTATTTATTGAAGTGTTGGCTTTATTTAGTTGTTAATTAGTATTTGTTTTATTGTCCAAATAGTAGTCCTAATATTCGTACTGATATTCGGTTGCTACTTATATTTTTTCTTGTTAGTTTGGCATCCTATCTTTAAATACTTATCACTTGTACATGTTTCGTTTACTTGTGGTTTAGTGTAGACAAGTTTATTGCCGTGGAAATTTATAACTTGTAATGGATATCAAATTAGGGTATTAGTAATACTAATTTGGACGTTTTAATTTTCTGTTTTAGTGTTTTTGTTATATGCCTAGATTGACAAGTGAAAACTTGTTCCTTTAGATCCTAAAATTGAGAGAACTATACGTCGCTTACAAAGGGAACAGTTGGCACACCAATCTAGAGTTATAGCAGAGCATGGAGGTCAACAAGCTTTGGTCGCTCCCAAATGTTTTAAAGCTTTCACAGTCCCTCAAGTAGGAAGCCCAATCATCAATCACTAGACCGGGTATCAATGTTAACAACTTTGAGCATAACTCGGTGTCATGCAAATGGTGCAAGCATATCAATTCATAAGGTTGGTTAGTGTTGATACCAATCTACATCTTGCTTCATTCTTGGAAATATGTGACACCTTTAATATGAACGATGTCCCGGACGTTGCAATATGGCTTCAACTTTTTTCTTTTTCATTGAGGGATAAGGCCAAGGCATGGTTACAAATGCTACTAGTAGGTTCAATCACAACATTGGATCAGCTAGCCCAAAAGTTTTGTCTAAGTATTTCCCACCATTAAAATTATAAAGCTCAGAAATGATATCACATCTTGTTAGTAGTTTGATGGAGAATCCTTCCATGAAACTTGGGAAAAATTTAAGAAATTACTTAAGAGGTGCCCACATCATGGTCTTCCCACTTGGCTTCAAGTTCAAAAATTTTATAATGGATTAATGGGGCAACCGACACTCCAACTATCCCTTTTCCACGATATCTTACTAAACATAGTCTTCATGCTCAAATGTCTAAAAATCTGGATGTGTTTAAGGAGTTAAATGTCCATGATCCACTTATAGAGACTGTAAAGAAAAGACCCTCCAAAATAAAGTTCTTAGAGGAAATCCTTGCTAAAAAGAAGAAGTTGAAGGAGTATGGCACAATGCCACCAAGTGGGGAGTGTTGTGAAATTCATGAAAATCAAGTACCTTTCAAGCAAAAAGATCCTGGTAGTTTCATCATCCTATGTATTGTTGGAGATTTACACTTCAAAAATGTACATTTTGATTTAGCAGCAAGTGTGAATCTCATGCCTTTAGTTGTGTTCATAAATTTTGGGTTGGGAGAGCCAAAGGCTACTTCTATAGTATTACAAATGGCAGATGGTAGAGTGAAAAAACTAGTGGGTGTGGTTGATGTGCAAATTATAGTATTCGTAAGTGTAGGAATCACTCGTAGAAAGTGACAAGCAAACCTCCGAGGTCGGTCTCTCAAGGAATTGCAATGGTTTTAAACAACCTTTTTCTTAAACTAATTAGAGTCCTAACTTAATTAAAAGTACTAATTAAATAGAGTTCTAGTGAAACTAAAACTCTAAGTAACTAGAGTCCTAAACCTAGTAAAACTGTAAAAAGAGTTTGGTTTTGTAATGAGATCAATGGTACGAAAAATTAAACGAAAACAATAGTGCAAGTTCACAATTAATTCAGGTAGATTTGAAAATCAATGGAGGATGTATGGACGTTTAGTTTGGTTGGCCATGCCTGCATCGAAAAGTAATGGTGAAATAACATGAACGTTCTAATAAACAATTTTACCGACTTTCCTTTTTATTACGAGAATACCTACGGTCAGGTAAATTCTATTTGTTGATTAACTAATTAACATCCTATGATCGGGTATATCAAATAGCAATCAAATTATGCGCAAGGAAATTTATGCCAATCAAACTAATGCTATGACTAAGTCACTAATTTGAAGCTTTGATTAAGTGTTTCAGAATAAAGTTAAGGTGACGTTCCTAAAACTATATTCTCAGATTTTTCAACCTAACTATGAATATCAAATTGGCCCATGAAAATTCATAATTAAATATCTAAACATGCTCTTAATCAAAACGTAATTTATTTATATTAAATCAATAAAACATTCACCAAATACAATTCTAGCAAACATGGCAACACGAACTAAACATCCATAATGAAATTAGCTGTTCATGTTCATATTAAAATTCATAGACAAATATAATATGATCATACACTCAAAGAAGGAAGAAGAAAGATAGAATTCTATAACAACAAGGAAATCCTAGATCTAAATACCGCTAATGGATGGGATGACGTTCTTCTCCAAAAGCTCTATCTTCGATCGTCAATGGCTTCCTTGGATTCTTACACTACAACAAAATATACCTATAGGTACGGTTGTTAAATTAAAAATTTGATAACAACAATACCTAAATAGCTATAGGTACGGTTGCCCGTGTATTGTAAAAGAATTACCTATGGGTACGGTTGTTAACCGTACCCGTAGGTGAACAAAAACGCGGAACTTTTTCGGAAAATTACGGAAACTTTTAGGTACAGTTGTTAACCGTACCTAAAAGTTGACCTACGGGTACGGTTGTTAACCGTACCTAAAAGTCTACGGCTACGGTTAACAACCGTACCCGTAGGTCAATTAAAAAACTTTTAGGTACGGTTGTTAACCGTACCTAAAAGTCTACGGGTACGGTTAACAACCGTACCTAAAAGTCTACGGGTACGGTTGTTAACCGTACCTAAAAGTCTACGGGTACGGTTAACAACCGTACCTAAAAGTTTTTTATTAACCTACGGGTACGGTTGTTAACCGTAGCCGTAGACTTTTAGGTACGGTTAACAACCGTACCCGTAGGTCAAATTATCCAATTAGGTCTCCACATCCACACGGGCTCCACACATTGTTCTTTTCTTCCCCACCCGAGCCCACCCTTTGTCCCACAATATCCAGCGCCGCCCCCCCTTCCCACACAAACTTGACCGGTTTCGCTTCCTTGTTTCGTTGCCGGCTGCTTTCCGACGGCGTTAGTGCTGCCGCCGCCGCCGTGTTGTACGGATTGGAACCATTGCCGCCTAGTTTTTCTCCCATTTCAGCCGAAAAAATCTATTTTTTTCCTCCACCATTTCAGCCACCAAAGGTGCCATTTGGACCTCCATTTCCGCCACCATCAACTTTTCTCCTTCAAAGTATGTATTTTTTGTGCTTTTTTGAGTAATGTACTTGATTTTTTTCTTAATTAGTTCATAATCTCTATTACCCATGCATGTTTGCTATATGCCTTGAATATATGTTTTGAGAATTTTTGCCTAAAAATAAATATTATCATTATTTATTTATAATTGCTATGATATTATAATTCATGCATATTTTATATTTGTTCATGAAAATTTTTAGATAAGCTAGTGCATATATATAGTTGCCGTTAATATATATATATATGTTTTAATTTTTTTATTTTATTTTGTTTATTATTATTAATTATTTATAATGTTATATATTATTGTATATTTATTCATGGAAAAAATTATATACATATGCATTGTGCGATTTATGTTGTATATAATGTTAGAACTTGTAGGTGAATTAATGTTGTATAACTTGTATATATTTTTATTTTTTTTTGACTTAAATTAATGTTGTTTGTATTTGTATATAGATATTATTTGATTCTTTTTTTTTTAATATTTTTGTCACTTGTTATTTCACAATATTATATATGTTCATTGACATAATGTATATATATATATATATATATATATCTTTAATTAGGTTTTTAAATGGATAAGTCTTGGATGTCAATGGATAGAAGGTCAAATGAATTTAGTGAAGGGCTTGAAAATTTTCTTACTTTTGCTGCTGATAATGCAAGTAATCATGAAAAAATTAAGTGTCCTTGTCTGAAATGTGGGAACCGAAAAGGACATAATGTTATGGAAATTCGAAATCATGTATTCAAACATGGTATTGACAAAAGTTATAAGATATGGTTTTGGCATGGGGAAGAAATTATGAAGAATAGTAATGAGTTTCCCAATGCGTCCCCTACACAACAGAAGAGAAAGCGTGAAGAAGCTTTTGTTGATACTAATGAAATGTTAGATGCAGTGCAAGATAATTTGAATGCTGATATGTTGGGTGAAGAGTTTAATGAGATTTTAGAGGATGCTGAAAAACCGTTATGGAATGGGTGTAAGAAGTACACTAAGATTTCTGCATTAGTCACATTGTACAATATTAAAGCGAAGTGTGGAATACCTGATAAGTATTTTAAAGAACTTCTGACTGTAATAGGTGATATGTTGCCTGAGGATCATAAATTACCTCATTCTATGTATGATGTTAAAAAAACACTTAATGAGCTAGGTATGGGATATGAGAAAATACATGCATGTCGAAATGACTGCATACTATATAGGAAAGAGTATACAGATGCACGTGAATGTCCTATATGTAAGGAATCAAGGTGGAAAGAGTCCAAATTTGGATTAGATGAAAAATCAAAAAAAATACCTGTAAAGGTGTTGTGGTATTTTCCACCTATTCCACGTATTCGAAGGATGTTTCGAAGCATTGATACATCCAAAAATTTATCATGGCATGCTGCTCAAGAGGTTGTTAATGGTAAAATAGAACATCCATCACATTCTCGTTCTTGGAACCTCATCAATGAAAAGTGGCCTGAATTTGCATCAGAGCCCAGAAATCTTAGACTTGCACTTGCAGCTGATGGTATCAATCCGTATAGCTCAATGAGTACTAAGTATAGTTGTTGGCCCGTTATGTTGGTCAATTATAATCTCCCACCGTGGCTATGCATGAGAAGGAAGTTCATGATGCTAACATTGTTGATATCAGGCCCTAAGCAACCAGGGAATGATATTGACGTGTTTTTAGAGCCATTAATAGATGATTTAAAAATTTTATGGAATAATGGCATTGAAGTATTTGATTCATATCATCAAGAGAAGTTCACCTTAAAGGCAATTCTAATGTGGACTATAAATGATTTTCCTGCATATGGTAACTTGTCTGGTCATGCTGTGAAGGGCTATTTTGCTTGTCCAGTTTGTAGCACAAACACATATGCGGATAAATTAGCCCATTCTCATAAAATGTGTTACAGAGGTCATCGCAAATTCCTTCCACTTGGGCATAAATATAGAAATCAAAGACGATGTTTTGATGGAACACAAGAATATAATGAAGCTCCATTACCACCAACTGGAGATGATATTCTAAAAGAAGTTGAAGGAATAACTTTTCCTCGTGGTAAATCAAAAGAACAACAAAAACTTTTAAATACTTCAATATGTTGGAGGAAGAGATCAATATTCTTTGAATTAGAGTACTGGCAACATTTGCCAATTAGACACCTTCTTGATGTTATGCATATTGAGAAAAATGTGTGTGATAGTATTCTTGGCACCTTGTTGAATATTCCTGGAAAAACAAAAGATGGATTAGGTGCTCGATTGGACTTAGCAGACATGAAGTTACGTCCAGAGTTGCATCCTCAATTTGAGGACCGTCGCACTTTTCTTCCTCCAGCGTGTTTTACTTTGTCTAAAGAGGAGAAAAAAAATTTTATGGAAGCACTATCCAATGTTAAAGTTCCTTCTGGATATTCCTCTAATATAAAGTCTTTGGTTAACACTTCAAATTGGAAATTGAATGGAATGAAGTCTCATGATTGTCACACTTTAATACAACAAATATTACCCGTTATAATACGTGGTATGTTGCCTAAGGATGTTAGGAGTGCAATCATAGATATGTGTACGTTTTTTAATGATATATGCAAAAAGTCTGTGGATGTTACAAGGCTTGAAGAAATTCAAAAAAGAGTTGTGCTCACATTATGTAAATTTGAAAAGTATTTTCCACCATCATTCTTTGACATAATGATACACTTAACAGTGCATCTCACAAAACAGTTGGAGTTATGTGGACCTGTGTACTTAACATGGATGTACCCTTTTGAAAGACATATGAGTGTACTTAAAGGTTATGTTCGTAATCGTAATCGTCCAGAAGGGTGCATGGCAGAGTGTTATGTGGCAGAGGAAGCAATAGAATTTTGTTCTGAATTTTTAATTGGAGTAAAACCAATTGGTCTTTCAGTTGACTTGATTAAGCACTTAAATTGTGAGAGCATCTCCGGAAAGCCAGATAAAGGTGGGTGGGTTGATTCTATTGATCGTGCACTTTGGGAACAAGCACATAGTAATGTTTTGAACAACTTGGAAGTAGTTCAACCTTATATCGAGTATGTGTACTCCTCGTACTTTATTTTTTTTGTTCTAATCATTAAATGTTCATCTTACTTATTCTAAAATCAATTATTTTTGTAGGAAACATATGAAGCTTATTCGTCATACAAACCAAAATAAAAGAGAAAAATGGATATTAAATGAACATAATCGAACATTTATATATTGGTTGAAAGCTCAAGTAAGTGAATTATAAGTTGTATTTACTAGTCAATTATAGATTTAATTCATTATATTTATTACTAATTACTAATGAGTTAAATATGGTAATTTTGTGCTTTAGATTGCAAATGAATTGAATAGAACAAGTTGTAATATCTCTGAAGAATTGAGATGGATAGCACAAGGTCCGAAGTTTAATGTCATTAAGTATCATGGTTATACCATAAATGGGACCCATTATCAAACAAAAAATAGAAGTGACAATCGTGTTACCCAAAATTGTGGAGTTTCTATAATTGCAAAAACTATGCAATTTTCAAGTGCCAAAGATATGCAACCTATTGAAGGAGACATTCATTATTATGGAGTTATTGATGAAATATGGGATCTAGATTATGTAAAGTTTAGAATTCCTTTATTTAAGTGTAGTTGGGTGGATAGCAAACATGGAATAAAGAAGGATGCACTTGGTTTCACATTGGTTGATCTGAATAAGAAGTCACATGTTAATGACTCTTTCATTTTGGCCTCACAAGCTAAACAAGTTTTCTACATTCATGATTCTCAAGAGAAACAATGGTGGAATGTCTTAACTCCTCCTCGTCGGGATTATAATGACACTCTTAATATTGACGTATTAGGAGACATCGTAATGGAGCATGAGGAGGTTGTCACATTGTTAGATGAAAGTAACATGTTAGACCAACAAGAAGATGAGAATGTTGATTACTGTCGAATTGAGTGTGAAGGAACGTGGATTGTACATGACAAAGAAAAATAATGTAGTACTCATTATGTATTTGTAAGTTATACTTTAATTTAATTAATTTCTTAATATATTTTGATGTTAATTAAACATGATATTATATGTGTACTTATAAAAATGTGTGTGATATTGTAGGATGGATTTGTCTCAACATTCAAGTGGTAGTACGGTGAAGAAAACTAGAGGTCGTACCCAAATGAATAAGTTAGTGAAATTAAGAAGTGAAGGGATTAGGACATCCGTACTATTTAATTCAGAAAACATACCTATTGGACAAAATTCTAATGATTTCATTAGTTATTTGGGGGTATTAGCACGATCTTCAATTCCAATTAATTACAAAGTATGGACGGATGTGCCTCACGATTGCAAGGAACTTTTGTGGCAGGATGTGATAGTAAGTAATAATTTTTCTTTGCTTATTCTACTTGAATTCAATGATTATCATAATATATGCATGGTTATAAATATTGTGTACATGTTTTATGTAGACAACTTTTATATTTCCCAATATCGACTCAGACATAGCACGAGTATATACCATGAAGAAGTTGGGTGATATGTGGAGGAAATACAAGCATAAGTTATACAAAGAGCACGTGGTGCCTAATCTTGAGTTTCCAGATTTGTTGAGAACACCCCCCGAAAAGTATGATTTTATTACACAAGAACAATGGGATTGGTTTGTGGAGTGGACACAAAATGACACTTTTAAGGTAATGACATATAAATCAATTACATTGAATACATACTATATATATACATATATAAAGTGTTTTACTGATACAAGTACGTGTTTGTAGGATATAAGCAAAGAGTCCAAACAAAATAGAGAACAGTTAGTGTACGTAAATTATACTGGTCGAAGAAGTATTGCAAATACCGAAGAGTCATTGGTATTACAACTTGTATGAAGTGCCTGATTTCATGTGATTATATATAACATTTATCTATCTAACTTGATAATTGCTATTATTATAGAAAACCAATTTTCAGGATGGAATTATCCCAGGTAGACACATTACTTGGAAGCACACGCATTCTAGAGATGGAGTTCCAATTAATGAAGCTGCCCAAAAAGCAATAGAATTGATGGTAAATGAATTTGGTTTAACATAAAATATGTTGATTATAACTTAATTACATTCATATTATCATGTGTTAAGCTTATATAGTGATTACTTAATTTGCAGGAAGAATATGAAAGAAAGAGCCATTCGGGAGAATTTATACCCATTGGTCACAAGGATATATTGGATCAATCGTTACAAACAAAAGAACATCCTGGACGTGTTAGAGGTGCTAGTTATGGGGTTACCATACTTAAGAGATATCACACACCCACACGTGAGAAGAACCCAATAAAGCCAAACAAAGGTAAAGGGAAGGTTGACAAGGAAAAACAACTTTTAGAAGAGAATATCAGGTTAAGGGCTGAGAATGAAGCACTTAAGTTAAAAAGTCCAGGTATCACTCAAGAGAGCAACACTTTTATGCCTCCAACAATTTCAACATTTCCTATCAATGACTTAGAGGTATGCATCACATATAATTACAAGTATAACATATTTCATTGTAAGCAATGCTAATATGGTTTCATCTCAATTGTAGGGAAGTCCATGTTATTTAGCTTTGGATGAATTAGACAACATTGTGGCTAAGGGTAAAGTTTACCAAACTAGTGACCCATATGCTAAAGTGCATCATATGCTTCTTGGTAAGTATAATGCACGAGTTAGTATTGAGAAGTCACTTAAAAATGAAGAATTTTTGCCAATTCCAATTGGAGATGAGTTGATGTGTGTTGGACAAGCTGAAGGATGTATGGTAGCTTGGCCTAAAAATTGGATAATCACCCAAAATGATTCGGTTAGCATACATTAACATTATTTCATGTGCTGATATCTGCAATTTTAATTATATTATTTAACATAATTTGTTGTTAAGCGTAGGCCTCCAAAAAGCAAATGAAGCCAAAGAAAAAAGTCACTTCTCATGTTCAAAGAATTGAAGATATTCCATGTATAGGTGATGGAGGTGCCATTGAACGTATGACAATGTATGCATGCAATAATATGATAGCTAATGGTGAATCATTTCAAATTAATGTCATAGACGCATTGGGCATTGAGGAGCCCTTGGAGGTTAGGAGCGAAGACATAATGCCATTATGTATTGTTGGGTGGCTACAAGCAACAATTATTGCAGTATATGAGAGGTAACATTTATTTAAACTTTTTATATTATTTATAAGTTTTTTTTTTCAATATTACGAAATATAGTAATTAGATTTTTTTCTAAGTATAGGATTTTATTTGATCACTTAACAAGAAATGTAAAAAATCACAAATTATATCGCTTTCTGCATCCTGCACTTATATCAAATCAATGGAGCCCTACTCTTGATGATCAAATCGATGCTCTCATTGAACGAATGCTTGGAGTAGAAGAGAATGAAAGACTTATTGTTCCTTATTGGCTATCGTGAGTATTTTATATACATATACTTTTCTTATGTTCTAATTTTGTTAAGTCCTTATTATAACAATCATTTGCAATTAATTGTAGAAATCATTGGATGCTTGGGGTGATCCATCCATATAGTGGTGTTGTTGAGTGGTTTGATTCACTTGGAAACAGTCCACCACAAAGATTTCAAGATATGATCATTGGGTATTATTAACTTAATATATTTGATTAACATGATTTTAAATTATTTCTAATTAAGTAATCATGGATGATTGAATATGAATAATGTTTATTTATTATGTCGATATTATAGTGCTTTTTCTAGATGGTACCAAACTATAACACGTTCGTTTAAGCCACCACCTACTTTCCGGCCTATTAAGGTTAGTATATATTAATTTATCGTTTATTATATGTCTGTACATCTTTAATTACAAGTAATTATTTAGATAACCTATTCAAATTAATTAATTATGCAATTTATGTTTTATATATGTGTGTAGACACCTATTCAAAATAATAGCATTGAATGTGGTTTTTTTGTGATGAGATATATGAGAGATATTATATATCAACCAAGAAAGTCTCGATCACTACTAGTAAGTTAACAAAATATTTATGATTGTACATACAATTATTTAGCTAGTAATTTTTTTACACTATTGTATTCATAAATTTTTAAGTATCATGTATTTCCTAATTATTTATAACTATATATAGATCTAATTACCTTTTTTTTAGTTTGCAGAAAAGAAAACATACACCCGAGAAGAACTTGATGTTTGTCGAAGAGAAGTATGTCAATTCCTTATTGATAGTATTGAAAGCACAAGTTAGACAATTGTGATCTAAGCTCCATTTTGATATATATTAGTTAGATTTAACTTCTATGTATATATAGTTAATTTAATTAGATTAGTGACATTAGCTATGTATTTTAATTTACTGAAATGACGACGCATTAATATGCATAATTTTAATAGAATATTTGTATGCTTGTTGAGATATGTATATAAATGTCTGATTAAATTCTGATAATATAGTGAGCAGGGATAAAAACAGGTAAGAATATATTAACAGAAAAAAATTATTAAAAAAAAAAAATTTTAACCTATAGGTACGGTTGTTAACCGTACCTAAAACCATGTAATAAATCAGACAACCGTACCCGTAGGGTTTTAGGTACGGTTGTTAACCGTACCTAAAAGTCTACGGGTACGGTTACGAAACCGTACCTAAAATCCTACGGGTACGGTTGTTAACCGTACCTAAAACCCTACGGGTACGGTTGTTAACCGTACCAGTAGGGTTTTAGGTACGGTTACAAAAACCTACGGGTACGGTTGTTAACCGTACCTAAAACCCTACGGGTACGGTTGTTAACCGTACCCGTAGGGTTTTAGGGACGGTTACAAAACCCTACGGGTACGGTTGTTAACCGTACCTAAAACCCTACGGGTACGGTTGTTAACCGTACCCGTAGGGTTTTAGGTACGGTTACAAAACCCTACGGGTACGGTTGTTAACCGTACCTAAAACCCTACGGGTACGGTTAACAACCGTACCCGTAGGGTTTTAGGTACGGTTACAAAACCCTACGGGTACGGTTGTTAACCGTACCTAAAACCCTACGGGTACGGTTAACAACCGTACCCGTAGGTCAACCTATAGCGACACGGGCTACGGGTACGGTTACGCGCTAAACGACAACCGTACCTAAAAGTCTATAGGTACGGTTAACAACCGTACCCGAAAGCCTTTTTCCTTATAGTGTTAGAATGGATTCTCTTACTTCATTGAGTGTGGCAAAGCTCCTAAAATTGATTAGATCTCTTGTTTACTCACAAAATTATAATGTGTAAAAGTTGTATGTAAGTTGGAGTCTAGAGGGGGTATTTATAGATGTAAGGGTTTACACAAATCCTGATTGCAAAAGGAATAGGCCAGCCACAACATACATTTTTCCTGCTGCAGTGCAACACAAAAAATTGGAAATATTGGTAAAATCCCGAGAGCTCCCAGCCGTGGCATACATTTTCCTCGCTGCGGCGCGCGTCGCCTTGCCTTTCTTCACATTTACCCCCTTATATGTGCTTGCTCGTTATGTAAGGCTTACATATTTGTCTCGTTTTGCCCGTAACTCGTGATCCAAGCGCCTCAAGTGTTCCATCTTTGCGTGTTTGCATTATTCAACTCATTTTGATGCTAAAAACACCTAAAATATATTAAAACATACCCGTGATTTCGAATTGATAGATTTATGAAAAATAGTCAAATAAACAATAATAACAAATCTATTTTTAAACAATTAAGCGCAATAAATCACGAAATATTAGTACTTTTTGAGCACTTATCACAACTCCCAACCAGCTTCTTGCTAGTCTCTAGCAAGAGGAGCGATCTAAAAATTAAAATAAAACAAATAAAATAAACTAACCTAAATCACTTCCGTAGATTGTCATGGTTGCATTTAGCATATGCAACAAGCCTTTAAACCCCAAGGTGGCCCTAGTGGACGAGTTATAGTCTTGTGAGAGTTTCTAGTGATGATACCCTCAAACATCGTAACTACCAAAACTAATAAAGACTCTAAACATACTTGAATCAATCCATGCATATGTCATAAAAATTGTCAACAACGAATGGTATACAAAATAGTTAAAAATCACTTAAGCTCAAAAACAGTCCAAATATCAAGCTCATCTTAGTAATCGAATTTTGAACAACCAATCATACCACAAGCCCGTTAGTTACACTATCTGATCGTGTCATACATGATATTCATAGATTACATTTAATATCTCATAAATGTGCAAGTAAAATATGAATGAAAATTTTGCACTTACAAAATCCATAGGCTCACTTTTCAAATCCATCTCCATTAATATAAAAGTCAAACTACCTAGAATCAATAGGACTTCATTAAGCTTGTAAAGTTGTGGTTAGGTGTGTGATTATGAAAGTACGAAAATGATATTCTTACTAGGATAAGAGTACTTTTTATTTCACAAACTTATTTTCAACTTTTTCACCCAAGTGTTCTTTTTCATCCTCCTATAAATTCCATATGTCCCTTGGATCTTTTTGCTTGATTTTCTTTCTTTACTTTTCTTGCTTATTATTTCAATCAATTTTTTTAATGAAATTAAGCAAGATAAATACAACACAATTGCTCATGAAAATCAAATATTACATTGAGTACTCTCATCACTAAGGGTAGTACAACGCATATACAATATTGAGTTTACGGGTGTCACTATGGATAAAATAATACGGGGAGGCTTGAAAAGTCCAAACGGTCCAAAGATGGCCTAAATCACTTTCTAAGTGGCATTTGATTCTATCATTTCGCTTCAATGGGTTTTCAAATGAGTTCTAGAGTTTGTTGAGATTTAAAATATATCACGAACATGCACACATTACACAAACCAAAATAGTCATACTAACCATACAAACTACCACATATACCACAAAATCCTCAAATTAGATGAATCTAACATTTATGTGCTTCGTTGCTTAGGTAAAAATTTAATTTCATTCATATATCACCATCATTACAATCATGTTAATATCATAGACTTTTGGATTGACTCAAGTAGACACGACACTATCCTAACAAAATTCAAGTGACAAAATTTAAAAATTTAAATTTGGTCATATTTCATGCTCATGGAATATTTTTTTCCACCCCCAACCTAATTCCTACATTGTCCTCAATGTCAAAAAGAAAAACAAAAGAAATTAAGAAAAGAAGTGAGAGAAGTTACGCCCCTTTCGTATGAGATTGTGTACACTACATGTGTGCTCCGGTTCATTATTCCTCGCTTTTCTCATGATGAAGCATTTATTGTGCAAGAAACATGTATGAAACCTCAAAGTATATGCATCACAACTCAAATCCAAATTTAAATTATAACTAAATCAAATGAAAAATAAAGACATTAAACAAAGTTAGAAAAACAATCCAAAGAAAAATAAAAATAAAAATAAAATAAAATAAAATGAAAGAAAAAGAAAATTAAAGTAGAAAATGAAAATAAACGAAAATACAATTGGGAGGCTTAGTCCTCCATATCATCATTCTGCTCGTTGTCGTCCTTAGGTTGATTTTTGTGAGAAAATAGGAGGAAAGTGGAGAGAAAATTAGAGAGTGTTTGAGGGAAAGTGAGAGAAAGTGAGGGAAATTTGGGGAAGAAAATTTTGAATCCACGAGCTACCCATTTTCTAGAAAAATTTAGAGGCACGCCGTGGCACAAGTTTTTCCACGCCGCGGCACAGATCAATTTTGAAAAAAAATGCGTGAAACAGAACCACACTCGCCGCGGCACAAACATTTCCTTGTCGCGGTACGCACAAAATTTCAAAAATTTGTCCCAAAACAGAACCACACTCGCCACGGCACAAATTTTTCCCTCCGTGGCACACAAATTTTTTTAACAATTCATTCTAAAACAGAAACGTCCTCACCGCAGCACAATTTTTTCCTGCTGCAGCACACACAAAATTTTAAATTTTTTTATTTCTTTGGGATTTTTGAAAATGGGTAATGCATTCACCCCCAACCAAAATTGGGGTAGCGTTCCCATTGCTTCTTTAACAGGTTCGACATTGTCCTCCAAATTGATCTTATGCATACACGTCTCTAGACTAATGCCTCTTATGTCCCCAATAGTCCATCCTATTGCTTTTCTATACTTCCTAAGCTCTCTCACTAGTTTCTCCTCTTGTTTTTGGGTGAGTGTAGATGAAATAATAACCGGATAAGTCTCGTTCTCTCCCAAAAATACATATTTCAGATGCTTAGGTAGTTCTTTAAGTTCTAATTTAGGTGGAGCAATCTCATTGTTATGTGGTCTAATAAGTTTAAAGTGTACAAGCTTCATCTAATGGTATGGCATTGTCTAAAAGATCATTGTACTCCCTAGCCTCATAGTCTAAGATATCATCTACCTCTCCAATTGTAAGTGTTATCTCTAACTTATCATCTAATCTATCCTGCACAAATGTATCATGAATGATAGGAACTAAACTTTCAACAAATGAGCATTCATCAATAGTAGATATAGAGGGGTAAGGAGATGAATTAAAAACCTTAAAATGGACAGTCTCTCCTAAGACTGTCATTGTCAACTTCCCACTTTGGACATCAATGATGGTTCGAGTAGTGGCCATAAATGGTCTACCCAAAAGAATTGTATGCTCCTTGTCCAAAGATGGGTTACCCTGCATGTCTAAAACCACAAAATCAACAGGTATGATTAGCTTATCTACCTATACAAGTAAGTCCTCAACCAAGCCCTTCGGATATTTAACAGATCTGTCCGCAAGTTGAAGCGACATGGTTGTTGGTTTTAGCTCTCCCAAACCTAGCTGCAAGAAAATCGAGTAAGGCATCAAATTGATACTAGCACTTAAATCAAGCATAGCCTTAGCTACTTAGGGGGTAAGTTACGTTGAAGCATTGCACTAGCAATTTGAGACATTATGACTCTTTCACTAACCTCATACCTTCTTTTTTTAGTGTTTAATTCTTTGAAAATTTTACATAAGAAGGTACGTTTCTAATTATATCTAACAGAGGCAAGTTAATATTTTCTTTTGAAAGCATGTTAAATAAATCAGAAAATTGCTTATCTTGCTTACTGTCCTTTAAACGGTGTGGAAATGGTATTGGTGGTCGGTATGGCTTTGATGACTTGTGTAATTTAGGGGAGCTAGATAACTCTCCAATTGTTGCCTTTGAAAGCTCTTCATGTTTGTCACCTGTTTCTCCCAATTCCTTAAAAATTGTGTTGTCATCTTCTATGTTACCTACATTATAAGGTGAAGCATTAGACATTTCAGGCAAAACTTTTGTAACCTCCTTACCACTCCGAAGAACCGTGATAGCATTCGCTTGTTCAGGTTGACTAGGTGATGAGTGCTCGAAAAGCACTAATATTACGTGATTAATTGTGCTTAATTGTTTAAAATATAGATTTGTTATGATTGTTTATTTGATTATTTTCATAAATCTATCCATTCGAAATCACGGGTAGGTTTTAGTGCATTTTAGGTGTTTTTAGCGTCAAATGAGTCAAATAATGAAAACACGAAAAGATAGAACACTTACGGTGCTCGGATCACGAGTTACGGGCTAAACAAGACAAATATGTAAGCCTTACATAACGAGCCATCACATATGTAAGGGGGGAAACATGAAGAAAAGGAAGTCAACACGTGCCACTGCGAGGAAAAGTCATGCCGCGGCGGGGAGCTCTCGAGTTTTGACATTATTTCCAAAATTTGTGTTGCACCGTGGCGGGGAAAATGCATGCCGAGGCGCGCCTATTCCTATTGCAATAAGGATTTGTGTAAACCCTTACATCTATATATACCCCCTTAGACTCCCTCTTACAAACAACTCGAACAACTCGACTATAACTCTTGCACATTACAATTTTGCGACCAAACACTACATTCAATCAGCTTTGGGAGTTTTGCTACACTACAATGAAGCGAGAGAAACTATTCTAAGGATCCAAGGAAGCCGTCGACAATCGAAGATAAAGCTTTTGGAGAAGAACGCTATCCCATCCATAAGCGGTATTTAGATTTAGGTTTTCCTTGTTGTTATAGAATTATATTTTCTTCTTCTTTCTTTGAAGTGTATGATCATATTTTATTTGTCTATGAATATTAATATGAACATGAGCGGCTAATTTCATTATGGATGTTTAGTTTGTGTTGCCAATGTTGCTAGAATTGTGTATGGTGTATATTTTATTGATTTAATATAAATGAATTACCTTTTGATTAAGAGCATGTTTAGATATTTAATTATGAATTATCATGAGCCAATTTGAGATTCGCAGTTAGGTTGAAAAATCTAAGAATCTAGTTATAGGAACGTCACCTTAACTTTATTCCGAAACACTTAATCAAAGCTTCAAATTAGTGACTTAGTCATAGCATTAGTTTGATTGGCATGTATTTCCTTGCGCATAATTTGATTTACCCCTACCGAAGGCAGTTAATTAGTTAATCAACAAAGAGATTTACCCCGACCGAAGGCAGTCTCGTAATTAAAAGGAAAGCCGGTAATATTGTTTATTTAAGAACGTTCATGTTATTTCACCATACCTTTTCGATGCAAGCATGGCCAACCAAACTAAACGTCCATACATTCTCCATTGATTTTTAATCTATATTGAATTGATTGTTAAATTGCGATTTTGTTTTCGTTTACTTGATTGTATCATTGTTCCCGTCACAAATCAAACACCTTTTTACAGTTTTACTAGGTTTAGGACTCTAGTTACTTAGTTTTAGTTTCACTAGAACTCTATTTAATTAGTGTTTTATTTTTGTTAGAACTCTATTTAGATTAAGAAGATAGTTATTTAGAACCACTGCAATTCCTTGAGAGACCGACCTTGGAAGTTTCTTATCACTTTTCTATGAGTGATTCGTACACTTGCGAGTACTAAATTTAACACATCAAGTTTTTGGCACCGTTGCCGTGGAATTGGCGTTTTAAATAATTTTCTTTTTAACTTTTTAGAGTTTCTTAATTATTTTTATTTGTTTATTTATTTTATTTATTATCTTTTATTTATTTATTTATTTATTCTACTTTTATTTTTATTTTTATTTTTATTTTATTCAAAAATACAAAAAAAAATCAAAAAATCAGAAAATCAAAAAAATAGTGCTTAAATTTCAATTTCACTGCTGCCTTGATCTTTGTTTGCTTTTTATTTGTGCATGCAGGGTAGGAGATCACTTAACAAGGAACTCTCTCCTTTCATTGATAACATTCATAGAGTCAAACATCGATCCAAGAAACTGGATAATCAATTTCAAGAGGAAGAAGTCCAAGAACAATTGTAAGCAACAATGGGTGACAACGTAGCTAGGCAGATGATGAACAAAGAGTTTGCAAGACCTATAATTGGGACTGCCAGATCTTGCATTCGACTTACAGAGGCAGCTAGGAATTATGAGTTGAAAAATATTCATTATTCCATGCTTCCCTCCTTTTACGGTATCCCTAATGAAAATCCTTTAAATTTTATGCGTGAATTATATGCTACTGTGCAAACCTTTCCACTGTAGGGACTTAGTGAAGATCAACTATGCATGAGGTGTTTTCCATACACTCTCAAGGATAGAGCTAAGTCTTGGCTAATGACATTGGCACCCGGTTCTTTGGCCACTTGGGACGATGTTTACAACAAATTTATGGGTAAGTTCTATTCTCATCAAAAGACGTCTGACCTAAGAACAAAAATTGCTACTTTTTTGCGAATGGACGGAGAACCCTTCCACGAGGCTTGGGACAGATTCAAATTGCTATTGATACAGTGTCCACATCATCACTTCCCGTTGCAGCTACATAATCAGTTTTTCTACTACGGATTGACGCTACAATGTCAATTCACAGTTGACAACGCTGTAGGAGGAGCTTTGGGTGAGAGAATAGCGGATGAAACCTACGAATTATTCGAGATGTTGGGAGCCAATTCCCAACAAAAGAGTGCTAGAGGAAGAAGAGTTGGAGTCCACGAATTAGGCTCCAACAATGAAATGGCCATGCAACTTGCTGAATTAAGGAAACAAGTGCAACTTCTCACAACCTCCAATGTTAATGAGATACCAAAACATGAGGTATGTGGAGTTTGTGGTTCATATGGACATGGTGCTAATGTTTGTTCTTTTGCAGGTGATCCTTATACAGGTACTACTGAAGAGGCAAATTTAATGCAAGGGTACCAACCTAGACCTAGGAATGACCCTTATTCAAATTCCTACAACCCTGGATGGAGGAATCACCCTAACTTCGCATGGAAACAAAATAATAACCAACCATTCGTCCAAAACCAAACTCAAGGCCAAAATATAAACTGACAATTTCCACAAAATAAACCGACTGTAGAGGAAACCCTAAATAATTTCATACAATCTTGTAGTGGAAGGATGGACTCTATGAAAAGAGTGGAAATGCAAGTGGGGCAGCTAGCGGAACAAATGCATAAGCAAGAGATGGGAAAGCTGCCAAGTCAACCCAAACAAGCCAATGCTGTCACGATTCTTTGGAGTGGTAAGGTCGTTACTAAAAATTTACCTGAACTTTCTAATGATTTATCCTATAGTGCAGGTAACATGGAAGATGACAACAATGCTTCTAAGGAATTGGAGGAAAGAGGTGACAAGCATGAAGAGCCTTCAAAAGCAAGAATTGGAGAGTCATCTAATCCACCTACTCTACACAAGTCATCGGAGCCATACCGACCACCGGTACCATTCCCTCACCGTTTAAAGGACAGTAAGCAAGATAAACAGTTTTCTGATTTATTTAATATGCTCTCTAAGGTTAATATCAATTTACCATTGTTAGATGTAATTAGAAACGTGCCTTCTTATGCTAAATTTTTCAAAGAACTAAACATTAAGAAAAGAAGGTATGAGCTTAATGAGAGAGTAATCGTATCTGAAATTGCTAGTGCGGTGCTTCAACGCAACTTACCCCCTAAGTTAAAAGATCCAGGTAGTTTCATAATTGATATTACTATGGGGGATAGGAAAGTAGCTAAGGCTATGCTTGATTTAGGTGCTAGTATCAATTTGATGCCTTACTCGATTTTCTTGCAGCTAGGTTTGGGAGAGCTAAAACTAACAACCATGTCCCTTCAACTTGCGGACAGATCTGTTAAATATCCGAAGGGCATGGTTGAGGACTTACTTGTACAGGTAGATAAGCTAATCATACCTATTGACTTTGTGGTTTTAGACATGCAAGACAATCCATCTTTGGACAAGAAGCACACCATTCTTTTGGGAAGACCATTTATGGCTACTACCCAAACCATCATTGATGTCCAAAGTGAAAAGTTGACAATGACAGTCTTAGGAGAGACTGTTCATTTTAAGGTTTTTGATTCATCTCCTTACCCCTCTATATCTGGTATTGATGAATGTTCATGATACTTTTGTGCATGCTAGATTAGATGATAAATTGGAGGTAGCACTTACAGTTGGAGAGGTAGATGACATTTTAGACTATGAGACTAAGGAGTACAGTGATCTATTAGACAATGCCATATCATTAAATGACACTAGTACACCCTTAGATTTATTGGATTTCCACATGATGATGAGATTGCTCCACCTAAATTGGAACTTAAGGAACTACCTAAGCATCTAAAATATGTCTTTTTGGGAGAGAATGAGACCTACCTTGTTATTATTTCATCTACACTCACCCAAAACCAAGAGGAGAAATTGATTGGAGAGCTTAGGAAGTATAAAAAGGCAACAGGATGGAGTATTGGGGACATTAGAGGCATTAGTCTGGCAATGTGTATGCATAAGATTAATTTAAAGGACGATGTCAAACCAGTTAAAGAAGCACAAAGGAGACTAAACCCAATCATGCAAGAGGTAGTTAAGAAAGAAGTTTTGAAACTCCTAGCAGTAGGGGTAATTTATCCAATTGTTAATAGTAAGTGGGTCAGTCCCATTCATGTGGTACCAAAGAAATCTGGAATAACCGTGGTTAAAAACGAGAAAGATGAATTAGTGCCCACTAGGATAATTACGAGTTGGAGGATGTGTATCGATTTTCGTAAGCTAAATTTGTACACCAAAAAGGATCACTTCCCCCTCCCCTTCATTGATCAAATGCTAGAAAGACTAGCTGGGCATGATTTCTATTGCTTTTTAGATGGTCTTTCAGGTTATTATCAGGTACCCATTGCTCCGAAGGATCAAGAGAAAACAACATTCACATGCCCCTTCGGAACTTTCGCTTTTAGGAGAATGCCATTTGGACTATGCAATGCATCCGCCACCTTTCAAAGATGTATGATGTTGATCTTTTCAGACATGGTGGAGAAATTCATTGAGGTATTTATGGATGAATTTTCAGTTTTAGGTAATTCCTTTGATGATTGCTTGCATAAATTGACTTTAGTATTAGAACGATGAATTGAATGTAATTTGACGCTTAGTTGGGAAAAAAGTCATTTTATGGTCCAACAGGGCAAAGTGCTAGGACATGTCATATCTAGCAAGGGAATTGATGTTGATAAGGCTAAGGTAGATTTAATTACAAAATTGCCTCCACCGGCATCTGTTAAGGGTATACGAAGTTTCCTAGGACATGCAGGTTTCTATAAACGATTTATTAAGAATTTTTCCAAAATTAGTCGTCCATTATGTAATCTATTGTCCAAAGATACTTTGTTTGATTTTGATGATGAATGCCTTGTTGCTTTTAATGCTTTAAAGGATAGGCTTACTTCTGCACCTATAATTGTTGCTCCTAATTGGTCTTTACCGTTTGAAATCATGTGTGATGCATCTGATCATGCTATAGGAGCTGTTTTGGGGCAAAGAGTGGATAAATGATTACATGTTATATATTATGCTAGCAAAACACTCAATGACGCCCAAGTTAATTACACCACCACTGAAAAAGAGTTATTGGCTGTTGTGTTTTCACTTGATAAATTTAGGTCTTATTATTGTTCATTCGGATCATGCTGCTTTGAGATATTTATTGACTAAACCGAATGCTAAGCCTAGACTCATTAGGTGGATCCTACTTTTACAAGAATTTGACCTAGAGATCAAAGACAAGAAAGGTACTGAAAATATGGTAGCTGATCATCTGTCTAGGTTAATTACTGAGTATGAATATGTTGAAGGTGAAAGTAAGGATACAATCATTGAAACCTTCCCTGATGAACAATTGTTTACAATAGGTCCGAATCCATGGTATGCTGACATTGTTAACTATCTAGCTGGTGGTATTTTGAGACCTAACATTACTTTTTAGGAAAAGAAAATGTTTTTCAGTGTTTGCAGGCATTACTTTTGGGATGACCCGTATTTGTTCAAGTTATGTCAAGATCAAGTCATCCGGAGGTGTGTGCCAGAAGGGAACATGAGAGCATCTTAACCTTTTGCCATGAGCTACATTGCGGGGGCCATTTTGGTGGTAAGAAAACGGCCTTAAAGGTATTACAATCCGATTTTTATTGGCCTACTTTATTTAAAGATGCTAACATGTTTTGTGTGAGATGTGATAGATGTCAAAGGACTGGTAACATAGGTAAGCGTAACGAAATGCCTTTGACGTCTAATCTTGTAGTAGAGTTATTTTACGTGTGGGGGATCGACTTCATAGGTCTGTTCCCCCCATCTTTGGGCTACATTTACATACTAGTCACTGTTGACTATGTTTCAAAGTGGGTAGAAGCGATACCCACTAGAACTAATGATGCTAACGTGGTTGTTAAATTTATGAAGGATAACATTTTTAGCAGATTTGGCACACCGAGAGCGATCATTAGTGATGGAGGCAGCCACTTTTGCAATAGACTCTTTAATGGGTTATTGAAAAAGTACAACATTTCTCATAGAGTGGCTACCCCATACCATCCCCAAACTTCGGGGCAAGCGGAAGTGAGCAACCGACAGATCAAAGGGATATTGGAACGTACAGTACGCCCCTCAAGGAGAGATTGGTCAATTAAACTAAATGATGCCTTGTGGGCATATCGTACAGCGTACAAAACTCCAATTGGTATGAGTCCCTACCAGCTAATTTTTGGTAAAGCATGTCACTTACAGGTTGAGCTAGAACATAGGGCTTATTGGGCTATTAAGAAGCTCAACATGGACATGGAAAAATCTGGGAAAAAATGATTACTCCAACTGAGCGAACTTGAGAAAATTCGGGACGAAGCTTACGAAAATGCCAAGATCTACAAGGAGCGTACTAAGCGCTATCACGATAAAGGGCTCCTCGGTAAGTATTTCGTTCCCGAAATAAAAGTTCTATTATACAATTCACGTTTGCGTTTGTTTCTAGGAAAACTTCATTCTAGGTGGAGCGGACCATACACAATCGCTAATGTACTTCCACACGGAGTGATCGAGTTGCTCAATCCAAAAATGCAAGAACTGTTTAAGGTAAACGGGCATCGTGTCAAGCCATATTTGGAAGGAGACAATAATTTAAATAGCATCGATTTAATAAGTCTCCTCGATGAATAGACACGAGAGCAGCCACGTCTTGCTAAGACGTTAAACTAAGCCCTTAATGGGAGGCACCCATTCCGTATTGTATCTCTTTCATTGTTTTAATTATTTTATCTTATTTTTAAGTTTTTCAAGGCAATGAGGACATTCCCAAGTTTTGGTTGGGGGTGGATGTGTTGCACGTTTCCAAATTTTCAAAAAAAATAAAATTTTTCAAAAAAATTGTGTGCGCCGCGGCGGGGAAAATTTGTGCCGCAGCGTGATACTTTCTATTTCAAAACAATTTTCAAAAATAAGTGTGTGCCACGGTGGGGACAATTTGTGCAGCAGTGAGGGACTTTCTGTCTCGAGCCAAAATTTTCAAAAACATGTGCGCGCCGCGGCGGGGAACATTTGTACCGCGACGAGGAACTTTCTGTTTCACGCACAATTTAAAAATGTTAACCGTGCCGCGGCTGGGAAAAACTCATGCCGCGGCACGCTTATGAAAATTGGGCAGAAAAGGGCACTCAGGACAAATGAATTTCATTTCAAATTTTCTCTCAAAAATTTTCCCACACTTTCTCTCCTTTTCTCTCATTTTCTCTCTACTCTCCTCTCCAATTTCTTCCAAATCTTCACCAAAATTTAAACTTTACTCCACCAATTCTTAAATCCAACATTGCTAACACATTTTCATCCATCAATTTCAGAAGATTTGCTCCAAGGATCAAGGATTTCTCTCCAATTCAAAATTAGGGTTTCAAGAAAAATTTGGGGGTTTTTCCTTCAACACTTCAATTGCATTCCAAAGAGGTAAAATTCGTCACATTTCTTCTTCAATTCAGTATTAATTTTTTGGAATTGTGAAATTTTTTCTGAATTTGGAATTAAGTGGAATTTTGGATAAGAGGGAAGCAAAATTTTTGGGGTTTTTCTGCAATTTCTAGAAATTAGAGTTGTTAGTTGAATCTATTAAGTTTAAGAATTGAAATGGCCCCTAAAAGAAAGGTTGGTGATAGTAGTCATTCAAAGGGGAAAGGAAAAGTGGTTGAGGATCGAACTTATGACGCCTCTCGGTTTGTAAGCCGAGAAGCGCAAGAGCGGTACGAGGGTGCCGCCAAAAGGAATAAAGGATTTGTAAATGAAAGAGGAATGGATTTCGGGCAAGTAAGAGTAATGGGCATTTCAGATATAGTTGAGAGATTAGGTTGGCAAAAATTCGCATACGCCCCGGAGGCGGGTATGAATTCGCTGGTTCGGAAATTCTATGCGAATGTCCCGGAAGCGAGAGATGGAATGGTTTGGGTGAGGGGCATTGAAGTTCCCTTCAATAGGACTGTGATCAACTCATACTATGGGTTAAGGGATATTCACAATAGCGCGTATGAAACCTACTTAACGCAGGTTGATTACGATGAAGTAATTAATACCCTAACCGATGGCTACGGTGAATGGGAATATAAGGGGGATATGGTGAACATCTTTTAGGCCAAGCACTTAAGGACCCATTCCCGGATTTGGCAATATTTTGTTTGCTCTAGGTTAATGCCGACTCGGCATTACAGTACAGTTGATTGGGAAAGGGCTATCCTTCAATTTGCTATAGAGACTGAGCGGTCAATAGATGTGGGAATGGTGATACAACAGAGGGTTGTGTACTCAGCTGAGCACCACAACATTACTTACTTCTTTCCCCAATTCATAACCGCCCTTTGTGTTAAACACGGAGTCAAATACGACACGGGCGAGGTCTTATTGCAGTCGGCTGAAACATTAACTTTTGCTTACATGCAACACCTTACAAGAAGAACTAAGGCTGGGCAGGGAAGCAGGAAAGGTGATTCTTCAAAAACGCTTCTATGAAAGACAGGTTGGTAAACCTAGAAGCGAAGGTTAATGAAATGCGTCAATACCAATCCCAACAACAAGCATGGCTCAGTGATCACATGAAGTATCAACACGAGTATCAAGGTCTACTCCACCAAATGATTAGCTGCCAATTGACACATAGTGGAATAGACCTCACCCAATTCCAGCCACCTCTACAATATCTGGGCCATAACTTCACATTTAGACAACCGGCGGATCAACCTGAAGAGGACAATGATCAACACGAAGACATGGAGGACTGAGCCTCCTATTTGTAATTTTCTTTGGTTTAATTTTATTTTTATTTTATTTTGGACTAATTTTCTTTTTCTTTTATTTAGTTTTATTTTCCTTTATTTTATTTTAGTTTGAATTGTTTAACTTTGTTTAATGTTTTCTGTTTTTCATTTGACTTAGTTTTAATTTAAATTTGGATCTGAATTGGGATGTAAATCTTTGAGGTTTCATACATGTTTCTTGCACACTAATTGCTTCATCATGAGAAAAGTGAGGAACAATGAACAAGAGCGTACGTGTAGTATACACAATCTCATACGAAAGGGGGGTAACTTCTCTCACTTTTTCTTAGTTTCTTTTGTCTTTCTTTTTAACATTGAGGACAATGTAGAAATTAGGTTGGGGGTGGGAAAAATATTCCATGAGCATGAAATTGACCAAATTTAAATTTTTAACTTTTGTCACTTGAATTTTGTTAGGATAGTGTCGTGTCTACTTGAGTCAATCCGGAAGTCTATGATATTAACATGATTGTAATGATGGTGATATATGAAAGAAATTAAATTTTTACCTAAGCAACGAAGCACATAAATGTTAGATTCACCTAATTTGAGGATTTTGTGGTTTATGTGGTAGTTTGTATGGTTAGTATGACTATTTTGATTTGTGCAATGTATGCATGTTTATGATATATTTTAAGTCTCAAAAAGCTCTAGAACTCATTTGAAAACCCATTGAAGCGAAATAATAGAATCAAATGCCACTTAGAAAGTGATTTAGGCCATATTTGGACCGTTTGGACTTTTCAAGCCTTCCCGCATTATTGTTTTATCTAGAGTACACCCTTGAACTCAACATTGACATACGTTATACTACCCTTAGTGATAAGAGTACTCAATGTAATATTTGATTTTCATGAGCAATTATATTATATTTATCTTGCTTCATCATGTTAAAAAATAAAATGATGATGATGATTGAAATAATAAGCAAGAATAAAAAAATAAAAAAAAAGAAGGGAAAGAAAATCAAGCAAAGGATCCAAGGGACATATGAAATTTATAGGAGGATGAATAAGAACACTTGGTGAAAAAAGTTGAAAATAAGTTTGTGAAATGATAAGTACTCTTATCCTAGTGAAAATATTATTTCCGTACTTTCATAATCACACACCTAACCACAACTTTACAAGCTTAATGAAGTCCTATTGATTCTAGGTAGTTTGATTTCTATATTAGTGGAGATAGATTTGAAAAGTGAGCATATGGAGGTTGGAAGTGCAAAATTCTCATTCATATTTTACTTGCACATTTATGAGATATTAAAATGTAATCTATGAATATCATGCATGACACGATCAGATAGTGTAACTAACGGGTATGTGGTTTGATTGGTTGTTAAAAATTCGATCACTAAGATGGGTTTGATATTTGGACTGTTTTTGAGCTTAAGTGATTTTTAATTATTTTGTATGCCATTTGTTGTTAACAATTTTTGAGACATATGCATGGATTGATTCAAGTATGTTTTGAGTCTTTATTTAGTTTTGTTAGTTACGATGTTTGCGGGTATCATCATTGGAAACCCTCACGAGACCATAACTCGTCCACTAGGGCCACCTAGGGGTTTAAAGGCTTGTTGCATATGCTAAATGCAACCGTGACAATCTACGGAAGTGATTCTAGTTAGTTTAGTTTATTCGTTTTATTTTAATCTTTAGATCGCTCCTCTTGCTAGAGACTAGCAAGAAGCTGGTTGGGGGTTGTGATGAGTGCTCGAAAAGTACTAATATTTCGTGATTAATTGTGCTTAATTGTTTAAAATATAGATTTGTTATGATTGTTTATTTGATTATTTTCATGAATCTATCCATTCGGAATCACGGGTATGTTTTAGTGCATTTAAGGTGTTTTTAGTGTCAAATGAGTCAAATAATGAAAACACGCAAAGACGGAACACTTATGGCGCTCAGATCACGAGTTACGGGCTAAACAAGACAAATATGTAAGCCTTACATAACGAGCCATCACATATGTAAGGGGGGAAACATGAAGAAAAGGAAGTCAACACGCGCCGTGCCGAGGAAAAGTCATGCCGTGGCGGGGAGCTCTCGGGTTTTGACATTATTTCCAAAATTTGTGTTGCACCGTGGCAGGGAAAATGCATGCCGCAGTGCACCTATTCCTATTGCAATCAGGATTTTTGTAAACCCTTACATCTATAAATACCCCCTTAGACTCCCCCTTACAAACAACTCGAACAACTCGACTATAACTCTTACACATTACAATTTTGCGACCAAACACTACATTCAATCAGCTTTGGGAGTTTTGCTACACTACAATGAAGCGAGAGAAACTATTCTAAGGATCTAAGGAAGCCGTCGACAATCGAAGATAAAGCTTTTGGAGAAGAACGCTATCCCATCCATAAGCGGTATTTAGATCTAGGTTTTCCTTGTTGTTATAGAATTATATTTTCTTCTTCTTTCGTTGAAGTGTATGATCATATTTTATTTGTGTATGAATATTAATATGAACATGAGCGGCTAATTTCATTATGGATGTTTAGTTTGTGTTGCCATGTTTGCTAGAATTGTGTATGGTGTATATTTTATTGATTTAATATAAATGAATTACCTTTTGATTAAAAGCATGTTTAGATATTTAATTATGAATTATCATGGGCCAATTTGAGATTCGCAGTTAGGCTGAAAAATCTAAGAATCTAGTTATAGGAACGTCACCTTAACTTTATTCCGAAACACTTAATCAAAGCTTCAAATTAGTGACTTAGTCATAGCATTAGTTTGATTGGCATGTATTTCCTTGCGCATAACTTGATTACTATTTGATTTACCCCTACCGAAGGCAGTTAATTAATTAATCAACAAAGATATTTACCGCGACCGACGGCAGTCTCGTAATTAAAAGGAAAGCCGGTAATATTGTTTATTTAAGAACGTTCATGTTATTTCACCATACCTTTTCGATGCAAGCATGGCCAACCAAACTAAACGTCCATACATTCTCCATTGATTTTTAATCTATATCGAATTGATTGTTAAATTGCGATTTTGTTTTCGTTTAATTGATCGTATCATTGTTCCCGTCATAAATCAAACACCTTTTTACAGTTTTACTAGGTTTAGGACTCTAGTTACTTAGAGTTTTAGTTTCACTAGAACTCTATTTAATTAGTGTTTTATTTTTGTTAGAACTCTATTTAGATTAAGAAGATAGTTATTTAGAACCACTGTAATTCCTTGAGAGACCGACCTTGGAAGTTTCCTATCACTTTTCTATGAGTGATTCGTATACTTGCGAGTACTAAATTTAACACATCAAGTTTTTGGCGCCGTTGCCGTGGAATTGGCGTTTTAAATAATTTTCTTTTTAACTTTTTAGAGTTTCTTAATTATTTTTATTTGTTTATTTATTTTATTTATTATCTTTTATTTATTTATTTATTCTACTTTATTTTTATTTTTATTTTTATTTTATTCAAAAATACAAAAAAAAAATCAGAAAATCAAAAAATCAAAAAAATAGTGCTTAAATTTCAATTTCACTGCTGCCTTGATCATTGTTTGCTTTTTATTTGTGCATGCAGGGTAGGAGATCACTTAACAAGGAACTCTCTCCTTTCATTGACAACATTCATAGAGTCAAACATCGATCCAAGAAATTGGATAATCAATTTCAAGAGGAAGAAGTCCAAGAACAATTGCAAGCAGCAATGGGTGACAACGTAGCTAGGCAGATGATGAACAAAGAGTTTGCAAGACCTATCATTGGGACCGCCACATCTTGCATTTGACTTACAAAGGCAGCTAGGAATTATGAGTTGAAAAATATTCATTATTCCATACTTCTAGGAATTATGAACAAAGAGTTTGCAAGACCTATTGTTTTGTTTCTAAGCAAAGTTAGGGTGATTCCTCCATCCAGGGTTGTAGGCATTTGAATAAGGGTCGTTCCTAGGTCTAGGTTGGTTCAATTGCATTAAATTTGCCTCTACAGTAGTACCTGTATAAGGATCACCTACAAAAGAACAAATGTTAGTACCATGTCCATATGAACCACAAACTCCACATACCTCGTGTTTTGGCATTTGATTCATGTTGGAGGTAGTGAGAAGTTGCACTTGTTTGGTCAATTCAGCAAGTTGCATGGCCATTTCATTGTTGGAGCCTAATTTGTGGACTCCAGCTCTTCTTCCTCTAGTGCTCTTTTGTTGGGAATTGGCTCCCAACATCTCAAATAGTTTGTAAGTTTCATCCGTTGTTTTCTTACCCATAGCTCCTCCTACAGTGTTGTCAACTGTGAATTGACATTGTAGTGTCAATCCATCATAGAAAAACTAATTTTGTAGCTGCAACGGGAAGTGGTGATGTGGACATTGTATCAAAAGCAATTTGAATCTGTCCCAAGCCTCATGGATGGGTTCTCCGTCCATCTGCGAAAAAGTAGCAATTTTTGTTCTTAGGTTAGACGTTTTTTGATGGGAATAGAACTTACCCATAAATTTGTTGTAAACATCGTCCCAAGTGGCCAAAGAACTGGTTACCAATGTCATGAGCCAAGACTTAGCACTATCTTTGAAAGTTTAAGGAAAACACCTCATGTGTAGTTGATCTTCACTAAGTCCCTGCAGTGGAAAGGTTTGCACAGTAGCATATAATTCACGCATAAAATTTAAAGGATCTTCATTAGGGATACCGTAAAAGGAGGGAAGCATGGAATAATGAATATTTTTCAACTCATAATTCCTAGTTGCCTCTATAAGTTGAATGGACGATATGGCGGTCCCAATGATAGGTCTTGCAAACTTTTTGTTCATCATCTGCCTAGCCATGTTGTCACCCATTGCTGCTTGCAATTGTTGTTGGACTTCTTCCTCTTGAAGTTGATTATTCAGTTTCTTTGATCGGTGTTTGATCCTATCAATGTTGTCAATGAAGGGAGAGAGTTCCTTGTTAAGTGATCTCCTACCCTGCATGCACAAATAAAAAGCAAACAAAGATCAAGGCAGCAGTGAAATTGTAATTTAAGCACTATTTTTTGATTTTTTTTGTATTTTTTGAATAAAATAAAATAAAAAATAAAAGTAGAATTAAATAAACAAATAAAACTAATTCAGAAACTCTAAAAAGTTAAAAAGAAAATTATTTAAAACGCCAATTCCCCGGCAACGGCGCCAAAAACTTAATGCAAATGATAGTACTCGCAAGTGTACGAATCAGTCATAGAAAGTGCAAGCATACCTTTGAGGTCGGTCTCTCAAGGAATTGTAATGGTTTTAAACAACCTTTTTCTTAAACTAATTAGAGTCCTAACTTAACTAAAAGTACTAATTAAATAGAGTTCTAGTTAAATTAAAACTCTAATAACTAGAGTCCTAAACCTAGTAAAACTGTAAAAAGAGTTTGGTTTTGTAACGAGATCAATGGTACGAACAATTAAATGAAAATAATAACACAAGCTCACAATTAATTCAGGTAGATTTGAAAATCAATGGAAGATGTATGGATGTTTAGTTTGGTTGGCCATGCTTGCATCGAAAAGTAATGGTGAAATAACATGAACGTTCTAACAAACAATTTTACCAGCTTTCCTTTTTATTACGAGAATGCCTACAGTCAGGTAAATTCTCTTTGTTGATTAACTAATTAACATCCTATGATCAGGTATATCAAATAGCAATCAAATTATGCACAAGGAAATTTATGCCAATCAAACTAATGCTATGACTAAGTCACTAATTTGAAGTTTTGATTAAGTGTTTCGAATTAAAGTTAAGGTGACGTTCCTAAAACTATATTCTCAGATTTTTCAACCTAACTATGAATATCAAATTGGCCCATGAAAATTCATAATTAAATATCTAAACATGCTCTTAATCAAATGGAAATTTATTTATATTAAATCAATAAAACATTCACCAAATACAATTCTAGCAAACATGGCAACACAAACTAAACATCCATAATGAAATTAGCCGCTCATATTCATATTAAAATTCATAGACAAATATAATATGATCATACACTCAAAGAAGGAAGAAGAAAGATAGAATTCTATAACAACAAGGAAATCCTAGATCTAAATACCGCTAATGGATGGGATGACGTTCTTCTCTAAAAGCTTGATCTTCGATCGTCAATGGCTTCCTTGGATTCTTAGAATGGATTCTCTCGCTTCGTTGAGTGTGGCAAAGCTCCTAAAAACTGATTGAATATCTTGTTTACTCGCAAAATTGTGGTGTGTAAAAGTTGTATGTAAGTTGGAGTCTAGAGGGGGTATTTATAGATGTAAGGGTTTACACTAATCCTGATTGTAATAGGAATAGGCGCACCGCGGCATATACTCTCCCCCCCGCGGCGCAACACAAAAAATTGAAAATATTGGTAAAAACCCAAGAGCTCTCCGCTGCGGCATACATTTTTCTCACCGCAGCGCGCGTCGCCTTTCCTTGCTTCACATTTACCCCCTTACATATGTGCTTGCTCGTTATGTAAGGCTTACATATTTGTCTCGTTTTGCCCGTAACTCGTGATTCAAGCACTGCAAGTGTTCCATCTTTGCGTGTTTGCATTATTCAACTCATTTTGATGCTAAAAACACCTGAAATACATTACAACATACTCCTGATTCTGAATTGATAGATTTATGAAAAATAGTCAAATAAACAATAATAACAAATCTATTTTTAAACAATTAAGCAAAATAAATCATGAAATATTAGTACTTTTCGAGCACTTTATCAGTGGTAGAGAACATTCTAGTTAAGGTGGAAAAGTTCAACATCCCAATAGACTTTGTCATCCTCGATATGGATAATAAGGATATTTCTCTCTTCCTTGGGACACCCTTTATAGACACTGGAAGAACATTAATGGATGTGGATAAAGGGGAGCTAATTTTGAGAGTTCATCACGAAGAAATCATGTTCAAAATCTCTAAGCATTTGGACACTCCCTATGCTTTTAGAAAAAATGAAGTGAATGTCATCACCATCCAAGTGCAAGAAAGAAAATTTAATGTTGAGAAGAGAAAGAAAAATGATAAAAAGAAAAAGAAATATAAACAAGTGTGGATACCCAAAAGCGACAACAAAGAGGAGGTCATGAGCATTCAAGAACACACATGCTTGGTAAACAAAAATGCAAGTGGAGTCAAGAACAACAAAGCCAAAAAGGGGATTTTCAACTGGAAGAACATAAGAGATCACCGCCTTTCAAGCCCTAAATAACCACTTGCAGTGTTGTATAACCAAGGATGTAAAACGTGGCACTTATTGGGAGGCAAACAATTGAACTTTAACTTGCTTTCATTTTCATTTTATTTTGTTTATTTCATATAATTTTATCTAACACTAACTTAACCAAATTTTTTTTTTTTTTGATTTTGTCTAATTTTATAGCAAAATTTTGAGTTTTCAAGTTGGACCGTAGCACACACCATTTCAAGCCACAACCAATTTTTTTTTTTATTTTGTCTAATTTTATAACAAAATTTTGAGTTTTCAAGTTGTACCACAGTGCCATGGTCTTGGGCGAATCAACAAAATGTGAAATTTGAGTTGAGCTGCAGTGTAACAATTTTGGGTCATGGAGCAAACCTATCGGGTGGAATTGGAAAATTTAAGAACTTGACTTGTGATGAACACTATTTTGACTTATTTTTTTAACTATTTATTTTATGTTTTATTTAGATATTATCTTGTTTTGAAGGGTACTTTCGTGTTTTGTAGGTTTAGGTGACTTTGGAAGGATTTTCGACTTAAAAGATCAAAGAAAAGTGAAAATGGGGCAAAAATTAGAGACTCAGACAAGTAGGAGGGGTGAAAATCTTAAACAATACGATTTCAGAGCGTGCCCTAGCTCAAGAAAATTCAAGCCACTACCTAAGTCTCCCTGCTTCAATATTTGCATTTTGGAATTTGAAGTTGCGCCACGGCCCAAAATTTGTCACACTGAGGGTCAATGCTTTTGGATAAAAATTGGAGAAATGAAAATCAATGAGTGCCATGATGCCAATAACTTTAGACCACTACACCAGCCTCTCTTTTCAATGCGAGCCACAGTGCAACTAATTCTCAACTGCGGCTCGAGCACCCAAAATCACCAAAAATCCTTCTTTGCGTTTTAAATATGCCACACTCCTAACCAAAACCTAACTTATAAATACAACTTTAAAATTCTCCCAAATATACCAGATGAACAGTATCCGAGTTCTTCATCTTCTACACCATTTCTAGAGAGAGAAATCTCCATTGAAGCTCCATCAAGATTCTTGAGAGAGGTGACTATTCAAGTTCAAGAAAATTGATTCAAGAGTGGAAGTGGGGGTATTTCTATTGTTTTTAATCTCTCTTCTATCTAGGATTTTAAGCATGTCCCTTGTAATAGAAAATATTGATTTAGATTTTGTTATGAGAGGTTAAATACATTTGTATGGGATTTAATGATGCTACCATGAATAGATGAATATTTATTTGGTTTATTTTGGATTAAAGTAATTTATTTATTGTTCATTATTTTTAATATCTTCATTTATGAATTTCTTTTAGCCAATTTAATTTATGAACACAAGTGAAAATCTTAGAATTGAGCTTTAGAAACGCTATCTAAGTTTAATTGCACACTTATGAACAAGAGCCTAATTTAAGTGTATTAACTTATCTTAAATTATGGAATTAAGTTATTTTCCTAGAGTTTATGCTAATTAATTAATTAATGGTTTGGATAAAAGGAGTTAGTTAATTAAGGAAAAATCTCCATTGATTAGGGATTTTCTAAGTTTAGTGGAAAAAATCAATAAATCATTCTTTTTACGCTTAATTGTGAAAATCATGTAAATTATTCTATCCATGTATGACTACCTAGCTAATTTCCCATACTTGTTCATCATATCGTTTCAACAAACTTTCTACTCACTTATTTCTATTGTTTTAAGATTCTATAACTTTGCAACCGTTTTCTTAATCGACAATTGTTAGAACGTTTAGAACTTATTTTTTGCAACTAATTTAGAAGCAACTAACATTTTGAAATCATCGCAAATTCCTCAAGAGACTACCTTGGGGTAACTTGTCATTTATTACAGGTGACTTGTTCACTTACAAGCAATTAAAATTTGTACATCAAGTTTTTGATGCTGTTGTTGGGGAATTTGGCATTTTAGATTTCTTATTTATTTTTAGTTATTTTCTTAATTTGTTTTGTTTTTGTGATATTCTTTGTTTTGGTGTTTTTGTCTAGTTCTTTCATTTAGTTTGTTTTGTGTTTAACTTTTTTTTTATATTTGTTTGGAGTCATTTAGTGGCACCAATACCATCATTAACACATCAAAAAGTAGCTTGGATTTTGTTATTATTTTTGGTAGTATATGCAAGATAGGAGATCCCTTGGAGATCTATTTACACCTTTCATAGACAATGTTAACAGGCTGAGAGAACACTTGAGACATTTTGACACCAACATTTTGGAGGAAGAAGAGCTACCACCAGAACTATCAACTATAGGAGACCCTTTACCTCTACCTAGAGAGTTGGCTATGAAGGAGTATGGAAGGCCAATCATTAGAATTGCTACTTCTTGCATACAATTGGGAGAAGCGGCTAGGAATTGTGAATTAAAGAACATTCATTATTGTACATTACCTTCTTTTTATAGGATTCTTAATGAAGATCCAATAACCTTTATTTGTGATTTTTATGCCATAGTGTAGACTTTTTTGCTATAGGGGCTTGATGAGGATCAATTGAGGATGAGATGCTTCCCATACTAGCTCAAAGACAAAGCAAAGTTATGGCTTATGACTCTTACGTTGAGTTCCTTCTCCACTTGGGAGGAGTATACAACAAATTTATGGAAAAGTTCTACTTTTATCAAAAGATTGCCGACTTAAGGACAAAAATTGATACATTTTTACAAATGGAAGGAGAATCTTTTCATGAAGCATGGGATAAATTCAAGTTGCTTTTGATTCAATGTCCACACCACCATTTTTCACTGCAGCTGCAAAACCAATTCTTCTATGATGGGTTGACACAACATTGTTAGTTTATAGTAGACAACGTTGCAGGGGGAGCAATGGAGGAAAAGACTGCACTCAAAACCTATGAATTATATGAGACGTTAGGTGCCAATTCCCAACAAAAGAGTGCTACAAGAAGGATAGTTGGAGTAAATGAGGTAGCTCCAGGAAATAAGATGGAATTGCAAATTGCATAGTTAACCACGTAAATTGTACTCCTTGCTTCTAAGAATGCACTACCCAAAGAGGTATGCGTCATTTGTAGTACTTATGGACATGGTGCTAATACTTGTTCGTTTGTTTGTGATTCTCATGTACATACAAGCCAAGATCAGGTGAACCCAATGGAAGGGTACCAACCTCAACCAGAGAATGATCTTTATGCTAACACTTATAATCCTGGTTGGAAAATCATCCCAACTTCTCATAGATGAGAAACAACAACCCCACCTATGCTCAGAATCACTTTCCAAACAATCTTCCCAACAACTTGCAACTCCATCCACCAAACAAGCTAACCTTGGAGGATAACTTGAATGAATTCATTCAAGTGAGTCGAGACAATCACATGAACATTAATCAAATGTTGGACTCTTTAAGGCTTCAATGAAGAGGGTTGAAGGCCAAGTTAAGTAATTAGCAAAGCACCTCTAAAGACAAGAAGAAGGAAAGTTACCTAGCCAACCCAAACAAGCAAAGGAAGTCACAGTCCTTTGAAGTGGTAAGGTGGTCAACAAAAATTTACCTGAAATTTCTAATGACTTGCCACATAGTGTAAGTAACATGGAAGGAGAGCATACAATATCCAAGGGAGTGGATGAACCTAGTAACAAACATGATGAACCACCATGGAAGCAATTGGAGAGTCATCTACTACCCCTCAATTGCACAAGACATCTGACCCATACTGACCACCCTTACCATTTTCACACTGTCTAAAGGATGAAAACATGATAGGAAATTTTCTGACTTGTTTAGTATGCTTTCTAAAGGTCAAATTAATCTACCTTTCTTTGATGTTATTAGAAATATGCCTTCTTATGCTAAGTTTTTCAAAGACTTAAACACTAGGAAGTGAAAATATGAACTTAATGAGAGAGTTGTTGTGTCAGAAATTGCAAGTATAGTACTTTAACAAAACTTACCACCAAAATTGAAGGACCTTGGTAGTTTTACTATTAACATTACCATGGGAGATAAGAAATTGGCTAAAGCTATCCTAGACTTAGGTGCAAGTATGAATTTAATGCCTTATTCAATTTATATTGCAACTAGGCTTGGGGGAGTTGAAGCCCACTACTATCTCCCTTTAATTAGCTTATAGGTATGTTAAATATCTAAAGGAGATGATTGAAGATTTTGCTAGTACATGTAGATAAATTAATTATACCTGTTAATTTTATTGTCTTAGATATGTAGGAAAATCCATCAATGGACAAGGAGCATGCTATTCTTCTTGGTAGGCCATTCATGGCCACTACGAAGACTATCATAGATATCCATAGGACGAGTTTGACTATGACAGTTTGGGAGAAACTGTTCATTTGAAAGTGTTTGATTCATCTTCTATACCTTCTATTTCCACTATTGATGATTGTTCTTACATTGACTCTATTGATACTCTTGTTCATAACATCTTTTTGCATGCTGAGATGATGAAGAAACTTGAATATCCATTAACTATTGATAGGATTAAGAAGGATTTAGATGTGGAAACTAAGTGGTACCTTGAGTTGTTAGATAGTGCTAAAAGACAACTCTATGAAAATAGAGTTATTATATCATTTTCATACTTCATGTTAACTTGTCTAATTGAATAAATAATTTTTTTGGATTAAAATATTAAAATAAGATAAGTTTTGGGTGAAATAGTAAAAATGGATGAAATTATAATTTTTGGGAATTTTTTATTAATTTCTTAATGCAGGTGGATGCATATAGAATTATTCGAGATGCCTTTAGAAAAATTGAGACACACATGGAAGCCAGTTGGGCGCCATGCAAGTAACACCAACGAATCACGGAGCGCATGTGGTACCAGCTCAGCAACCGGTCTGCGTTAGCCTCCTCATCGCCAAGTGTCAGCACGACGTTCATTTCAAAAATCACTGAATGGTTCACATGTCATGCCAAGCAAGCCACACCAAAGAATCACGAAGTGCCTTGTGGCGCTAGCTCAGCAAATCGTCCACATTATCCTCCTATAGCTCCCGTGTTTCGTACACACCACGTGTCACGATCTAATTTGCTCTGCCTATGTTCCATGCCAAATGTCGTCTTCTAATTGAGCAGCTCCTATTTTAAAATGATTTTCATCGAACCATTGATTTAACAGTTGATCGAATGATCCATATTTCATTTGAGACATTTTTCAAGGGTTTTAACCTCAACACTACACCAATTTCGGGCATAACACAAAATAGGAGTTTTGGAACAGTTTTTTTTATAGTGTTTTTCCCTGTTTTTGAGGAAGAGGCAAGGATTTGAGGTTTTTGGAGTTGAATGAGGCAACTTAGGAGCATTTTTGGAGAGATTTTACACAACAACTTCTCTATTCAACTCCTCCAAGTGTAATTTTTATGTTTCTTATAACTTTTTCTCTTATTTTTATTGTTTTAAAAATAGGTATTAGGAAGTAGAAATTTTGTTCTATGGATTTTAATGGAACCCATTTTATGAACATGATTGTTTAATGTTTATTTAATATTATTAAAGTGTTTAGATTATCTAATTTAATATGCTTAGTGCTCTTAATTAAATTGGCTATTTGATTAGGTGATTTTTTAATTTTGTGTGCAATTGAAAAATTGATATGAAATTGTGAACATGCATTAAATTAGCAATGTGTAATGAGGAAGAAATTTCCATCATTTTGTACGTAATCATTTTTAAACTCTAGGTGCTTAATGACCTATGTATGCTAAGATGGCCATAGACATGTGGGATGGGTTTATATGGATTAGGATTAACATGACCATAGACATGTGGGTGATAATTATTTGAGTAGAAGTGATTAATAATCCATACATTTTAGTTACTATTAATGAGACATAAAAATTCATGTGAATAGAATGAGGGAAGTTGAATCCCTAGATTTCATTTAATTGTGTTAAAAACTTCTTTTGTTTAATTTCATTTAGTTTAATTTGACATTTAAATTCTACATTCAAAAACTCAATCGTTCAAATAGAGCAAGAAAGGATATAAATTCAATAGCTAGTCTTAATATATAAAATTATCTCAAGTCTCTAAGGTTCGACTCGTGCTTATGCACACTTTTCTACTTTTACACTTATCGTATACTTGCAGGAAATTACAACACTAAACCTTTGGAAGAGCCTCGTATACCCATAGAATTACCTTAGACCCTAATTGGAGAAGACACTACTCCACTTAAACTTGAGCTGAAAGAGTTACCTAAGCATCTCAAGTATGTGTTTTTGGGAGAGGGGGATACCTACACGGTCATTAATTCATCCACTTTGACCCAAACCCAAGAAAAAAAACATGTGAAGATTCTTAAGAAATTTAAGAGATTTATAGGTTCGAGTATTGGAGATATTAGAGGTATTAGTCCAGATACGTGTTTGCACAAGATTATTTTTTAGGACAATACCAAACCTATGAGAGAAGTCCAAAGGAGACTTAACCTAATTATATAAGAGGTAGTGAAAATTGAGATTTTAAAACTCCTAGAAGTAGGGGTTATTTATCCTATCTCAGAAAGAAATGGGTTAGTCTAGTACATGTGGTACGTAAGAAATCGAGGATCATTGTGGTGAAAAATGACAAGAATGAGTTAGTGCCTACTAGAACAATCACATGCTGGAGGATGTGTATTGTTTTTCGTAAACTTAATTTGTACACAAAAAAATCATTTTCCTCTTCCTTTTATTGATCAAATGTTGGAATGATTAGCAGGGCATGACTTTTATTGTTTTCTTGATGGTCTCTTAGGATATTATTAGGTACCCATTGCCCCAAAAGATCAAGAAAAACCACATTCACTTTCCCATTTAGAACATTTTCCTTTAAGAGGATACCATTTGGTCTATGCAATGCTCCTGCCACATTCCAAAGATGCATGATGTCTATATTCTCGGATATGGTGGAGAAACTCATTGAGGTATTCATGGATGACTTTTTAGTCTTTGAAAATTCTTTTGATAATTGTTTGCATAATTTGACTCTAGTACTTGAAAGATGCATTTAATGTAATTTAACTCCTAGTTGGGAGAAGAGTCATTTCATGATCAAACAAGGAATTGTATAGGAGACTTATTAAAGATTTTTTTAAAATAAGTTGTCCCTTATATAATTTGTTAGCCAAGTATGTCTTATATCTATTTGATGATGATTGCCTTATTGCTTTTAATACTCTGAAAGAGAAATTAACATCTGCACCTATTATAATGGCACCTGATTCATCCTTGCCTTTTGAAATAATGCGTAATTCTTCTAATTTTTCTATTGCAGCTATTTTGGGGTAAAGAGTGGATAAGCATTTACATGTCATTTACTATGCTAGTAAAACACTTAATGATGCCCAACTTAATTATTCCATCACTAAAAAATAATTCTTGACTATTGTATTTTTATTAGATAAATTTAGATCTTATTTAGTAGGGTCTAAGTTATTGTGCATTATGATCATGTTGCTTTGAGATATTTTCTCAGTAAACTGAATGCTAAGCCAAGATTAATTAGGTGGGTGTTGCTTTTACAAGAATTTGACTTAGAGATGAGGGATAAGAAAGGACCTAAAAATGTAGTAGCTGATCATCTTTCTAGGTTAATTTTTGATTTTGACACTACTGAGAGTGAAAAAAAATGGACATTGTAGAGACTTTTATTGATGAAATTTTTTTTACAGTAGGTCTGAATCCTTAGTATGATGACATAGTTAATTATCTTGCTAGTGTTATTTTGAGGCCTAACATTTCTTTTTAGGAAAAGAAAAGAATTTTCCATAATTGCAAGCGCTATTTTTGGGATGACCTATATCTATTCAAGCTTTGCCAAGATCAAGTCGTCCAGAGATGTGTGCCTGAGGAGGAGCATGAGAGCATTTTGGAATTTTTCCATGAGCTTCATTGGGGGGCCCATTTTGGTGGTAAGAAAATGGCCCTCAAGGTATTACAATCTAGTTTTTACTAGCCAACTTTGCTTAAAGATGTTCATATTTTTTGCATGGAATGTGATAGATGTTAGAGGACTAGTAATATTGGAAAATGTAATAAGAAGCCTTTGACATTTAATTTGGTTGGTGAGTTTTGGAGAATTGACTTTATGGGTCCTTTTCTCCCTTCTTCTGGTTTTGAATATATTTTGGTACTGTTGATTATGTGTCTGATAACTCTATGAAAATAGAGTGATCATTGTATTTTTTGAATTAATATTTGTTTGTTTTATTAAATAAATAGTTTTTTTAGCTTAAAATATAGAAATTTGGATAAATAGTGAAAAGGGGATAAAATTATAATTTTTGAGAATTTTTTATGGAATTTTTAACGTACGTGGATGTATATAGAAGTGTTCAAGATGTACTTCGATGGATTATGCCACGTGGAAGACATCTGGATGACATGCAAGCAAAAGTAGCCAATCATAGAGAGCCGCGTGTCGAAGAAGCTAGCTCACTCGCTCTGCCAGGTGTCAGCTCTACATTCACTCTGAGTTTCGTCCTCCTCTCATTGCATGGCATGTGTTTTCCAGCTCAATAACCCTTATCAACGTGCAGTATCGAATTGAACGAAGACACGTGTTGTGACATATCATCTAGCTGTGCGGTCTGCATTTCTTTCCTACGAATCAGAATGTACCATGTCATCCTTTGGATCCTCAGCAATCAATGTTGTCCATTTAGCGCACGCCACCTATCTCAGCCTCAGTTTTGTCTTTTTTCAGCTCCACATGTCACAATCTAATGCATTCATTCTATTTAATCCAACGGTCACGATCTGATCTAGATTTTACCCAAATTTTATCATTTTAAACCTAGTAGTAGGCCCCGTTTTGGGTATTGAAGGCTAGATAGAGAGAGAAACCTCTCTACACATCTCATGGAGATTTTAGAGAGAGAAAGAGCAAAAATGGAGCATTTGGAGCATAGGATTTGACCAACTCTTTTGGGTTTCTTCTTTTCCTTTCTCTTGTTTTGTTTCTTTTGCATTTTTAATGTTAATTTCTCTAAGATTTTGTGCATAAATATTTATGGAGTAGTTTCTAGCTCTAGGATTCCAATGGAACCCATTTATTTAATGTTGGATGCTATATTTTTATTTTAATATATTTATATGCTTATGAATTATTTATTTTACTCTATACTTATTACTCCTAATTAGTTGATCACTAATTAGGTTAATTTGGTGACATGTGTGCATTTGAATGAATGATATGTGTTATGACAATGAGTAAAATGACATATTTGCATGAGGTTGGAAACACCCATGTGTAATATGTAGTCTTAGTAAACTCTTGTGCTTAATAAATTCTAGGATCCTAATGCCATAGACTTGTGGGTTAGTATTTTAATATTTAAATTACAATCACCATAGACATGTTGGTTGTAGTTAAATTAGAGAGTTTGACTAATACATAAGTAACAATTTTGAATATAGTTGCGATGTGAAGACTAAATACAATTTCATGTTGCTTGTATTCAATTTTGTATTTCAAATGTGTTGGAAAAATTAAGCATTCGAGTGAATAAATATTGTAGAATTGTAATCCCAGGAAGTCAATATCTTAGTTTTTCAATCATTTTAATTAGTGTAATTAATTAATTTAGTTTTATTTTATTTTGAACATATTTCGTTAGTCTAAATAGTATCGTACGTGATCCAATTTCGGTACTCAAATTACTAAATAACTAATCCTCATGAGTTCGATACTCGTTCTTAAAATACTTATCACTTGTACACCACCCGTGCACTTGCGAATTTCGTGTCAAGTTTTTGGCACCGTTGCCGGAGATTGGTTTTATTTAGTGGATTGATATTGATACTAAGCATACCTAATACCAATTTAGAAATTTAGTTTAAAAAAAATTTAAAAGTTAAAACAATATATATATATATATATATATATATATATATATATATATATATATATATATATATATATATATATATATATATTTATTTTCTTTTAGCGTGTTTTTTTAGTTATTTTATTTTATTTACTTTACTTTATTTTGCTTAATTTACCTTACTTAAATTTATTAGTTTTTTAGGATTGTTTTTTTTTGCTTTTTTTTTCTTGTTTAGTTATTATTATTATTATTATTATTATTTTTAGTTAGATTTTTTTTCTTTATGTATTTTATGTTCTTTTTGAGTGTTGTGTGATAGGTGATTGACTCTTATGAGTACCAAAAGTTTAGGGATGCAAGGATTACTTTTGAGGAGGCCACTAACCTCATAGCTTACATTGAGCATAATGCTATTGTGAGGGATCTTACCATACAAGAGCATTATCATCTTTCCTTGTTGAGGTAATACATGAAAAATCAATTCATACAACATCCTTTGCATGCCTATGGATGGAGTGGAGAAGCTCACACCTATAATAGCTTTTACACCAATTCGGAGCCATCACACTCCTATCAACACATGGATTGGGGGAATCAACTTGCTCACTCTTGGAACAATAATGACCACCACCTTTACAAGAGAAGAAACCTTCCGTGAAGGAGTTGATTGAGAAATCATAGCCAAGCATGGCTACGAGATATTTGTAACAAGGGATGAAGAGGAAGTAAATGAAAGTGGGGAGTTAAAAGAAGAAATCGAGCATATGGTAGAAGATGATCCCAATGATGAAGCTGAGGAGAATGTAGTAGTTCAAGAGGAAGAAAGGAAGATTTTTAGTTCTATATGGAGAGAGTTCTTAGCAACTGGAGAGATCAAATTTGATAGACACAAGGGGGAGCTTACCATGAGGAGTGAGGTTAGAGTGGTGACATTTGAGTTATTAAGTACCATGGATCCTCTTTATGATATTGGTTGCTATGAGCTAAATTTTGGACAAGAACTTGGGGAGTGTAAGTTCTTGAAGGAGACCCTAACCGATCCTTTTGATGAAGCCATTGGGTTATGTGTTGGAATTGGAGGTTTCCATTTTTTGAAAAAAAAAGGGTCATGAAGCCTCAATCGCAAGGATGTGGGTTTGGGACCCTATGAACAAATTTGGAGGCCATGATCCTACCTCCATAAAAACCGTAAACATCAAGCCTATCAAGTCAACAAGGATTAAAGCATCAATTAGGGGAGTTTTTCTCATCCATTATTTGCTATTGTTTTTAATGTTTTGCACATTAGGGACAATGTGCATGTTAAGTTTAGGGGTGGGAATATCTTGATTCCTTTGGTAATTTAGTTTAGTTTGTTATTTTATTGTGAAAGCATGTTTGAAAATGTGAAATATGTGGTTTTATATGCCTGCTTTGTTGATTGATTTTTAGTTCCAATGATACTAACCATGGTTGTTTTGAGCATGATTGTTTGGAAAAGCATGGATGTTGACTAGTATGGATTTGTTCTTGGTGTAAGTTCTATTTTTTATTGTGATATTTCATGCTCGAGCACAATTCCTTAATTGTTGATTAATATGCATGTTTAGGAAGGTTTGTGTGAATAATGCTTGCTTTAGGTCTCACAAGTCTTAGAATTTATTTGATTGTCTCTTGAAGCGAAATCCTAGACAACACAATGCTAGGGAGGTGATTTAGGCCATTTTTGGATTGGTTGAGCCTTTCTTACCCACCACGTATATATACATCCTTAGTCACCCACTTTGAGCCTAATATTGGCATTTTCTTTGGCAACTACATTTTACCTAACTTAAAATATCTTCCCACTTTATCCTCACATCTTTAGCAATTGATTTTATTTATATATATTTTGAAGTGTAATATGATGTTGTGAGTAAGAGTTGGTAAAAAAAATAGATAAAAAGTGATATGTTTGGGGTTATAGCAATTCAATAAAAAAAACAAAAGAGAAGGTTTTTGTGTGGTAATCAAAAAAGAAAATAAGTTTGGTGTACTTGATGTGTGAAAGTTTATGTGATTTTAGGAAAAAAAAATGTATGTGCTAAAGGTGTGGTTTGAACCTAAATTGCATCCAATTTTCTACCCTCACCTAGACTTACATTACAAACTTAATGAAGTCCTAATGATCTTAGGCTTTGTGTGTGCCTACATTAGTAGAGAGAGGCATGAAAAGCAAAGCTATGAGACTTGTCCATGTTTTACGTTTGAGATCCTACTTGCATTGCATGTTTGCAAGAATTTTTCTTTCATGCTATGAAAATAATAAAAGGCATATCACACACACCGGATGATCAATTGAGAATGGAGCATGCACTTGATTAAATTTTCATGCTTAGTCAGTGTTTATGTGTATCCTTGAGTCATATACAGTGTACAACCTTTGAGAAACTCTTGTTGATCAACTTGCATGTCCATTAATCATTATATTCATTTTTTTTATTCATGATTTCTTAGGTATTTTAATGTTTGGTTTTGCTTGAGGACAAACAAAATGTTAAGTTTGGGATTGTGATAACTCTATGAAAATAGAGTGATCATTGTACTTTTTGACTTAATATTTGTTTGTTTTATTAAATAAATAGTTTTTTTTAGCTTAAAATATAAAAATATGAAAAATTTGGGTAAATGGTGAAAAGGGGATAAAATAATAATTTTTGAGAATTTTCTGAAATATTTTGGGATTTATTATGTAATTTTTAATGTAGGTAGATGTATATAGAAGTGTTCGGGATGTACTTAGACAGATTATGCAAAGTGGAAGACATCTGGATGACACGTAAGCAAATGTAGCCAATCATCAAGAGCCGCATGTCGAAGAAGCTAGCTCACTAGCTCTGCCAGGTGTCAGCTCCGCATTCACTCCAAGTTTCATCCGCCTCTCATTGCATGCCTCATGTTTTTTCCAGCTCAGTAATCCTTATCAATGCACGGTATCGAATTGAATGAAGACACGTGTCACACCATATCATCCAACCGTGCGGTCCGTGTTTCTTCCCTAGGAATCAGAATGTACCATGTCATCCTTTGGATCCTTAGCAATCAACGTTGTCCATTCAGTGCACACCACGTGTCTCAGCCTCAATTTTGTCTTTTTTTATTGCCACATGTCACAATTTGATGTATTCGTTTCATTTAATCCAACGACTACGATCTGATATGGATTTTTACACAAATTTTATCATTTTAAATATAGTAGCAACCCCATTTTTGGTATTGAAATCTAGATAGAGAAAGAAACCTCTCTACACATTTCATAGAGATTTTAGAGAGAGAAATAGTAAAAATGGAGCAAAAAGACCATTTGGAGCATAGGATTTGACCAACTCTTTTGGGTTTCTTCTTTTCCTTTTTCTCTTTTTGTTTCTTTTGTATTTTTAATGTTAATTTCTCTAAGATTTTGTGTATAAATATTTGTGGAGTAGTTTCTAGCTCTTGGATTCCAATGGAACCCATTTATTTAATGTTGGATGCTATATTTTTATTTTAATACATTTATATGCTTACGAATTGTTTATTTTACTCTATACTTATTACTCCTAATTAATTGATCACCAATTAGGTTAATTTGGTGACATGCGTGCATTTGAAAGAATGATATGTGTTATAACCATGATTAAAATGACATGTTTGCACGAGGTTTGCAACACCTATGTGTAATTTGTAGTCTTAGTAAACTCTTGTTCTTAACAAATTCTAAGATCCTAATGGCCATAGATATGTGGGTTAGTATTTTAAGATTTAAATTGCAATGACCATAGACATGTGAGTTGTAATTAAATTAGAGAGTTTGACTAACAAATATAGGTAGCAATTTTGAATATAGTTGTGATGTGAAGACTAAATACAATTTCATGTTGCTTGTATTCAATTTTGTATTTCAAATGTGTTCGAAAAATTAAGCATCCGAGTGAATAAATGTGGTAAAATTGTAATCCTAGGAACTTAATATCTTAGTTTTTCAATCATTTTAATTAGTGTAATTAATTAATTTAGATTTCTTTTCTTTTCTTTTATTTTGAACAATATTTCGTTATTCTAAATAGTATTAAATGTGATCCAATTTTGATACTCAAATTACTAAATAACCAATCCTTGTGGGTAGGACACTCGTTCTTAAAATACTTATCACTTGTACATGACCCGTGCACTTGTGGATTTCATGTTAGTGTCATAGTGGGTAGAGGCCATAATCACTAGAACTAATGATGCTAACTGTACTGTCAAATTTTTAAAGGATGTGATATTTAGCAGGTTTGAGACACCTTGGGCCTAATTAGTGATGGAAGGAGCCACCTTTACAATAACCTTTGTGATGAATTTCTAAAAAATTATAGTGTCACGTATAAGGTGCCAACTCCATACCATCCACAAACTTCCAGTCAAATTGAGGTTAGCAATAGACATATTAAAGGGATCTTGGAAGGTACGGTGCTACATTCATGAAAAGATCAGGAACCCAAGCTTAATGATGCATTATGGGCTTACTGTATAGCTTACAAGACTCCCATTGGGATGAGCTCATACCGGTTGGTTTATGGAAAGGCATGTAACTTGCCCGTTGAACTTGATTGGAGGGCATTTTTGGGCTGCCGTTGGGAGAGAAACGATTGCTTCAACTTAATGAACTTGAAGAGAATATAAATGAAGCCTATGAAAATGCAAAGATCTATAAAGAATGCACCAAGTGTTACCACGACAAAGGGCTCATTCGTAAGTCTCTTTATCCTGGAATGAAAGTACTTTTGTTTAACTATAGTTTTAAATTGTTTCCAAGAAAGTTGAGATCAAGATGGAGTGGACCATATAAAATTGTTCAAGTCTCTCTCCATGGAGTTGTAGAATTGATGAATCCAAAGACTCTAATGACATTCAAAGTGAACGGACACCGTGTGAAGCCTTATTTGGAAGGAGTCATTAACAACGGGGTTGTTGAGTTCATTGAAGTGGAAACACCTGAGCCTTAAGCAACGTCTTGCTAAGGCATTAAGCTAAGTGCTTGGTGGGAGGCAATTGATACCTCTAAGAAAATGGAGTTATTATATCATTTTTATTCTTAATATTAACTTGTCTAATTGAATAAATAATATTTTGTGGTTAAAATATTAAAATAATATAAATTTTGGGTTAAATTGTAAAGTGGATGAAAATATAATTTTTGGGGAATTTTTATGGATGTTTTTAATGCAAGTGGATGTACATAGAAGGATCTGGTATGAACTTAGAAATATCAGAGACACGTGGACACTAGTTAGGCACCACGCAAGTGATAACAATGAATCAATGAGTTCCGAATGTAAAAGCTTCCCAGTCATGTGACACATGTCAGGACGACATTAATTTCAAAAATCGTCGATGCTCCGCATTTGCTATGTCATGCCATGCAAGCATCTCTAGCCAATCACGCCATGTCGGATGGTGCAAACTCAGCATAATGGTCCGCATAGCCTCTATTAGTAAGGCACGTGTCACGGACGCAAAACTCCCATATTTTCTCCATGCCACGTGTCATGCTCCGGTTCATCCTGCCTATTTTCATTGCCAAATGCCATCCTCCTATTGGGTAGCACCTTTTTATTAAATAAGTCTCATCTTGCCATTGATCAAAAAGATGATCGAATGGTCCAGATTTCATCTAAGTCATTTTTCAAGGGTTTTAGCCTCAAAACAATATCAAATTCGAGCATAACAATTTGGGGATCAGTTTTTCACCATTTTTGAGCAAGATGTAAGGGTTTGAGTTTTTGGAGCAAAAAGAGGTAACTTGGGAGCATTTTTGGAGGGATTCTACACAACAATTTCACCATTCAACTCCTATTTCTTATAATTTTTTCTCTTATTTTTATTGTTTTAAAAATAGGTATTATGGAGTAGTGATTTTGTTTTAGGAATATTAATGGAACCCATTCTATGAACATGATTGTCTAATATTTATTTAATATTATTCAAGTGTTTGGATTATCAAATTTAATATGCTTAATGCTCTTAATTAAATTGGCCATTTAATTAGGTGATTTGTTAATTTTGTGTGCAATTGCAAAATTGATATGAAATTGTGAACAAGCATTAAACTGGCATATACGCAATGAGGAAGAAATTTCCATTATTTTGGATGTAATCACTTTTAAACTCTAGGTGCTTAATGACTCATGTATGCTTAGATGACCATAGACATATGGGATAGGTTTATATGGATTAGGATTTACATAACCATAGACTTGTGGGTAATAATTATTTAAGTAGAGTTTGATTAATAATCCATACATTTTACTTTAATATTAATCAGACATGAAAATTCATGGGAGTAGAATGGGGGAAGTTAAATCCCTAAATTTTCCTTAATTGTGTTAGAAACTTATTTTGTTTATTTTCATTTAGTTCAATTTGGCATTTAAATTTTACATTCAAAAACTCAATTGTTCAAAAAGACCAAGAAAGCATAAAAACTGGATAACTAGTGTTAATATACTAAATTATCTCAAGCTTCCGAGGTTCAACTCGTGCTTACGTACACTTTACTACTTTTGCAGTTGACATATACTTGCGAAAAATTGCAACAAATTGTTTTAGGTAATATCTTTCTTTTCTTTTAGTATAGTTAGTTTTCTATTTGTCCTTTTTAAATGCATTTCTAAACTTGTGTGTAGTTAAAAACCCTGAGGACAATGTTTAGTTTAGGTTTAAAGAAGTGCAAATAGGTCTAATAAAAAACTTTTTCATACAAAATTATCATGATTTTTTGATAAATAATCAAGTCTTAATGTATTGTTTGTTCGATCTTTTAAACATATTTAAGACTTGCTATAAAGATTGGTTCTTATTTGTGATCTATTTTTCATGCTTTAAATGTTGAATTTGAGATGAACCCTAATCTAGTGTTTAGGAATCAAATAGTGGAAACTACCTTGTGAGATGATTATTGAGCCAATAGCATTTTATTTTGAGAGATAATCTTTCTTCTACTATTTTAAACACTTTTCTTATTATTTCAAATTGTTAGAAAATATCTATAGGTTTTTATATTGAATGTTAGGATTTTTAACATTTGATGAAGAATCATATATTTATTTGTATTGCTTAGATTAATTGATTTGAGTAAAATTTTAAGTGTATGCCTATTTCATTCATGCTTGACTTTAAAAGATATTTGGGGATCCCTACAGCCAACACAAAGAGAACCAAAATTTTTCATTCACAAAATACACACATATATGGGTCAATAGATTAAAAAAAAATATTACAACCCTAAAGTTCTTAAAATGGTGAGAGGTTTATTACAATAGGAAAACAAAAAATAAATTCCTTTGAAGTCAATGCATTTTCATTCATTTTAAGGCACATGCTTGAAATATTTGCTTGATAATTTTAATTGATGCATGAGAATAGTAATGTGATTCCTTCTTAAATCCTATCAATTGATTCCTTTTATGATATCAATGTTCTGCACTTTTTGAGCTTTTCTTGTTCAATCATATATGAACTTTTAGCTCATTTCTTTACATAACTTCTATTCACATATACTTTGTTGAGTGTTTCAACCTATAGGATCAGTGTGATATTAATAGTGAACCTTGTGAGGAATAGAGTTGAAGCAAATTCGGATCCTTAATATTGATATATTTTTAGTATTGGAGCTTAGATTCATGAAGCAAAACTATTTTGCATGGTGAACCTTGATGTGTTAAGATGTTCATTGAACTTGTGCATGAGTTTTGATTATGGACTGAAAAGAACTAAAGCATTAAAAAGTTTGTTGATTTAAGTTCGTAGTTTTGTTATTTGTCTTTAAGTAAACCGAATGCTAAGCCTAGACTAATTCGGTGGGTTTTGTTGTTACAAGAATTCGACTTAGAAATCAGGGATAAAAAGGGAACGAAAAATGTGGTAGTTGATCATTTATCTAGGTTGATTTCTGACTTTGACACTACTGAGAGTGACAAAGATATTGCTATTGTTGAAACTTTTCCTGATGAGCAGTTATTTTCTGTGGGTCCAAACCCTTGGTATGCTGATATTGTAAATTACCTTGCTAGTGGTTTGTTGAGGCCTAACATTTCTTTTTAGGAAAAGAAAAGATTTTTTCATGTATGCAGGCAATACTTTTGGGATGACCCGTACCTTTTCAAAATTTGTCAAGACCAAGTCATCCAGAGGTGTGTGCCGGAAGAGGAACATGCAAGCATCTTAACTTTCTGTCATGAACTTCATTATGGAGGACATTTTGGTGGTAAGAAAACCGCCATGAAGGTACTTCAATCTGATTTTTATTGGCCTACTCTGTTTAAAGATGCTTATGATTTCTGCATGCGTTGTGATAGATGTCAGAGAACTGGTAACTTAAGTAGACGTAATGAAATGCCTCTGACATATAATCTTGTTGTTGAATTGTTTGATGTATGGGGGATTGATTTTATGGGTCCTTTTCCCCCTTCTTCTGGTTTTGAGTATATCTTGGTTGCGGTTGATTATGTGTCCAAGTGGGTAGAAGCTATACCCACTAAGTCTAATGATGCTAACTGTGTTGTCAAGTTCATGAAGGAAACAATATTTAGCAGGTTTGGCACACCAAGGGCAATAATCAGTGATGGAGGGAGCCACTTCTGCAACAAACTTTTTGATGGATTGTTGAAAAAGTACAACATCACACATAAAGTGGCCACTCCATACCACCCATAGACATTGGGACAAGTTGAAGTGAGTAACCGGCAAATTAAGGGTATTTTGGAACGTACGGTGCGACCTTCAAGGAAGGATTGGGCTTTGAAGCTCAATGACGCAGTATTGGCTTACCGTACGGCATACAAGACACCTATTGGGATGAGCCCATATTGGTTAATTTATGGCAAAGCATGCCATTTGCCCGTTGAGCTTGAGCACAAGGCCTATTGGGAAATCAAGCAGCTGAACATGGATTGTCAACAAGAGGGTGAAAATGGCTTACTTCAACTTGATGAGCTTGAAGAGATTCGGAACGAAGCCATTGAGAATGCTAAGATTTACAAAGAACGCACAAAGCGTAATCATGACAAAGGGCTCGTTGGTAAGTCTCTCTATCCTGGAATGAAAGTACTTTTATTTAACTCTTGTCTTAAACTTTTTCCAGGAAAGCTTCGATCAAGATGGAGTGGACCTTACAAGATTGTGGAGGTCTTTCCACATGGAGCTGTTGAGCTACTCAATCCCAACACACAAGCAACTTTCAAAGTGAACATACATAGTGTAAAGCCTTACTTGGAAGGAGTCGTTCACCATGGAAATGTGGAGTGCATTGAACTGCATGCACCTTAGCTATGAGCAACGTCTTGCTAAGATGTTAAACTAGGTGCTTGGTGGGAGGCAACCCACCGTTTTAGGTATTATCTATCGTTTCTTTTAAATTAGTTAAGTTTAGTTTAGTTTTTCTGTTTGCCCTTTCTAAATTCTTTTCTGAACTATTGTGTAGTTGAAAACCTTGAGGACAATGTTTAGTTTAGGTTTGGAGGTGCGTTTTGCATTTTTGGTTGGTAAACAACATTTTCATGCTTTGGTCAATTTTTGATGAATAACTAGTCTTTGTGCATTGTTTATCTGATTTTTGAAATGTTTAAGGTTTGTTATAAAGATTAGTTTTAATTTGCAATCTGTGCTTCATGCTTTTGATGTTGAAACTGAGATGAACCTGAATCCTGTGTTTAGGAAGTGAATAGTGGAGACTACCTTGTGAGAATATTATTGAGCCCTTAACGTTTTATTCTGAGAGATAAGTATTCTTCTACTCTTTTAAACACCTTTCATATCATTTCAAATTGTTAGATGATCTCTATAGGTTTTTGCATTGAATGTTAGGATTTTAAACATGTAATGAGGGATCATGTGCTTAATTGAATTGCTTAGATTAAATGATTTGAGTAAAATTTGAAGTATTTGCCTATTTCTTTAATGCTTGACTTTACAAAAAAATATACAAGGGAATTCCTATATCCAAACCAAAAAGAGCTAAGAAGTAGCCATTCACAAATTACATATGTATATGGGTCTAAAAAAAAAGAGATAATAAGTTTATTATGACCCTAAGTTCTTCAAGTATGAATGGTTAATACAATATAAAAAAAAAAAAAAAAAACAAAAGAGAGAAATAGGAAATAAGTTCCCTTAAAGTCAAAGCATTTTCATTCTATGGCACACTTGAAGTTTTTGCTTGAGGATTTTAATTGATGCATGAGATTAATAATGTGATTTCTTCGTGAACCCTATCATTTGATTCCTTTCATGAGATCAATGCTATGCACTTTTGAGCCTTTCTTGTTTAATCATATGCGAACCTATTAGCTCGTTTCTTTCCATAACTTCTATTCGCATATACATTGATGAGTGCTTGAACCCATAGGATCGGTGTGATTTAGAGAGTAATTCTTGTGAGGATTAGAGTTGAAACAAATTCACATTCTTGACACTAGGTTTGGGGGAGTCAATGTTGATACACTTTTAGTAATGGAGTTTAGATTTGTGAAGCAAAATTGATCTAAATGGTGAACCTTGATGTGTTAAAATATTGGATAAATTTGTTTATAAATCTTTGGTTATGAATTGGAAAGAAACTAAAGCATGACAAGTTTTGTTAACTTCTATTTTAGTTTTGTTATTTGCCTTTTCAATTTTAGTTTTGCTTGATGATGCACAAAAACTTGATAGTCAAATTTTGTATTTTATAAAAGCTCGCAAGTGCACGAGTCACTTGTAGTAAGCGACAAGTATACTCCCAAGATCGTCTCTCAAAGGAATTGCAGTGGTTTTTAAAAGAATTAAATGTAATCAAAATCTTAGCTATGAAATAAATCCTAAACACCCTATCAAAGTTGGTTTTGTAAACGGTTTTTAAAATTCTAAATTCTTAAAACTAATAAAGTGAATGCGTGAAAATATTACCGAAACGATGAGATGAACGAGTGTGGAAAATTAGCTAGTTAACTAATCATGGATAGATTGATGTATGTGGTTTTCACAATTAAGCATGAAAAAGTGGAATTTAATGATTGTTTTCACTAACCCTAGAAAATCCCAAATCAATGGTGATTTTCCCTTAATTAACTAATCAACTTCTTTGATCCGGACCGTTAATTAGTTAATCAGCCTTAAACTTAGGAAAATAGTTTAATCACCTAATTCAAGACAAATCAATGCACTTAAATTAGGCTCATGCTCATAAATGCCCAATTGAATTCAGATGACGTTTCTAAAACTCAATCCTAAAATATTCCATACATTCATAAATTAAATTGGCCAAAAATAATTAATGAACATAAGTGTCAAGAACAATGAACATGAAGTAAATCACTTTAATATCAAATAATCCACATAAACAATCATCCACTCATGGTTACATTGCTAAAATCCCACACATACAGAGTTTAGCTACTCATAATGAAATCCAAATCAATATTTTTCATTACAAATAACATTCTATGCGTTCTTAAAGAGAAAAGAGATTACAAACAATAAATTACCCCACTTCCACTCTTAAAACAAGCTCTTGATGTTGGATGGTCACCTTCTTCAAGATTGTTGATGGAGCTTCAATAGAGGAGCATTAATGGAGCAATCCCTCTCTCAAGAATGTGGAGAAGAAAAAAAATCGGCACTGTTCACGAGTTGGTGGAGGCTGAATGAATATGGAGGTTGGATATGATGTGTTTAATTAGGTCTTTTTCGTATGTAAGGGTTTCCAATAAGCATGTGCGTGTGTGGCTGGGGGGGAATTGCAATCCGCGCGCGCGCGCCGCGGCGCACCTTTTCCCATGCCGCGGCACAGCATGTGATTCTGAACTATGAATAAAAACAGAAACCTCCCCGCCGCGGCATAACTTTTCCTTGCCGCGGCGCGCAATGCTTTTATGAATTCCCAGCATGCAACCCGAGAGCCTCTCGCTGCGGCACACAATTCCTTCGCCGCGGCGCGCCTTGCATGTAACAGTGTACATGGTATGTAAATGACTTTACATGCGTTGTACATACTCTGCTGATTATGTAAATACCTTTACATACTTTGCTGATTCTCGATGTAAGGCTTACATTTTTAAACACTTTTGCTCTCTTTTTCCACATTTCTTCCCAAACCTACTTTGACCTACAAAACAATAGAATACCCTCCAAAACAAGATTATATCGACATTAAATGCAAAATAAATACTTAAAAACATAACAAATAGTAGGTCAAAATAGTGTTCATCACTTGAGGGCTAACAAAATGTAGGTTTGGGGGTATTTGATGAACACTATTTTGACCTACTATTTGTTACGTTTTTAAGTATTTATTTTGCATTTAATCTCGATATAATTGTTTTGGAGGGTATTCTATTATTTTGTAGGTCAAAGTAGGTTTATGAAGAAATGTGGAAAAAGGGAGCAAAAATGAAGCAAAAGTGTTTAAAAATGTAAGCCTTACATTGGGTGCCATTCATCGTGTAAGAGGGGACAAACAAAAGCTTAGGAACGTAAGCCTTACATCGAGAATCAGCAAATTATGTAAGGGCATTTACATAGCATTACAAAAACTCGTGCCGCAGCGAAGAAACCATATGCCGCAGCGAGGGGCTCTCGGGTTGCATCCTGGGAAATCATGAAAATAGTGCGTGCCGCAGCATGATTATTGTACGCCGCGGCGGGGAGGTTTCTGTTTTGGTTCGCAATTCTGAAAAACATCGTGCGCCGCGGCATGGAAAAAGGCGCGCCGCGGCCCGCGCGACCTGATTGCAATTTGCCCTCAGCCACGAGACATACAAATTTTTGGAAACCCTTACAAACGAAAGGAGACCGAATGCAACAACAACACAATAGAGATCACAGAATCATTCAGCCTCCAAAATAGAGACCAAGAAAAAAAGCAACGTGAACAGTGCAAAACTCTTCTTCTTCTCCTGAATTTTGAGAGAGAGATTACCCATTAAAGCTCCTCCATTGAAGCTTCATCAACAATCTTGAAGAAGGTGATCATCCAACATCAAGAGCTTGTTTCAAGAGTGGAAGTGAGGTACTTTATTGCTTGTAATTTGTCTTCTTTTTAAGATTTCATAGGATGTTATTTTTAATAGAAAATATTGATTTGGATTCTATTATGAGTAGCTAAATTCCTTGTGTGTGGGATTTTGGTGATGTAACCATAATTGGATGATTGTTTGTGTGGATGATTTTATAATAAAGTGATTTATTTCATGTTCATTGTTCGTAATCCATATGTTCATCAATTACTTTTGGCCAATTTAATTTGTGAATGTATGAAACATTTTAGGGTTGAGTTTTAGAAACACTATCTAAACTCAATTAAGCATTTTTGAGCATGAGCCTAATTTAATTGCATTGATTTGTCTTGAATTAGGTGATTAAATTGTTTTCCTAAGTTTAAGGCTGATTAACTAATTAACGGTCCGGATCAAAGAAGCTAATTAGTTAATTAAGGGAAAATCACCGTTGATTTGGGATTTTCTAGGGTGAGAGAAAATAATCATTAAATTCTACTTTTTGGTACTTAATTGTCAAAATCACATAAATCAACTCATCCATGATTAGTTTACTAACCAACTTCCCACACTCGTTCATCTTATCATTTCAGCGAAACTTTCACGCATTCACTTTAATTGTTTTAGGATTTTAATAATTTTAGAAATCGTTTACAAAACCAATCTTTCATTAGAGTGTTTAGGATTTATTTTATTGTTACGTTTTAGATTACATTTAGCTCTTTTGAAAACCACAGCAATTCCTTTGAGAGACGATCTTGGGAGTATACTTGTCGCTTACTACAAGTCACTCGTGCACTTGCGAGCTTTTATAAAATACAAAATTTGGTTTTCAAGTTTTTGTGCATCAGGTGCCAACCACCCTTTTCAAAGTGAGCCACAATTTCACTTATTCATTCTTAGCCGCGGCGCCTAGCACCCAAAATCACTAGAAATCCTTCTTCAAATTTTTAACATACCACACTCTTTCTAACAAAAACCTAACCTATAAATACAACTTTAAAACTCTCCCAAACATACCATATGAATAGTACCTGAGTTCTTCATCTTCTCCACCATTTCTAGAGAGAGAAACCTCCATTTTTGCTCCTCCATTGAACCTCAATCAAGATTCTTGAGAGAGGTGACCATCCAAGTTCAAGAAGATTGATTCAAGCGTGAAAGTGGGGGTATTTCTATTGTTTTTAATCTATTTTCTCTCTAGGATTCTTAAGCATGTCTCTCATAATAGAAAATATTGATTTGGATTTCATTATGATAGGCTAATTGTGTGGGATTTTAGTGATGCTACCATGAATAGATGAATATTTATTTGGTTTATTTTGGATTAAAGCAATTTATTTCTTGTTCATTGTTTTTAATTTCTTTGTTTATAAATTTTTTTTGGCCAGTTTAATTTATGAACACAAGCAAAAATTTTAGAATTGAGCTTTAGAAACGCCATCTAAGTTAATTTAGCTAGCTAATTTTTCATACTCGTTCATCATATCGTTTCGAAAAACTTTTTACTCCCTTATTTCTATTGTTTTAAGATTTTATAATTTTGGAACCGTTCTCTCAATCGACATTTGTTAGAATGTCTAGGACTTATTTTTCGCAACTAATTTAGAAATGAGGTAATTTGTCCCTTGCTATAGGTGACTCGTGCAATTGCCAGCAATTAAAATTTGTGCATCAACTTGAGCCATGACGATAACAGTTCTATGCTATAGCGTGATCCTCTTAGGTCTAGGACTGCAAAACATGAAAACTAAGCCAGCCGTAACGTCCACAATGTCAAGCCGCATTGAGAGGCTCTCTGGTTGAATTATGGGAAACACACATAGAGTCGCACCGCAGTGCGAAATAAGCTAGGCCGTAGCCCAAACACATTTTTAACATTGAAATCCTCTCCTCCTCAGCATTTTCAAATCAAAATACATAATTTCAAAAACTTTTTCCAGCCCTTTCTCTCCCTATTCACGAACCTTATCACCCAAACACACAAAAATCACCAACTTTTCATCCAAATCTCTCACTTGTTTTTACACCCCCATCATTATTAAAGTGTTTACAAGAGTTTTTGAGTTAAATTTCAACCATTTGGGATTTGCAACTTCAAGTAATCTTCTTCTCCTTCAAGTCAAATCCTCAAGTAAGTGACTCCATTGTTCTTATTTTGGCTTGATGGTGTATTTTACTGGGTTATCATTGAGAAAAATTGTGGAAATTTGAGGATTGAACATAAACCAGATTTTTAGGGAAGCATTTTAGGGTTTAAGTAAAATTTTGGAATTGGAAATTGAGGTGAAGCCTAAGGGTGATATTGAAATATTTGATTTAGAATTTAAGAACCAACCTAGCATTGAGAGATTATGGACCTCTAAGAGAAAAGGTAGTGACAAGGGTAAGGCCCTCATGACAAGTCAAGACTATGATAGGACCAAATTTGTGAGCTTTCAAGCCAAACAACAATTTCAAAAGGCCATGTCTTATAATAGAAATTGTATCCCCGAGAGGGGGTTGGAATTTGAAGCTAACCCTTACCTGAATTTCACCAACAAAATAGAAGCCCTAGGTTGGAAATACTACAAAATAACCCAGAGGTGGGTGTAGAGAGTTTGGTAAGGGAATTTTATGCCAATGTACCCAAAGTGGTAAATGACAAAATTAAAGTTCAAGGTAAATTGGTATATTTTGACGTTGAGACAATTAACAAGTGCTATAGCATGAGGTCCGGTCTGGACGAGTATGAGGCATATCTTAAGAGTGTAGACTATGATGAGATCATTGCAACCTTAACAATGGAGGGCACTGTATGGGAGACAAACAATGAAAGGCTAAGGGAATTTGATGCTAAGGGTCTTACCTACATTGTCCTCATGTGGCAATATTTTGTTTGTGCAAAATTAATGCCCACCACACACTACAACACCATAACAAAGGAGAGAGAAATAGTGTTGTATGCATTTCTAACAACAAAACCTATTGATGTGGGGGCAATCATATATAAAAAAAAATAAGCTCTGTGGAACCAAATTGAGGTATGGATGTGCATTTCCACAAATTATTACCATCTATGTGCTCGATGTGGTATCCACACCAAAGATGGTGAGATACTTGTACAACCGGGAGACCCACTTACCCCATTGTCCAGCACAACCTCTCAAGTGACTCCAAAACCACTCAAGCTACCAAGAGGCCTTCACCATCATCATCCAAGGCACCAATGAAAGAGAAAATATATGTGTTACAACAAGATAACAACTATATGAAGGCATACCTTGCTCAACAACAATAGTGGCTGAGTGAACACATGCAATATCAGTCCGACTGCATGCAAGCTTTAAACATGCAACAGAGGGCCCACCTTACACACCATGGCTATGACTATAGGCAATTGCCAAACTTTCCTATATATGATGGAGGTGACTTCTCCTTTGTGCCACTAATGAAAGAAGAGGATGAGGATGAGGATGAAAATATGGAAGATTGAGCATGGGAGCACCAACCTTTAACCATTAATTTCTTTATTTTTCGTGTTTTAATTTTATCTTTTTTGGGATATTTTTAGTTATTTTTTTATGTTTGGATTTATATAAGTTTTTAATCGTAGTGTCTATTGAGTATTTACTTTAAAATTGCACATTGTGTTTAATTTGTTATTGGTGAATGAAATACATTTTGTGGTGCACAAAATTTCCAACAAATGAACCATATCATGCATGGTGACAAAGGAGCAATTATGAACCATGAACTACATAGCAACAGTTTACGATTAACAAGGATGGTAACTTTTTCTTTTCCCTATTTTTATTTTTACTGATGGCATAACACATTGAGGAAAATTTGCATGTTAGGTTGTAAGGGGAAAAAAGTACATTTTCAATAGTTTATATGTGCAATTTGTTTTTTAGTTTGTTTTAATTTTCATGTTTTAGGATGATTATCCATAATCAATTCACACATGAATCAATGAAATATTAATTAAAACCAACATTTAGAGTTTAAGTTTGCTTAGGTTGAAAATTGATTAAGATATGCTTTAAACCTAGTGTGAGACTCTTATGGTTTGTGGTCTGAAAGGATGTTTAATTTGAGTTTTTGTACCCTATTATGCATGAACTTTCATGAACATGTCAAAAACTTCAACAAACTCTAGAACCTATTTGAAATGCATTCAAGGTGAAGTCATAGGGTACATTTTATTTAGGAAATGATCTATGCCATTTTTGGATCATTTGAGCGTTTTAAGACAACCAAAATTTTTGATGTCACTAGTAACCTTTTGAACCTCAATGAATGTTCATGTAGCCCTGATTTTTAGTTCATATCCCATAGAACCAAACCCTTGTAAACCATGTATTGTTTAGCATCATCCCACCTTTTAAAATTCCAAGAGAACTTGTCATGTGCACATATATAGTTGAAAGATGAAATGAAGTAGTGATACAACCCCAAATAACAATCTGAAACATGATAGGTTCGAGGTTGTAAATATGTCACTACATTGGTGAACAAGGAGAAAGTTATAAAAGGTTACACCCATTCAACTATATGAAACCACCTATTTTCTATATAAAAAAAATGATAAAGCCAAAAGCAGTATATAAGTTGTAAAGATAACCTTAGGTGGGAAGACTCCTCAAAAATAGGTAATTTAACTAAATGGGTGAATTATACGTGAGGTGACTTGATGTGCAAAAGAAATATGCTTGTGTATTGAAACTTGAGAAAGTCTCATGGTTTGAAATCTTCCTTGCCATTCTTCCATAACCCCATACCCTAGCCTCACATTACAACCTTATTAAACAACATTTGACCCTAAGTAAATTGACTACCCTATATTAGTGGAGAGTAAATTGAAAAAATAGGCATATGAAGTTTTTGATTACTTCCACTTCTATTCATACATATTGCATTTTTGTAAACTGAAACTAATGGCATTGTTTATGAATATCATGCATGAGAAAGTTCGGAACATGAATTAAAAATTGTGGATGAATGGGTGTTTAAGAGTCAATCACTTGGTGATATAAATATTTGAATCATACTTAACTTTAAGTAATGCTTAAATTATCTAGATGTTGGGATTTAACTATAGTGTTTGAGATAAATGGGTGAATTGATTCTTGTGTAGTCAAAGTCTATTTGAGTCTTTTCTTTTCTTTTATTTCATTTCATTAATTTAGTTAAATGTATATGGGTATCATCACTAGAGACCCTTACAAGATTATAACTTGTCCACTGGGGTTTAAATGCTTATTGTATACGCTAAATGCAATTGTGACTATCTACAAAACAATCTATCTTTAGACTAGGTTTTATTTATTTTGTTCATGTTTCTCACTAACTTGTTCTGATCGCTTCTCTGGCTAGAGACTAGCTAGAAGTTGGTTGGAGGTAGTGATGAGTACTTCGAATGCGCAATTATTCCATGATTATTTTTGATTTAAGTAAGGTTTTAGGATTTATTATGTTTTTTTTCTATTGAATTATTGCACAATTGTTGTTTTCGGAGTCACAGGGTATACTTTGATGTATTTTAAGTATATTTAAATAAAAATGACATACATACGTGCAGTGCAACACATCAAGTGAAGAGTGAGCGAGCAAATTGACACACAAACACCTACTCCCCGGCCCAACATTGTGTAAGCCTTGGCCTAGCCCTCTCAGATCAAATTGAATATTTTTGGTGGACTATGTGCGCCACTGCATGGATTAGTCAAGGCCAAAGTGGTGACCTCTCGTGTTGCATTTGTTTTACTATATCTCATTATGCCTTGCGGTGGTGACCTCTCAGGTTACATTTTTTTTTCCAAGATTTCATTGTGTGCCATGGTGGTGGAAACAATGAGTCGCAGCCCATGGTTGTTTTATTAGAATCCTGTAGTATATTTCCAAGTGTTCCATTTGTGCTAGAATACTTACCTTCCTAAAACACTATTGTGCCTATAAATACATTATTAGAGTCCTAAACCTAGAGAGAGATTCATTGTGGTTAATGTGCATAATTTCATAGATCATAGAATTAGTTCTTAGCATTATTCAACCTTCAATAGGCCAATTTTCAATAGAGATTATTGAATGAAAAATTTGAAGAGCAATTAGAAGAATAATTAAGAGTTGGAAGCATAAAAGATTGGCTAATATTCATCAAGAGAATGAGTGTGTTATTTATTTCTCCATTCCTCTTAGAATTTTAATGTCTTCTTGAATTGTAAATTTGGATTTAATGAATATCATGTCCAGCTAATTTGTTATTAATCTATGGGTCTTATGAACCCAATTTTCTAACATGTGTTGACTAAATTATACCCTTCTTGTGATTGCAATTTCTAATTATATTATTTTATTTGAGTTTGACTGTTAATTAATTGATTGATCACCAATTAATCCATAGAGATATGTAGGTAGCTTTGAGAGAAGTATCTATGTGTTTGTCTTGATCGAATAGCATGCATAGTTTCTAGGATGATAGGTACAATTCGTATGTGTATGATCCATAATAGATGTTCTTCATGAATAATAATTTAATCGAATTAGCATGGGAGTGTGATTAGGTTGAGTAATTATATTGTGTATATTTTACTTAAGAGAGAAATGCATACATTGTTTAGGGTCAATTGATCATGTAAATTGTTGCTAATTGCTTGCGGAAGAATTTAGTGATTCACAAGCTTAAGAGATTGGGGGATTAATGAATTTTTAGATAATATTCTCATATATATCTTCGCTGCATTTTGTGTTTATTGAAGTGTTGGATTTATTGTCCAAATAGAAGTCTTAATATTCGTACTGGTACTCAATTTCAAGTTATGCTTTTCCTATAGGTTTGACATCCTATCTTTAAATATTTATCACTTGTACACGTCTTGTATACTTGCAGTTTAGCATTGACACATACTTCCACTTTTGTTTTTTCTTTTCCTAAAACTTTCCTTTATTTCCTCAACCTTTGATATCTCCTTAGCTTGGGTTGTTATGATATTCACTTCCTCCTTCTAGGAATACGAATTGTTTGACTATTTCAAGGCCTTGAACATAGTTTCTTCATTTTAGGTTATCATAACTAGCTCACCTTTCTCCACATCTACTAGTGTTCTTCCGGTTGATAGAAAGGGTCTCCTAAGAAAGAATGGAATGTCTTCATTTTTCATGTCTAGGATGACAAAGTTAGCCGGAGTGCAAGGTTCTCCACAATTACCATGATATTTTCTACAACCCTTGCTAGTTTCTTTACAGTTCCATCTGCCATTTACAAGACTATAGATTTACATCTTGGTTTTGTAAACCCCAATTTTCTAAATATGGACATAGGCATTCTTGAAGTGTAAAACCACAATTGTGCATGGGCTGATGAAGTTGCAAGGATATTTTTATTTAAGAGGTAAATGATTTTCAAGAATTGTTCAACACTCTCCACTAGTGGACATTGTACCATACTCTTCCAGCTTATTCTTTTTCCCAAGTATTTCCTTCAAGAACTTCATGTATGGGTCATTAATGTTCAACTCCTTCAACACATCTAGTTTTTGACATTTGAGTATCAAAATTGTGTTTAGCAAGATATTGAAGAAAAAGGATAGTAAGAGTTTAGGTTTCACTTTTCTTGCTTCACTTCTTAATCATATCTTCCTCCTCCATTTTAAGTTATATTTTCTCCACTGTTATTTTTCATCTCTAGTACCTCCAAATCATCCTCCATCAAAGGTTCACTCTTTGTTGTAATTGCATTGAACTATTCTTTGGTGGGCCTTTTGAGATTTTCTTGTGTGACTAGGAAGAACTCCTTGAGTTATTTGGCTTAGAGCTTGGGCAAGTTTCCCCTTATGTACTTCCAAATTACGAATAAAAGCTCCATGAATTTCTTCCATCCTATCCACCTTAGTGTTCATTATTTTCATAAATTCCTTCATCACACCCATCAAAGCGTTTGTATTATCCTCATTAGTTGGCCTTCTATCTTGAAGTGGTTAGTGTTGAGGTGGTGGTTGTTGAAATCCATTTGGGAATTGAGGATGGTTAAATTGTTTACCCCCTTAATTGTAGTTATTCCATGAGAAGTTGAGGTGGTACCTCCATCCAGTGTTATATGTGTTAGAGTATGGGTTCCCTTGGTGGTTTTGGTTGATCAAATAGTTAACTATCTCCAAAGAGTTCTCACATGCCACCATAGTTTGAGGTCTATTACAAAAGTCACATACCACGAATCGGGTTTGCACCACACTAGATCCTCCGATACCTCCATCCAATTTCTTTGTTAAACCTAGTAGCAAAACATTTGTTTGAGCTTGCATGACTAATTTGGTTTCTAAATCTACCACTCTTGCTAACTTTTTGAGATTCAGTCTATCAATTGGCCTATGATAGTTTTTTGATGCCATCTCATCCAGTAGAGTAAAGGCCACATCTTATGTTTTACTTATTAAAGCACCCCTAGCTGCTGCATCAATAATCACCCTTGGCTACACCATTAATCCATTAAAAAATGTCTGAACTTGAAGCCAAGTGGGCAAACCACTATGTGGGCACCTCCTAAGCAATTTCTTAAATCGTTCCCATGTTTCATAGAAGGATTCTCCATCAAACTGCTTAAAAGATGTGATGTCGTTTGTGAGCTTCGTAGTCTTTGATGATGGAAAATATTTAGACAAGAACTTTTGAGCAAGTTGATCCCATATTGAGATTGAACCTGCTGATAGTGATTGTAACCACACCTTAGCTTTATCCCTCAATGAGAAAGGAAAAAGATGAAGGCATCTTGCATTATATGAGACACCATTCATCTTAAAGATGTCATAGATGTCCAAGAATGAAGCGAGATGTAGATTTGGATCATCACTAACCAACCCTCTCTGTATTGATTTGCTTGCACATTTGAATGACACTTGGTTTAAGCTCAAAGTTGTTAGCATTGATACCCAGTCTAGCAGTTGATATTGGGCTTCATTTACTCGAGAGACTGCGAAATCCCTTAAAGATTCTAGAGCAACCAAAGCTTGTTGATCCACGTGCTCTGCCATAACCCTAGGTTGGTGATTTGCAAATTTTAAATGCCATAGAAAATTACAAGTTATCCTGAGGTCGGTCTCTCAAGGAATTTGTGGTGGTTTTAAAATTTTACGTGCTTTCTAAATTAATTGCAAAAAATAAGTCCTAAATATTCTTACAATTGTTGGTTGTGAGAACAGTTGCAAAATTTTAAAATCATAAAAAATTGAAATAAGAAAGTAAAAAGTTTACCGAAGTGATATAATGAACAAGTATGGAAAGTTAGTTAGCTAAATTTTCATACATAGAACAATTTAAGTGATTTCACAATTAAGCATAAAAAGTTGAATTTATTGATTTTTTTTCATTAAACCTAGAAAATCCTAATTCAATAGAGATTTTCTCTTAATTAACTAATTAACTTTTTTGATCTAGACCATTAATTAATTAATTAGCATAAATTCTAGGAAAATAATTTAATCACCTAATTTAAGACAAGTTAATACACTTAAATTAGGTTTGAGAGAGTCCTAACTCGGTGAACAAATAAGTCTAGGTGATACGAACACTGTAGAAGTTATCAAAGGTCTCATCTTCCTCCCTCTGAAGAAGTTCATCGTCCCTTTTAAGTCTCATCAACTTGACTTTTTAACCTCAAAGGTACCCTCATATGTAATTTCCAGAATATCCCAAGCTTCCTTTGAAGTAGTGTAAGCAGAAATTCGTTGGTACTCTTCAGGAGTAACAACATGAGTGAGTGTGTACAATCCTTTCCTGTTCCAATTGTACTCACAACTTTCCTCTTTAGTCCATTCAATCATAGGTTTGGGAACAACTGTTCCATCTTCAAGAGTTTTCGTAGGAGGCAACCAACCATTCTCTACTTGATACCAAACACAATCTCAATTTTACGAGATGAAAGCCAACATTTGAGACTTTGAATAGGCATAGTTATGCCCATTGAGAAGTGGAGGTCTACCTATATTTCAACCTTCACCAAAATCCATCCTGGTGAAAAGTGAGTGTGTGGGAAAAGTAAGAGAACTAGATCAACACTGGAGCAGTTAAGCCCAAAAGGGTGTACTTGCTCTGATACCAATTAAGAGAGTCCCAACTCGGTGAACAATCAAGTCTAGGTGATACGAACACGTAAGGACTCACCCCTCTCGTACAAGCAGTGTAAAGCAAAAAACAAATAACATATAATTTACAAATAAGTAGACAAGATAGGAAACAAACAATAAGGTAAAGTAGTAAATGCTTGCCAAACTCAGTATAAGCTATATATGTTGTCACATATACTAAGAATACTCAAATTGTACGAACTCATGTAACAAAACATACAAACACAACAATATAACGTGATAAACCCACTTAGGCTCCAATCCTAAGTGGTAACATCTACGGGCTATTTAAGACAACCACTCAGCAGCCAAATTCACTAAATGAAAATAAATAGTTAATACGGACATTATAAGGTAAGATGCCAAATACCTCTATCAGTCAGGGACCACCTATCTTAACTGCCTAAGCTATTAAACCAGTTGTCCCCACATCTACTTTGATCCTCATCAGATCTGGCTCACCTCCAGAGCCACAACGAGGTAGACAGAAACACTACGTAAAATAAAAAGACTCTGTATTTTACTCATGGAAACACCAACAAAGACATAAGGGAACATACAGGACTTATAAGGTTCTTACTCAAAAGAGTTAATCAAAAGAAGATGATATTTCTAATGCTCAATATCAAAATATTCTCTTATGATCATAAACCAATTTATTAAAAAATAATCCATGAAGATATGAAAAATAATCATTAAGAAATAAATCACTTTAATCTAATTAAAATTACTTAGACATTCATCCATTCACGGTAACTTAGCTAAACTCCTGATGAGTGCATGAAAAGCACTAATATTTCGTGATTTATTGTGCTTAATTGTGAAAAATAGATTTGTTATAACTCGTTTATTTAATTATTTACATAAATCTATCAATTCATAATCATGGGTATATTTTAGTGTATTTCAGGTATTTTTAGTGTCAAAAGAGTTGAATAATGCAAACACGCAAAGACGGAACACTTTCGGCACTCGAATTACAATTTAGGAGTAACGCGAGTCAAATTATGTAAGCTTTACATAACGAGCCAACTAGAATGTAAGGGGCACCTGTGAACACACAAAATACAACTCGCGCCACGGCAGGTAAAAGTTGTGCCATGGCGAGTCCATTGTTTTTAGAATTATTCTGTGTCGCGGTGGGGAAATATGTGTGCCGCAATGCTCTTATGTTTTGGGCAGCCCAAATTTTATGTAACTCTTACACATATAAATACCCCATTAAGTCTCCCTTTTACATACAACTCAATTTTGAGAATCATTACTAGACTTAATCAGATTTTTGGAGTTTTTGCACACTCAAAGAAGCAAGAGAATCAATTCTAAGGATTTAAGAAGCCATTGAAGATTGACGATCAAGCTTGTGGGGAAGGAAACATCATCCAATCCAATTGTATTTAGATATAGGTTTCTTTTTGTTATAGAATTTTCCCTCTTCTTCTTACTTCTTTGAGATGTATGTTGAATTAAATTTGTCAATGAATATTAATTCAAACATGATTGACTAATTCTATTATGGATGTTTAGTTTGTGTTGCCATGTTTGCTAGAATTGTTATGGTGGATATTTTTATTGCTTAAAGATAAATAAATTTGCCTTTTGATTAAGAGTATGTTTAAATGTTTAATTATGAAATTTCATAGGCCAATTTGAGATTCATGATTAGGTTGAAAAATATTAGAGTTTGGTTTTAGGAACGTCACCTTGACTTTACTTTGAAAAACTTAATCAAAACTTTAAATTGATGACCTAGTCATGGCATTGATTTGAATGGCATATTTTTCCTTATGCATAATTTGATTGCTATTTTAGTATACCCGATTGTAGGATATTGATTAGTTAATCAACAAAGAAAATTATCCAATCGTAGAAATTTTCGTAAATAAAAGGAAAGCCGGTAATAATTATTTATTAGAACGTTCATGTTAATTCACCATAACATTTCGATGCAAGCATGGTCAATCAAGCTAAATGTCTATACATCCTCCATTGATACTTAAAATCTTTTTGAGTTAATTCAAGTTTGCGTTATTGTTTTCTTTATTTGTTCATCACCATTGATCCTGCTCTCAAACCCAACTTCATTTACAGTTTTATTAGGTCTTAGGATTCTAATTATTTAGTATTTTAGTATTTCTAGAATTCTAGTTAGTTAGTGTTTTAGTTACTTTAGGACTCTAAAGAGATTAAGAAAAAGATTGTTTATAACTATTGCAATTCCTTGAGAGATAGACCTCGAAGGTTTGCTTATCACTTGCTACAAGTGATTCGTACACTTGCGAGTACTATAATTTGCACATCAAGTTTTTGGCACCGTTGCCGGGGAATTGGCATTTTAAATAATTTTCTTTTTAATTTTTTAGAGATTCTAAATTATATTTGTTTATTTATTTACTTTAGTTGAATTTTATTTTTTATCTTTTATTAAAAAAATAAAAAATAAAAAAAAGTGTTTTTATTTGTTTGCATTTTCTCTACTGCCTTGATCTTTGTTTGCGTTTTGTTTATGCATGCAGGGTAGGAGGGACTCACTCCCTTCATCGATAACATTCAGAGGATCAAACACCTATCAAGGTAACTGGATACTCCTTTTCAAGAGGAAGTAGAACAACAACAATTCCAAGCAATAATGGGTGACAATATGGGTAGGCAGATGATGAATAAAGAATTTGCAAGACCTATCATTGGTACTGCTCATAGTGCATTCAACTGACAGAGGCAGCTAGGAATTATGAATTGAAAAATATTCATTATTCTATGCTTCCCTCCTTTTACGGTATTCCTAATGAGGATCCTCTAAATTTTATGTGTGAAATTTATGCAAGTATGAAAACTTTTCCACTACAGGGACTTAGTGAAGATCAACTAAGGATGAGGTGTTTTTTGTACACTTTCAAAGATAGAGCTAAGTCTTGGCTCGTGACCTTGGCACCTGGTTCTTTGGCTACTTTGGATGCTGTTTATAACAAGTTTATGGGTAAATTTTATTCCCATAAAAACACTTCTGACCTAAGAACCAAAATTGTTACTTTTTCGCAGATGGAAGGAGAGCTCTTTTAGGAAGCTTGGGACAGGTTCAAGCTGCTCTTGATATAGTGTTCACATCACCACTTTCCGTTGCAGTTACAAAACCAGTTTTTCTATGATGGATTGACACTACATGTCAATTCATAGTTGACAACACTGTAATAGGAGCTATGGGTGTGAAAATAGTAGATGAAACATACGAGCTTTTTGAGATGTTAAGAGCCAATTCCCAACAAAAGAGTGCTAGAGGAAGAAGAGCTGGAGTCCATGAATTAGGCTCCAATAATGAAATGGCCATGTAGCTTACTGAGTTGACTAAACAAGTGCAACTTATTACTACCTCCAATATGAATTAAATGCCAAAACATGAGGTATGTATAGTTTGTGGTTCTTATGGACATGGGGCTAATGTTTGTTCTTTTGTAGGTGATTCTTATGCAGGTACTAATGAAGAGGTAAACTTAATGCAAGGGTACCAACCTATACCTAGGAATGACCCCTATTCTAATACCTACAATCCTAGATGGAGAAATCACCCCAACTTTGCCTAGAAACAAAATAATAGCCAACCTTTTTCCCAAACTCAAACAAAAGGCCAAAACATTAACCGACAATTTCCACCTAATAAACCAATCGTAGAGGAAACCTTGAATACTTCCATGCAATCCTGTAGTGGAAGGATGGAATCTATGGAAGCATCAATAAAAAGAGTGGAAATACAGGTGGGGCAGCTAACTGAACAAATGTACAAACAAGGAAACAATTGGAGAGTCATCTAGCTTCCATAAATTACACTAGCCATCAGAGCCATATCGACCACCAGTACCATTCCCACACCGCTTAAAGGACAGTAAGCAAGAAAAGCAATTTTCTGATTTATTTAACATGCTTTCAAAAGTGAACATTAATCTGCCTCTGCTAGATGTAATTAGGAATGTACCTTCTTATGCACAAAATTTCAAAGAATTAAATACTAAGAAAAGAAGGTCTGAGCTTAATGAAAGAGTTATAGTATCTAAAATTGCTAGTGCAGTGCTTCAACGGAACCTACCTCCTAAGTTAAAAGATCCAGGTAGTTTTATCATTAATATTACTATGGGGGATAGGAAAGTAGCTAAGGCTATGCTTGATCTTGGTGCTAGTATATATTTGATGCTTTACTCTATTTTCATGCAGCTAGGTTTGGGAGAGCTAAAACCAACAACCATGTCCCTTCAATTTGCGAATAGATCGGTTAAATATCCGAAGGGCATGGTTGAGGACTTACTTATACAGGTAGATAAGCTTATCATACCTATTGATTTTGTGGTTTTAGATATGCAAGATAACCCATCTTTGGACAAGGAGCATACAATTCTCTTGGGTAGAGCATTTATGGCCACCACCCAAACCATAATTGATGTCCAAAGTGGGAAGTTGATAATGACAGTCTTAAGAGAGACTGTACATTTTAAAGTTTTTAATTCGTCTCCTTATCCTTCTATACCTGCTATTGATGAATGTTTAGATCCTATTATTCATGATACATTTGTGTAGGATAGATTAGATGATAAATTAGAGGTAGCACTTACAGTTGGAGAGGTAGATGACATTTTAGATGAGGAGACTAAGGAGTACAATGATTTATTAGATAATGTCATACCCATAGATGAAGCTAGTACACCCTTAGATTTATTAGATGCCCCACATGACAAAGAAATTACTGCACCTGAACTAGAACTTAAAGAACTTCCTAAGCATCTAAAATATAAATTTTTGGGAGAGCATGAAACTTATCCAGTTATTATATCATCTATACTTACCCAAAAACAAGAGGACAAATTAGTAAGGGCGCTTAGGAAGTATAGGAAAGCAATAGGATGGAGTATAAGGGACATTAGAGACATTAGTCCAACAATGTGTACGCATAAGATCAATTTGGAGGACAATGTCAAACCAGTTAAAGAAGCACAAATGAGACTAAACTCGATCATGCAAGAAGTGGTTAAAAAAGAAGTTTTAAAACTCCTAGCAGTAGAAGTAATTTATCCAATTGTTGATAGTAAGTGGGTTAATTCAGTTCATGTGGTACCAAAAAAATTGGAATAACTGTGATTAAGAATGAGAAGAATGAATTAGTGCCCACTAGAATAATTACAGATTGGAGGATGTGTATTTTCGAAAGTTGAATTTGTACACCAAAAAGGATCACTTCCCCCTTCCCTTCATTGATTAAATGTTAAAAAGACTAGCTCGACACGATTTCTACTATTTTTTGATGGTCTTTCAAGTTATTATTAGGTAACCATTGCTCTAAAGGATCAAGAGAAGATGACATTCACATGCCCAATCAGTACTTTCGCCTTCAGAAGGATGTCATTTAGACTATGCAATGCACCCGCCACCTTTCAGAGATGCATGATGTCTATTTTTCGGACATGGTGGAGAAATTCATCGAGGTATTTATGGATAACTTTTCTGTTTTTGGTAATTCCTTTGATGATTGCTTGCACAAATTGACTTTGGTGTTAGAATGTTGCATTGAGTGTAATTTGACCCTTAGTTGGGAAAAAAGTCATTTTATGGTTCAACATGGTATAGTTTTAAGACATATCATATCTAGCAAGGGAATTGAGGTAGATAAGACCAAAATAGATTTGATTGCAAAATTACCTCTCCCTACATCTGTTAAGGGGATAAGGAGTTTCTTAGGACATACAGGTTTCTAAAGATGATTTATTAAGAATTTTTTCAAAATAAGTCGTCCTTTATGTAGCCTACTATCCAAAGATATTCCATTCGATTTTACTGATCATTGCCTTGTTGCTTTCAATACTTTGAAAGATAAACTTACTTCTGCACCTATTATTGTGGCACCTGATTAGTCTTTACCATTTGAGATTATGTGTGATGCATCTAATTATGCCATAGGAGCTGTTTTGGGATAAAGAGTGGATAAACGTTTACATGTTATATACTATGCTAGCAAAACACTCAATGATGCCCAAATTAATTATTCCACCACTGAAAAAGAGTTTTTGGATGTTGTTTTCTCACTTGATAAATTTAGGTCTTACTTGGTAGGAACTAAAGTTATTGTTCATTCGTATCATATTCTTTGAGATATTTATTGACTAAACCGAATGCTAAGCTTAGACTCATTAGGTGGGTCTTTTACAAGAATTTGACCTAGAGATCAAGGACAAAAAAGGTAATAAAAATGTAGTAACTGATCATCTGTTTAGGTTAATTTTTGAGTATGATACTGTTGAGGGTGAAAGTAAGGAAACAATCATAGAAACCTTCCCTGAAGAACAATTGTTTACAATAGGTCCAAACCCATGGTATGTTGACATTGTTAATTATCTTGCTAGTGGAATTTTGAGACCTAACATCACTTTTCAGGAAAAGAAAAGGTTTTTCAGTATTTACAGGCAATACTTTTGGGATGACCCCTATTTGTTCAAGTTATGTCAAGATTAAGTCATCCGGAGGTGTGTGCCCGAAGAGGAACATGAGAGCATCCTAACTTTTTGACTGAACTAGACTGTGGGGGTCCTTTTGGTGGTAAGAAAATAGTCCTAAAGGTATTACAATTTGGATTCTATTGGCCTACTTTGTTTAAGGATGCTAACTTGTTTTGTGTAAAATGTGATTGAGGTCAAAGGACCAATAATATAGGAAAACGTAATGAAATACCTTTGACATTGAATCTTGTAATAGAATTGTTTGACGTGTGGGGAATTGATTGCATGGGTCCGTTTCCCTCATCTTTTGGCTTTACTTATATTTTAGTAATAGTTGACTATGTCTCAAAATGGATGAAGCCATACCATTAGAACTAATGATGCTAATGTTAGCTTTGAATTGTTAAAGGATATAATTTTTAGCAAGTTTGGGACACCGAGAGCTATCATTGGTGATGAAGGAAGCCATTTTTGTAACAAGCTCGTTGATGGGCTTTTGAAAAAGTACAACATCTCACATTGAGTGGCTACCCCATACCATCCCCAAACTTTAGGTCAAGTGGAAGTGAGCAACAGACAAATCAATGGAATATTGGAATGCACAGTGCACCCTTCAAGGAAGGATTGGTTAGTAAAGTTGAATGATGCTTTATGGGCATACCGCACAACTTACAAGACACCCATTGTTATGAGCCCCTATCGGTTGATATTTGGAAAAGCTTGTCACTTACCCATTGAGCTAGATCATAGAGCTAATTGGGAGATTAAAGAGCTCAACATGGACATGACAAAAGCTGGGGAAAAATGACTCCTCCAACTAAGCAAACTTGAAGAAATTAGGGATGAGGCTTACGAGAATTCGAAGATCTACAACGAACATACTAAGCGCTATCACGATAAAGGGCTCATCAGTAAGTCTTTAGTTCCTAGAATGGAAGTCCTTTTATATAATTCACAATTGTGTTTATTTCAGGAAAACTACATTCTAGGTGGAGTGGACCATATACCATTGCTAATGTATTTTCACATGGAGTAGTCAAGTTACTAAATCCCAAAACACAAGAACTATTTAAAGTGAACGAGCATCGTGTTAAGCCGTACTTGGAAGGAGATACCAACATGAAAATCATAGAAACCATACATCTCCAAGATTCTTAGACACAAGAGCGGCCACATCTTGCTAAGACGTAAAACTAAGCCCTTAATGGGAGGCACCCATTTGGTATTGTATCCGTTAATTTATTTGTTCATTTTTCTTTCTTTCATTCTTTTCTTTTATTTTTTTTAATTTTCATGGCAATGATGACATTACCGCAATCTAAGTTGGCTGTGAATACGTTATCCATGTTCTCTTTTTCAAAAATCAAAAAAATAAAAAAAAATTTAAAACTTTTTTTGTGTCGCAACAGGGAAAATTTTTGCTGTGTCGTGAGAGTCTGTTTTGGGATGAATTTTTAAAATTTGTGCATGCTGCAACAGGGAAATTTTATGCTAAAACATGAGAATCTCTATTTTGGGATGAATTTTTAAAATTTTGAGCGTGTCGCAGAAAGGAAAAGTTTGTGCCGCAGTGGGAGTGTCTTTGTTTCACATGTGGGAGCTGAAATTGGATCTGTGCTACATCATGGAAAACTTTGTGCCGCGGCGCACCTCTAAATTTTGTCAAAAAAGGGGTAACTCGTGAAACCCCACTCCTTTCAAACCAAATTTTCCCTCACTTTCTCCCAAACACTCCCTCACTTTCTCTCCATAATCCTCTCATTTTCTCACCAAAAACATTACTTTACTCCCTAATTTCTTCAATCTAACCTTGCTATCAAGTATTTCCTTCTCAATCTTCACAAATTTGCTCAAGAAATTTTTTCATCTTCTTCCCCACAAGCTAAGGTTTCAAAAATTGGGGGTTTTTCTTCAAAGCTTCAATCCAACTCACAAGAGGTAAATTTCTTCACAATTTTAACTTAATTTGATATTTATTATCTGGAAATTGTGAATTGTGTCTGAAATTTTCTGGATTTAAAGTGATTTAAGTTAGATAAAAGGGGATTATTTTGGGAATTTTCTAGAATTGATTCTCTTGTGATATTATTTGGGACACAAAAAAAAAGTAGCATATCTTATGGCTCCCAAAAGAAAAGCTGGAGAGGGAAGTCTTCCAAAGGAAAGGGGAAAATGGTTGAGGAACGCAATTTTGACGCCTCTAGGTTTGTTAGTAGAGAGGCACAAGTGCGGTATGAAGGTGCAGCCAAAAGGAACAAAGGATTTGTTATGGAGAGAGGGTTAGATTTTGAACAAGTGGGATTTATGGGAATTTTTGATAAAGTCGAGGCATTAGGTTGGAGGAAGTTTGTGCACGCACCGGAAGCGAGTGTGAGTTATTTGGTCCGGGAGTTCTATGCGAATGTCCCGAAAGCTCGGGATGGAACGATTTGAGGGGTGTTGAAGTCCACTTTAATAGGATGATTATTAATTCTTACTATGGTTGAGGGACATTCATGATAGTGGGCATGAAACTTATTTAAAAGCAGTGGATTATGAGGAAATCATAAACACCCTAACCGATGGTTATGTGGAATGGGAACTAAAAGGAAACATGGTAAACACCTTCCAAGCAAAGCATCTTAGAACCCAATCCTGTATTTGGCAATACTTCGTGTGCTCAAGATTGATGCCAACCCGACATTACAATACTATTGATAGGGAAAGGGCAATTTTGTAGTATGTAATAGATACTGAAAGATCGTTTGATGTTGGGATGATCATCCAACAAAGGGTTATATTCTCAGCTGAGCACCACAACCTTAGTTACTTCTTTTTCCAACTGATCACCGCATTTTGTGTTAAACACAGAGTAAAATATGACACTGGTGAGGTACTTTTGCAACCTGCCGAAACATTAACCTTCTCTTACATGAGGCACCTAACTAGTGGAACTAAGGTGGGACAAGGTAGTAGGAAGGGTGATGAGACTTCTTCCAAGAACGCTACCACCAAAGATAAGTTAGTAAACTTGGAAGCGAAAGTGAACAAAATACAATAGTACCAATGTCAACAACAAGCTTGGTTCAGTGAACAGATGAAATACTCTCATGAATACCAAGCTTTACTCCACAGGATGATGAGTTTTCAATTGACATAGAGTGGAGTGGACCTCACCCAATTCGGTACAGTTTCGCAATATTTGGGCCATGACTTCGTCTATAGACCACCAGAAAACCAACTCGAAGATGAAAATGAGCAACATGATGATATGGAGGACTAAGATTTTTTCCTATCTTTAATTTTTTTTATTTTTTATTTATTTAATTTTGTTTAGTTTTAACTTTCTTCTTTCTTTCAGTTTTTCCTTTATTTTTTATTTTTTTTATGTTGGATTAGTTATGAACTGAAACAATTAATGTTGGTTAGTGGTTTTTGATTTCATTTGTTTTTAGTTAATTTTTAAATTTGGCTTTGAGTTGTGATGTACACATTTAGAGGTTTCATTCATAATTCCTTGCGACCTAAATGCTACATGATGAGAAGGGCAAGGAATGGTGAACTAAAGCGTAACTGTAATGTACACAATTACTTACCAAAGGGGGGGTAACTTCTTCACTCTTTCACTTAATTTCTTTTGTTTTTCTTTGAGACATTGAAGACAATGTAGAAATTAGGTTGGGGGTGGAAAAAGTATTCCATGAGCATGAATTTAGACCAAATTTAAATTTTAACTCTTTGTAGGTTTTTCATTTGAATTTTGTTAGGATAATATCGAGTCCACTTGAATCAATTTGGAAGTCTGTGATATTAATATGATTGTAATGACGGTGATATGTGAAAGAAATTGATTTTCACCTAAGTAAAGAGGCACAAAAATGTTAGATTCATCTAGTGTGAGGATTTTGTGGTATATGTGGTAGTTTGTTTGGTTAGTATCACTATTTTTGGTTTGTGTAGTGTATGCATATTCGTGATATATTTCAAGTCTCAACAAACTCTATAACTTTCTTGAAAATCCATTAAGGCAAAATAATTGAATTACATACCACTTAGAAAGTGATTTAGGCCATCTTTGGACCGTTTGAACTTTTCGAGCCTCCCCATACTATATCATCCATAGTGACCCACTTGAACTCAATTACAATATTCTTGAATATACATCTATACATTCTCCTATCCTTAGTGATAAGAGTACTCAATATAACACTGGATTTTCATGAACATTTGAATCGAAGGAAATTATATATGTCTTGCTTAAAAAAAATTTATAAAAAAAATATTATAATAAAGAGCAAGAGAAGTAAAGAAAGAAAAATCAAGCAAAGATTTAAGGGACATATGGAGCTTATAAAATAGGGGGAAAGAAAAGAACAATTGGGTAGAAAAGTTAAGTAAATTTGTGAGGTATTAAAAACCTAAATTATTAACAGGGTTACTCTTAAAATGCTAAGTACTCTTATCCTTTTGAGAATAGCCTTTCCATTCTTTCGTAACACCACACCTTAACCCAACATTACAAGCTTAATTAAGTCCTATTGATTTGAAGTAGTTTTGATTTCTATATTAGTGGACATAGGTTTGAAAAGTAAACCTATGGAGTTTGTAAGTGCAATTCTCATTCATATTTTATTTGCACAATTTTGAGATTTGAAATGTAATCTATAAATATCATACATGACACAACCCGATACTGTAGCTAACGGTTAGTAAAGGCCGATTACGAAAATGGATTTGATATTTGGACTGTTTTTAAGCTTAAGTGATTTTTAACTATTTTGTATGTCATTCGTCATTAACAATTTTTGAGACATATGCATGGGTTAATTCGAGTATGTCTAAAGTCGTTAATAATTTTAAGATTCGTACGATGTTTGTGGGTATCATCACTGAAAATCCTCACGAGACTATAACTCGTCCACTAGGGCCACCTAGGGGTTTAAAGGCTTGTTGCATATGCTAAATGCAACCGTGACAATTTACGGAAGTGATTTAGGTTAGTATAATTTATTTTATTTGTTTTTCTTTTAGTTTTAGATTGCTTCACTTGCTAGAGACTAGTAAGAAGCTGGTTGGGGGTTGTGATGAGTGCTTGAAAAGCACTAATATTTCATGATTTATTGTGCTTAATTATGAAAAATAGATTTGTTATAACTCGTCTATTTAATTATTTACATAAATCTATCAATTCGTAATCATAAGTATATTTTAGTGTATTTGAGGCATTTTTAGCGTCAAAAGAGTTGAATAATGCAAACACCCAAAGACGGAACAATTACGGCGCTCAAATTACAATTTAGGAGTAACACGAATCAAATTATGTAAGCCTTACATAACGAGCCAACCAGTATGTAAATGGTACCTGTGAAGACACAAAATACAACGCGCGTTGCGGCTGGGAAAAGTTGTGCCGCGGCGAGAGCCTTTCGAATTTGGTCATTATTTTCAAAATTATTTATGTGCCTCAGTGGGGAAATATGTGTGCCACGGTGCGCGTATGGTTTGGGTAGCCCGAATTTTATGTAACCCTTACACATATAAATGCCCCATTAAGTCTCTCTTTTACATACAACTCAATTTTGCAAATCAACTTAATCAAATTTTTTGAGTTTTTCCACACTCAAAGAAGCGAGACAATCAATTCAAGGATTCAAGAAGCCATTGAAGATTGAAGATCGACGATCAAGCTTTTGGGGAAGGAAACGTCATCCCATCCAATTGCGGTATTTAGATCTAGGTTTCTTTTTGTTATAGAATTTTCCCTCTTCTTCTTACTTCTTTGAGATGTATATTGAATTAAAATTGTCTATGAATATTAATTCGAACATGATTAGCTAAATCTATTATGGATGTTTAGGTTGTGTTGCCATGTTTGTTAAATTGTTATGTGATGAACATTATTTTGACCTACTATTTGTTATGTTTTTAAGTGTTTATTTTGCATTTAATTTCGATATAATCTTGTTTTGGAGGGTATTCTATTGTTTTGTAGGTCAAAGTAGGTTTGGGAAGAAATGTGGTCAAAGAGAGCAAAAATGAAGCAAAAGTGCAAAAGAATGTAAGCCTTACATTGAGTGTCATTCACTATGTAAGGGGGACAAACAAAAGCTTAGGAACGTAAGCCTTACATCGAGAATCAGTAAATTATGTAAGGGTGTTTACATGGCACTACAACAAGTCGCGCTGCGGCATATAAAATGTGCGCCGCAGCGGGGAAGTTTCTGTCTTGATTTGGATTCCATGAAAACATTGTGCGTCGCGGCATGAATAAGGTGCACCGCGGCGAGGGACTTTCTGTTTTGGTTCGCAATTCTGAAGAACATTGCCCGCCGCGGCATGATTATTGTGCACCGCGGCGACGAGGTCTCTGCTTTGGTTCGCAATTCTGAAAAGCATTGTGCGCCGCGGCATGGAAAAAGGTGCGCCGCGGCGCGCGCGCACGGATTGCAGTTCCCCCCAGCCACACACGCACATGCTCTTTGGGAAACCCTTACATACAGAAAAACCTAATTAAACACAATCATCATCTCCAGCCTCCAACAGATATTTTTCAGCGTCCAACTCTACAAACACACGAGAACAACAAGGGTGAACAGTGCGTAAACAGTACTAGATTAAGATTTTTCATACAATTTTGGGAGAGAACTTACTTCATCAAAGGCTATTCAATTGGATCTTCATCAAGAGACTTGAAATAAGTGATCATCCAACATCAAAGATCTTGTTGCAAGAGTGAAAATTGGTAGATTTTTATTTGTAATCCTTCTCCTTCTCACTAGAATTCTTTTGATGTCATTTACAATGAAAAATCTGGATTTGAGTTTGATTATGTGTAGCTAAACCCTTGTGTGTGGGATTTTAGGGATGTGATTTTGAATGGATATTGTTTATGTGGTCTGATTATTATTTGAGTGATTTGTTTCATGTTCATTGCTCTTCACATCTATATTCATCAATTATTTTTGGCCAATTTAGTTTATGAATGTTTGAGACTATTTTAGGATTGAACTTTAGAAACGCCATCTAAGTTTAATTGGGCATTCTTGAGCATGAACCTAAATTAAGTGCATTGACTTGTCTTAATTTAGGTGATTAAACTACCTTTTCTAAGATTAATGCTAATTAACTAATTAACGGTCCGGATCAAAGAAGCTAATTAGTTAATTAAGGGAAAACCACCATTGATTTGGGATTTTCTAGGATTAGTAAAAGGAATCAATAAATTCACTTTATATGCTTGATTGAGGAGACCACGTAAACCAATTTATCCAAACTTAGTTCACTAACTAATTTTCCACACTCGTTCATCTCATCGTTTCAACAAAACTTTCACGTATTTCCTTTAATCGTTTTAGGATTTTAATAATTTTAGAAATCGTTTACAAAACCAATCTTTGATTAGAGTGTATAGGATTTATTTTATTGTTACGTTTTAGTTTACATTTAGCTCTTTTGAAAACCACAGCAATTCCTTTGAGAGACGATCTTGGGAGTATACTTGTCGCTTACTACAAGTGACTCGTGCACTTGCGAGCTTTTATAAAATACAAAATTTGGTTATCAAGTTTTTGTGCATCATTATGGTGGATATTTTTATTGCTTAAAGATAAATAAATTTGCCTTTTGATTAAGCGTATGTTTAGATGTTTAATTGTGAATTTTCATGGGCCAATTTGAGATTTATGATTAGGTTGAAAAATATTAGAGTTCGGTTTTAGGAACGTCGTCTTGACTTTACTTTGAAAAACTTAATCAAAACTTCAAATTGATGATCTAGTCATGGCATTGATTTGAATGACATATTTTTCCTTGTGCATAATTTGATTGCTATTTTGTATACCCGATCGTAGGATATTAGTTAATCAACAAAGAAAATTACCCAATCGTAGGAATTTTCGTAAATAAAAGGAAAGCTGGTAATATTTATTTATAAGAATGTTCATGTTAATTCACCATAACATTTCGATGCAAGCATAGTCAACCAAGCTAAACGTCCATACATCCTCCATTGATACTTAAAACCCTTTTGTGTTAATTCAAGTTTACATTATTGTTTTCTTTATTTGTTCATCACCATTGATCTTGCTCTCAAACCCAAATTCATTTACAGTTTTATTAGCCATAGGATTCTAATTATTTAAAGTTTTAGTTGCTTTAGGACTCTAAAGAGAATAAGAAAAAGATTCTTTATAACTATTGCAATTCCTTAAGAGATCGACCTCGGAGGTTTGCTTATCACTTGCTACAAGTGATTCGTACACTTGCGAGTACTATAATTTGCACATCAATCCCGCACAAAATATTTAGCCTTTCATAACAAAATAAAATTCTATATTTTTCATTACAAGAGACATGCTTAAATCCTAGAGATAAAAGAAAATAAAACAATAAATATACACCACTTCCATTTGTGAACCAATTGCTCTTGAACTTCGATGATCACATTTCTCAAGAAACCTTCTAGGAGCTTTAATAGAGGTTTCTCTCTCTAGGAAATAGTGGAAAAGGTGAGGAAAATGGCTACTATTCATCATCTTCATTTGAGGGAGTTTCTAAGTTCTATTTAAAGATAAGGTTTTGGTTAGGAGGAGTGATGCACGTTTAAAACGCTTAGGTGGATTTCTAGTGCATTTTAGGTACGTGGGACGTGGTACAAAATTCCCTCCACTGTGGCACAAAGTGTTTTGGTGTTCCTGGTAAAAAACCTTGAGGCTCCTCCACTGTAGTGTAAAATATTTATCGCTACCACACAAGGTGTTTTACTAATCTAGTAAAAAATCTAGATAGTAGACTACCGCAGCACATAACTTTATCTGCCGCGACGCACATTGAATTTGCCTCTCTAGTATAAAAACCCGAGAGTGTCCTGCCGTGGCACACATATTTCTTTACCGTGGCGTGCCTTGTTGTACAAATCTTGTACGTGCCCCTTACATAATGGCTGCCTTGTTGTACAAATCTTGTACGTGCCCCTTACATAATGGCTGGTTTTTAATGTAAGGCTTACTTGCTTTAGCTCTTTTTGGTCCATTTTCACTCCATTTAATTTTTTAAATCCCAAAAACCTTCCAAAATCACTTGATACCCTCCAAGGAAAGATCATATTGAAATAAAACATAAAATAAACACTTAAAAACACAAGAAAATAATAGGTCAAAATAGTATTTATCAAATACCCCATAACCTGCATTTTGCTAGTGCTCAAGCAAAAGTAAAATTAATAAACTAAAAAGACAATTAAAAAAACTAAGAACTTAAATCAACAAAATTTTTCATGCTTTAGTTTCTTTTCAATTCATAAACAAAACTTATGCACAAATTCATCCAACATCTCTACACATCAAGGTTGACCATGCAAATTAGTTTTACATCACAAATCTAAGCTCCATTACTAAAAACATATCAACATGAATTCCCCTGAACCTAGTGTTAAGAATCCTAATTCACTTCAACTATATTTCTCACAAGGTTCACATTTAATATCATATTGATCCTACGGTTTCAAGCACTCAAAATTCAAATGATTAAAAAAGAAAGGCTCAAAAAGTACATAACATTGATCTCATAAAAGATATCAAATGATATTATTTACGAAGAAATCACATTACTATTCTCATGCATCAATTAAAATCGTAAAGCAAATATTTTAAGCATGTGCCTTAAAATGAATGAAAATGCATTGACTTCAAGGTGATTCAATTTCTTTTTTTCTTTTGTAATAACCATTTCACCACTTGTATAACTTTAGGGTCATATATATATATATATATATATATATGGACCATATAATTCTATATTTTATGAATGATAAAATTTTGGCTCTTTTAGTGTTGGCTTTAGAGATTCCCATATATCTCCTTTTATGTCAAGCATGAGTGAAATAGGCATATACTCTAAATTTTACTGAAATCATTTAATCTAAAAGATACAAATAAGTGTTTGATTCTTCATCAAATGTTAAAAATCTTAGTATTCAATACAAAAACCTATAGAGATCATCTAACAATTTGAAATAATAAAAAAAGTGTTTAAAAGAGTAGAAGGATGATTATCTCTTAGAATGAAATGCTATTGGCTTAATACTCATCTCACAAGGTAATATCCACTATTTTATTCCTAAACACTAGATTTAGGTTCATCTCAAATTCAACATTTAAAGCATGAAACATAGATTGCAAATAAAAATCACTCTTTACAGCATGCCTTAAAATATGTTTTAAAGATCGAACAAACAATGCATAAAGATTTGATTGTTTATTAAAAATTGACCAAAAGTATGATAATTTTGTATCAAAAAGTTTTTTATTGTGCCTATTTGCACCCTCCCAAACCTAAATTAGACATTGTCCTCAAGGTTTTTAACTACGCACAAGTTCAGAAAAGCATTTTAAAGGGGCAAATAGAAAACTAAATAAACCAAAAGAAAGGAAAGATATTATCTAAAATAGTGGGTTGCCTCCCACTAAGTGCTTAGTTTAAGTCTTGGTAAGATGTTGTTTAAGGCTAAGGTGTTTGCACTTACAAAAATGGCTCCCTCAATCACTAAATTATGGCTCTAGGTGTCCTAAATCTGCTAAATATCACATCCTTCAAAAATTTGACAACACAGTTAGCATCATTAGAGTGGCTATAGCCTTTACCTACTTTGACATATAATCAACAACAACAAAGATATATTAAAAACCAGAAGAAGGGGGAAAGGACCCATAAAGTCAATTCCCCAAACATCAAACAGTTTAAGAACCAAATAAAAGGTTAGAGGTATCTCATTACGTTCTCCTATATTCCAATCCTTTAACATCTATCACATCACATGCAAAAATTATGAGCATCTTTAAACAAAGTTGGCCACTAAAAACCAGATTGTAATATCTTGAGGACCGTTTTCTTAACAACAAATGGCCCGCATAATGAAGCTTATAGCAAAAGGCCAAAATGCTCTCATGCTCCTCCTCAGGCACACATCTATAGATACTTGATCTTGGAAAAGCTTGAAGAGATAGGGGTCATCCTAAAAATAGTGCCTACAATTATGAAAAAAATATTTTCTTTTTCAGAAAAGAAATATTAGGCATCAAAATTCTACAAGTAAGATAATTCACTATGTCTGCATACTAAGGATTTGGACCTACAGTAAATAATTGTTCACAAAAAAAAAATCTCAACAATGTCCATTTCTTTTTCACTCTCTATAGAGTTAAAATAAAAAATTAACCTAGAAAGATGACCAGCTGCTACATTTTTAGTTCCTTTCTTATCTCTGATCTCTAAGTTAAATTCGTGTAAAAGTAACACCCACCTTATTAATCTTAGCTTAGAATTCAATTTACTTAGAAAATGTCCCAATGCAACACGATCAGAATGAATAATAGACACAAGCCGCTACTAAATAAGATCTAAACTTTTCCAATTAAAACACAACAATCAAGAATTCTTTTCCAATGGTGGAATAATTAAGCTAGGCATCATTAAGTGTTTTGCTAGCATAATAAATGACATGTAAACGCTTATCCACTCCATTTCTCTAAAACATCCCTAACAAAAAAATCAGATGCATCACACATTATGTCCTTTCTCTTTCAATGTATTAAAAGCAGCAAGGCAATCATCATGAAACACAAATGAGACATCCTTAGCCAACAAATTACATAAGGGATGACTTATTTTAGAAAAATCTTTAATAAATCTCCAATAGAAACCTGCATGACCAAGGAAACTCCTAATACCCTTAACATTGGTAGAAGGTGGCAATTTAGCTATAATTCATCTTTGGCCTCATCTACCTCTATAACCTTACTAGAGATAACATATCCTAATACAATGCCTTGGTTGAACATCAAATGACTCTTCTTCCAACTAAGAGTTAAATTACATTCAATGCATCTTTTAAGCACTAGAGTCAAATTATGCAAACAATCATCCAAAGAGTTTTCAAAGATAGAAAAGTCATCCATGAATACCTCAATGAATTTCTCCAACATATATGAGAATATAGACATCATGCATCTTTAGAATGTGACGAGACCATGGTATAGATGAAATGGCATCCTCCTAAAGGCAAATGTATCAAATGGGAAAGTGAATGTGGTCTTCTCTTAATCTTCTAGTGCAATGGATACCTTACAATATTCTGAAAGATCATCAAGAAAACAATAAAAGTCATGCCCTGCTAATTGTTCCAACATTTGATTAATAAAAGGAAGAAAAAAATGATATTTTTTTGTGTACAAATTATGTTTACGAAAATCTATACACATCCTCCAACCTGTGATCGTTCAAGTAGGCACTAACTCATCTTGATCTTGTTATTTTTCACAACAATGATCCTTAATTTCTAAGGTACCACATGTACCGGACTAACCCACTTGCTATAGAAGATAAGATAAATAAACCCTACTTTTAGGAGTTTTAAAATCTCGATTTTTTTACCTCTTTCATAATTGGGTTAAGTCTCCCTTGGGCTTCTGTTATAGGTTTGGTATTGTCCTCCAAAATGACCTTGTGCATTCACATAGCTAGACTAATACTTATAATGTCTCCAATACTACCTAGAGCTTTCTTAAATTTCATAAGCACCTTCACAAGTTTTTTTCCCTGGGTTTGGGTCAAAGTGGATGAAATAAGGACCAGAGAGGTATCCCCCGCTCCCAAAAACACATACTTGAGATCCTTAAGTAACTCTTTAGGCACAAATTTAGGTGGAGTAGTGTCTTCCCGAGGTGGGATCTTAGGTAACTGTAAGGTTGTATTAGGCTCTTTAAAAGGTTCAGCACTATCTGACAAATCAATGTACCCCTTAGTCTTCTTATCTAAATCCTCCTTAATCCCATCAACAGTAAAAGCATAGTCAAGTTTATCCTTCATTTCATCCTGTAAAAAGGTGTTATGAACAAGAGTATTAACATGGTCAGTATGAGAACACTTATTCATAGTGGAAATGGAATGTATAGGAGAGAAATCAAACATTTTAAAATGAACAATTTCTCCCAAAACTATTATAGTCAAACTCCCACTATGGACATCTATGATATTGTTCGTAGCGGCCATGAATGGCCTTCCAAGAAGAATAGCATTCTCCTTGTTCATAGATGGATTTTCCTTCATATCCAAGACAACAAAATCAATCGGTATAATCAATTTATCTACCTGTACTAGCAAATCTTCAACCATCCACTTTGGGTATTTAATAGACCTATATGTTAATTGAAGTGACATAGTTGTGGGTTTCAACTCCCCCAAACCTAGTTGTAAATAAATTGAATAAAGCATTAAATTTATACTTGCACTTAAGTCTAGCACAACTTTAACCACTTTCTTATCTCCCATGGTAATGTTAATAGTAAAACTATCGGGATCCTTCAATTTTTGTGGTAAGTTTTGTTGAAGTACAATACGTGCAATTTTTGTTCAACAACTCTTTCATTAAGTTCATATTTTCTCTCTTCTTAGTGCTTAAGTCTTTGAAAAACTTCGCATAAGAAGGCACATTTCTAATTACATCTAAAAGAAGTAGATTAATTTGAAGAAAATCACAAAACATAATAAATTGAGAAAATTAACTAAAAAGAAAATAAATAATCAATTTAAAATGCCAAATTTTCTAGCAACAACGCCAAAAACTTGATGTGTAAATTTTAAATGTTTGCAAATGCATGAGTTACCTATATCAAATGAAAAGTTACTCGAGGTTAGTCTCTCAAGGATTTTGTGGTAGTTTTAAAATGTTACTTGTTTTCTAAATTAAATGTGAAAAATAAGTCATAATCATTCTAACAATTATCTGTTGTGATAACTGTTACAAAATTTTAAAATCTTAAAAGAATTGAAATAAGCTAGTAAAAAGTTTCCTGAAATGATATTATGAACAAGTATGAAAAATTAGCTAGCTAAATATTCATAGATAGAATAATTTAAGTGATTTTCACAATTAAGCATAATAATTGGATTAATTGATTTTTCTACTCAACCTAGAAAATTTCAATTCATTGGAGATTTTTTCATTATTTAACAAATGAACTTCTTTGATCCGGACCATTAATTGATTAAGTGGCATAAACCCTAAGAACATAATTTAAACACCTTATTCAAGACAAGCAAATGTACTTAAGGTTCTCGCTCAAAAGTGCTCAATCAAACAAAAATGATGTTTTTAATACTCAATTCCAAAATATTCTATTATGCTCATAAACCAATTTAGTCAAAAATAATTAATAAACAAAGATATGAAAAACAATGAATAAGAAATGAACCACTTTAATTTAAATAAAATTACTCAAATATTCATCCATTCATGGTAGCTTAAGTAAAATCTAACAGAAAATATTTAGCCTTTCATAATAAAATCAAAATCAAAATCAATATTTTTCATTACAAGAGACATGCTTATATCCTAGAGATAAAAGAAAATAAAATAATAAATATAATCCACATTTATAAAGAAAACGTTGGAGGAGCCTTAAAGGAGGTTTCTACATATTAATGGTGGAAAAGATAAGGAAAATGGCCATTGTTCATCAACGTTGTTTGGGGAAGTTTTTAAGTTGTATTAATAGTTTAGATTTTTGGTAGAAGGAGTGATGCACGTTTAAAAAGTTTCAGAGGATTTTTGATGCATTTTAGGTGTACTGGGGCCACGAAACAAAATTGCCTCCGCTGTGGCATAAAGTGTTATGATGTTTCTAGTACAAAAACTTGAGGGTTCTTCACTATGGCACAAAATATTTCTTGCCACTACATAAGGTGTTTTACTGGTCCAGTACAAAATTTCGATATAAGACTATGGCAGATCACAACTTTCTTTGCTGCGGCACACATTGAATTTACCTCCCCAATATAAAAACCCAAGAGTGTCCTGCCACGGCACCCATATTTCTTTGCCACGGTGCACCTTGTTGTACAAATCTTGTACGTGCCCCTTACATAATGGTTGGTTTTCAATGTAAGGCTTACATGCCTTAGACCTTTTTTGCTCAATTTTTACTCCATTTGATCGTTTAAATCCAAAAGACCTTCCAAAATCACTTGAATTTACAAAACAATGAAATACCCTTCAAAACAAGATGATATTGAAATAAAACATAAAATAAACACTTAAAAACATAACAAAATAATAGGTCAAAGTAGTGTTTATCAATTGGTGTGCTAACTATTCCTTTCTTAAGCGATGTACAAATCTTTCAAAAAGGAACTAAGTTTTTACTTGTCAACATAAGCATATAAGAAAAACACTAAAATAGAAATTTTAAACGTCCAAATTGGTAATACTAATACCCTTGTTTGATATCTATTACAAGTAATAAATCTCCTCAACAATGGTGCCAAAAACTTGTCCACCCTAAACTGCAAGTATACGGGACATGTACAAGTGATAAGTATTTAAAGATAGGATATCTAACCCAAAGGAAAAGTATAACGTGCAATCGAGTACCAATGCGAATATTAAGACCACTATTTGGACAACAAAAGAGTGAACTAAAACGAAGCAACCAATACTTCAATTAAACACTATCATTGAAGTTCTTCCTTCTTATGATGATGATCATCTATCGAGCTTCAGAAGTTCTAAACAAGCTTGGAATTACTTGGAAAGCATTAATGGTGATTATTTAAGCACTACTAAAGTTGATATTGAAAGGACTAACTTCTCAAACTATAATGTGTTAATGGGTTTTCAAGTTAAAGAAAAGTCTATGCAATCCACCAGTTTTGTTGATGTTGATGATGGTTTCTCCTTGTAAGACTCCTACGATGATTTGGTTTATGAACATCTCAAGCTGAAGAAGGTCATGGGTGATATTGAGCACAGTACCAAGAAAAAGGATAAGTGTAACTTGGAAATTACTAGTCAACTGTTAGATGTTACTCTTAATAGTGAGGAAGATCTTGAATCGTTGAAACTCAGATTGGATAATCATATCAAGTAACTTCAGATACTTTTGTGTGATAATGAAAAAGTTCTTGTCTCATATTGGTGAACTTGAGCAAACAATGTGTCCGGAAGAACTTAAGAAACCTTATGTTACACTAGTACTAGAAACTTCTTCTATTAACGTTAAAAACATTGGTCATTTGTAGTAAGAAATTTTTATTTTGGAAAATGAAAAGACTTGTCTAGAATTTTATAATAGAGAGATAGAGATTACTATTCTTAAGAAACAATTCAAGGTAGATTCGTATTCAGTTAAATTCCTTGAATCTTTTTTATTGGATAAAGCCAAGAAGGGTGGATCTTTCTCGAAAGTACATCTTGATCCGGAAAATAAAATTTCAAAAACAAGAAGTAATATTCAAAAAATAACTCTTGGAGCACAAGACTTGATGAAATGTTAAAAATTGGTAAATCTGATGGTGATATTAGAGGCATTGGTTACATTGATGAGGTGACTACTCCTTCTCCTTCTTCCCCTCTATTTGTTCAAGCTAGACCTTCTATACCCCTTATCCTACCTAAGGAGTCTCCTAAAGTTATTATCCATGTTTTTGAACCCTCTTCTTTGAGTTCTGAAGTTGATTCTTGTTACTTTCTATCTCTTTCACCTACCATTAGTGTCACTTCTCAATCTGATACTGAAGTCCTTATTCATGTTAAATATCTTTTAAACCAGTCTCTCTATAACCTGTGAAGCCATTTCTCTATAAAATGAAGCTATTTCTCAGCAAAAAGAACTCTAAATTTCTAAACATGTCTTAACCCCTCACCTGATCCCTTTTGCAATGTTTTTCACATTGCTCTTAAAGCTCAAATTTCTAATCTTTGGTACTTCGATAGTGGTTGCTCCAAACATATGAGAGGAGATAGATCATTCTTTACTTCTCTTGAAACGATTGATGATGGGTTAGTGACTTTTGGTGATGGAAGAAAAGATAGAATTAGTGGAAAAGGTACTATCTGTGCTCTGAGGATTCTGGAACTTCAAAATTTTCTCTATATTGATGGACTCAATGCTAACTTTATGAGCATTAGTCAAATATGTGATGATAAGTGTTTCTTTAAGTTGTCTAATAGAGAGTGTATAGGGTATGACGACTCAAGGAGTGTCATTGTCAAGGGTATCAGATTTGGTGATAACTAGTACTATGTTGGTTCGTCTTCTCTTCCTCTTCTCTAAAATAGGGCCAGCCTAATCATTAAAGAACTGTGGCATCAACGTCTTGGTCATGTTAACTACAAAATGCTAAAAAAACTTTATATGTTTGAGACTATTAAAGGACTACCTAAGATTTCTTCTCTTTTAGACCATATGAGTGGACTTTGCTAGTTGGGCAAGAAAAATAAAAGTCAACATAAGAAAAATTAGCAACTTTATACTTCAAGACCCTTAGAATTTCTCCATATGGATCTAATGGGACCAATGCTCATTGCTAGCATTGGAGGTAAAAAGTATATCTTAGTGATTATTAATGATTTTTCAACTACACTTGGGTTTTACTTCTTAGAGAGAAGTCATAAGCTTTGATCAACTTTAAAGTTCTTTGTTTAAAACTTCAAAATGAGAAAAGTGAAACCATTGGTAATATTTTAATAATAAGAAATGACCATACAAAGACTCTTCAGCAAACTGGAATTGTTGAAAGAAAGAACATAGTTGTTCACAAAATTGCTAGGGTGATGTTTTCCAGTAAGAATCTCACAAGGCATTTTTAGGGTGAAGTTGTTAACATTGTCTATTATACTTTAAATCGTTGCTTCTTAAGACCATAAACCATGTAGTCTTCTTATGATCTATTTAACAACAAGAGACCCAACATCAAGCATCTTAGAGCTTTTAGAAGCACTTATTACATTCTCAGTTACAGAGAAAATTTGGATAAGTTTAAGGCCAAAAGTGACCTCGGTATCTTCTTAGGCTATTCCAAAAACACTCGTCCTTCTAGAGTCTTCAACTTAAGAACTTTTATTGTTATGGAATCGATCAATGTGGTGATTGATGATTCAGGGTCTACTTAGATGGTCGAGAATGATGATTGCAATTTATTTGAAAACTAGGGTTCAGTTTAGTTTACTTATGTTCATGCAGATCTGCCTATTGTTGATTGTTTTGTTCCTTTCACTACTTCTACTTCTACTTCAGCTTATAATGCTACTGGTTACTATAAAGTTACTGATAAAGAAAAGGAAACTTTACCTAAATGGGAAAAACGTGCTCAACCCCCTGACAATATTATTGAAAATGTTGAATGAGGCATTAAAACTTAGAGACAACATCAAGATTCACTCAATTACTTGTGCTACACGTCTACCATCCTTCCTAAGAATATTAAAGAAGTCTTACAGGGCATACACTGGGTCAACTCCCTGCAAGAAGAATTACTCCAATTTCAAAGAAATGATGTGTGGCATTTTGTTCCTAGACCCAAAGATAAACATGTTATTGGTACAGATTGTGGTACAAGATGGTTGTATAAGAATAAAGAAGATAAGAATGGAGTTATTTCCAGGAACAAATAAAAACTTGTTGCTCAAGGTGATGCATGCTTGAAATAAGCAATCATTCTATGATTATTTGGGACTTAAATGAGGTTTTAGGATCTAATTATGTTCATTTTATTAAAATTTTGCACAATTGTTGTTTTCAGAATCACGTGGAATACTTTGATGCATTTTAGATATTTTTAGTGAAAACGATACGCATGTATGCCATGCAACACGACGCGTATGTGATTAGCAAGCAAAGTGGCACACAAACGTGCCTTAGCCCAAGTCTATTGGTACCATGACCTTACCCTCTCGAATCAAATTATGCAATTTTGAAGATCAACGCGTGCTGCGGTAGTGAAATTGTTTGAGCCACATCGGAACCCTCTATGGTTACTTTTGTGTTCTAAAATTTCATTGGGCACCACAGTGATGAAAATGTTAAGCTGCGGCCTGCGTAGAGTTCGTGCAATTCTTGGAGCATATTTTCAGCATCCTACTTATAACCAAATCCTATTGCGCCTAGGTTTTGTGTGTGCTTATAAATACATTGTTAGAGCCCTAAACCTACATATAGAATTTTAGAGATACGTTGTGAGTATTTCAACCTTCAAGAGACAAATTACAAGTAGAGAGCATTGAGATAATCAAAAGCAAGTCAATAATACAAGTGAAGAAGGCAAAACTTTTGGCGAAGATTCAAGTAAAGAATTGGTTGTAATCTTTCTTCTCCTGTTCTTTCTTCAATTATAATGTTTTTCTTCATGAAAATTATGGATTATATAAATGCAATGAGTAGCTAATTTCCATTAATCTAAGGGTCTTTATGAACCTAATTTTCTAAAATGTATTGATCTAAATTATTCTCCTATTGTGAGTGCAATTTATGTTATGTTATTTGGTCTAATTTTATTTGTGATTTAATTGTTTGAACATCAATTAATCTATAGAGATATATAGATAGCTTTGAAAGAAGTGTCTTATTTGTTTGTCTTGATCAAATAGCATGCATAGTTTATAGGCAGAGAGGTACGATTCGTATGTGTGTGATCTATAACTGATGTTCTACATGAGTAATGATTTAATCTGATTAGTATGAGAGTGTGATTAGGTTAGGTTATTATATTGTATGTAGTTTACTTGAAGAGGAATGGATGCATAACTGAGGGTCAATTGATCATATAATTTGTTGCTAGTCACTTGGGAGGATTTTAAGGATTCACATGCTTAGGAGATTGGGAGATTAATGACTTCCTAGGTTATTTCTCTCATTCATATTTCTTCACTACAATTTCTGTTGTTAGAGCTTATCTTTTTTTATTTATTTAATTTTAGGCACTATCAGTTGTCCAAATAGTAGTCTTAATATTCACGTTGTATTTGTTTAATAGTTATACTTTTTCTCATGGGTTCAACACACATTTCTAAAAATACTTATCACTTATACATGTCATGTATACTTGTGGTTTAGCATGGTCACAAGGCTACACTCAGACTGAAGGAATTAGTTTTGAAGAAACTTTTACTCCCATTTCTCGTCTTGAATATGTTAGATTGTTGATTGGGTTGGTTTGCAACTTTGGATTTAAGCTTTACCAAATGCATATTAAGAGTGCCTTTTTGAATGGTGTGATCAAAGAGGAAGTTTACGTTGAGCAACCGAAAGGATTTGAAGATCCTTACTTTCCAATCATGTAATAAGACTTAAGAAAGCCCTTTATGTCTTAAAACAAGCCCTCCATGCTTGGTATAAAAGGCTTGCTTCTTTTCTTGTTAAGAAGGTCTTTCAAAGAGGTGGTGGTAACAAAACGTTGTTTGTATAACGAGGCAATGGTCATGTGTTGATTGCCAAATGTTATGTTGATGATTTCATTTTTGGCTCTACAAAACATGATTTGGCTCAACAGTTTGCTCTCACTATGTAAAGTGAGTTTGAGATGAGTCTGATTAGTGAGTTAAAGTTCATTTTGGGATTTCATGTTAAACAATCCTGAGATGGTATCTTTTTGTCTCAAGCTAAGTTAAAAAGTTTGAGTTGGAGTCCTCCAAACCTGCTCACACTCCTATGAGTTCTTAAGTTAAGCTTCATCAAGATCCCTCTGGTACAGAGGTTAAGCAAAGTTATTTAGAAGTATGATTGGAAGTCTTTTCTATCCAACTGCTAGTCATCCAAATATCTCCTATAGTGTTGAAGTTTGTGCAAGATTTCAGGCTTGTCATAAAGAATCTCACATTGCTACAATTAAAAGATTATCAAGTATGTCAGTGGTACATCTGAGTTTTGTATTTTTATCCACAGGATACTAAAGTAGAGTTTGTAGGGTATTCAGATGCAGATTGGGCTAGGTGCAATGAAGATAGAAAAATTACTTTTGGGGGTTGTTTCTACTTGGGTAATTCATTGATCTCCTATCACAGTAAGAAATAGAGTTCAGTTTCCCTTTCTACAGCCATGACAGAGTATATTGCAGCTAGTTTATGTTGTTGTCAACTTCTCTGAATGAAAGAGATGTTGAAAGACTACAATATAATGGTAAGAGACGTTGTTCTTCTCTATGATAACACCAATACTATTTCTATTTCAAAAAACCATGTTCGATATTCAAGGACCAAACACATTAACATTAGACACTATTTCATTAGAGACTTAGTGGAGTCCAACACTCTTTCATTACAACATATCTGCACTAATCAAAAGTTAGCTAATTTGTTCATGAAACCTTTAGACTCTATCAGATTTGAAACTTTGAGAAAGGCTATTGATGTTTTCCTCACTCCTAGAGTTACAGTGTTTGCCCTATGGGCAAGTTTTGTTTTTGTTGCATTTGTTTCCTTGTTTATTGTCTATATCTTTTACTTATACTTGATTTTCTCTCTACATGAGTCTATAGGATTATTGCATGTTGTATGCCTTTCTTCCTTATATAGAGGTGTACCTTTGAATTTTTGTGTCAAAAAAGGGGCAAAATTTGTATGTTGCACAATGTGTTTTGTTCTATTTTTTGCACTATTTTGGATGTGAGTTTAGATTTGCATCATACCATGTTGTTTGACTTGCATGTATTCAGGGGGAGTGTTGCATGAAGTTAGAGGGAGTTTGTTGGTCTATTTGTGCTTACCCTATCAGTGCATACCTATGTAAGGTAACATAGTAGTATTTATAGTTATGCATGATACATTTATGGGTATGTGTTTGTTTTGTGTGTGCTAGTTGTAGATGTAGCTATGAAACTTATATCTAACTTGTAGCTGGTGTTAGCTTCAAGATGAATGTTGTGATTCATGAAGATGGATGAAGCACTACAAGATGGATGCACTTGGAGTGTAGGTGTGTTGGGAGATGCCTTGTTTGTGTCAGATGGCACACAAAATCCACAAGTGCACTGGTTAGTGTACAAGAAATAAGTATTTTTAAGAACAAGGGTTATCGTACCCACGGGATTGGATTAATAAGTATTTGAGTACCAAACTACAATTACACAAAACTATTTAGGCTAAGGAAAATAGATATATAAAAATAAAAATAATAAAAACCGTTAAGTACAAAAAGTCATAGGAATCCATTTTCCCAAATAATTGCCAAACAAATTATATGGTCAATTGAATCTACCATATGCATACATTCCTCTCTCAAGTTAATGTTAATTCCAGTATCTATTAGTAGTATTCTAATTGCCCAATGAGACAACCTCAGGATGCTTTACTCCTAATAAGAATGTCGTGTTGTCCAATAGAGCTTAGAAGGTGACTCGTGCAAATAGCTGACTTAGGAATAGTTGCCAAATAACCTAGTTGGCTAGTCAATCTGCACATAATATAATAATCTAACCTAATCACACTCTCATGCCAATTGGATTAAACTACTACTCATTAAAAATGTCAATTATAGATCACATACACAAGAATTGTACCTCTCAGCCTAGAAACTATGTATGCAATTCAATCAAGACAAACAAATAGATACTTCTCTCAAAGCTACCTAATTGTATCTATGATATAATTGTTAATTAGACAATTAATTACAAGTAGGTCAAATTGAATAATATAATTGAAAAAGGAATCACAATAGAATGAAAGAACAAACTACTTTATTATATAAAAAAATCGAGTAAAATACAACAAGTTTACCTTAATAAAATATTCAATAAAATCTTAAAAACTATGAGTAAAATACAAGAGAATAGATTAACACAAAAGGGTAGAGAAAGATAAAACCAATCTCCATTGTTCCTCCACAAATCCATCTCCTCCAACTATCACTTTGGCAGAACTAAACACCAACACCTTCAATGTTGAATTCTCCTCTTGCTATTCCTCATTCTCTAAACTGCTGCCTCTTTTCCCTAAATTATGTAGGTTACTTGTGGAATGTGTGAATCCATTTTCTTGGCTGCATATGAATTGTATTTATAGGCTTAGAGTTGTTGGTTACAAACAATTGTACTCCAAGTAGGAGTCATGGTGCAAATGGGAGACTTGTCCAAATATGAATGCTAGAAATTTGGTACTTCATATACAGAAAAAAACCTGCGCCGCGACCTAAAATAGTGAGGGTCGTTCTCAAGGTTTTCAGCTCACTAATGGAAATATGCATGCCACGGTGCCACTTTTTCACCGCCTAGGCACCAGGGTCTTGGATTACCAATGTAAAAATACACGCTGTGGCGCAAATAATTCTCCACCTATGTGCAAGCTGCACCGCCGCCCAAATAATTCTCTCCTGCAGCGTTAGGAGCTCTATGCTAATTTGAGTTCCTTTTTGCTTGTTTTTTGTTACCATTCTACCTACATTAACACAATTGAACAAATATTAAGTCATTTTAACTATTTTAAGTGAAAAATAAGACAAAAAGTTAGCTTAAAAGTGGCTAAATAACTCTACTTTTGTAGAGTTATCACACCCCTGAACTTAACTCTATGCTTGTTCTCAAGCAAATCCAAATCTAAACAATGAAGAATAAAATACTAACCAACATGGGTAGAATATTTATAAACACATATCATCTAATACATACATATTAAATAAAAAAAATTTCCCACAATGGTTGTTCAATCATATTGTAAAGTGGTTCACATGTCATTAATCAACTTTTCATCAATACAAGTGTATCCAAGATCTTTGCTGAAGTGATCTGTATGTGTGTGTAATGCACATGATGTCATCCAATGCACCAATGAAATTAACTTATATGAGCATGCCAATAAATTATGTCTTAGAACAATTTTCATAAGCCTACTTTTCACACCCCTCTCCACTAATATAAAAATGCATTTAGCTAACGATCAAAAGGGCTTTGCATGCTTGTAATGTTAGCCTCTGGTGGGGGTAGATAAATGGTGACATTTAGGCTCACTCGACACCATAGGTGAATTTTTTAGTCATCATGAAACATGTAAGAAACAATTGAGTTTTCATTCGATGTTTTAGTGCACCCCATCTTATTATTTTTCATTCTTTTATTCCAAAAATTTTTTTGCAACATCACTATATGCCCAAACTTATTTTTTTAATTATTTTAATTATATATTTAAAGGGATATTGGTGTTGTGAATTTTTTTTTATATTTTTTTATAGGGTGCACCACACTTCACCTCACTTTATAGCACAATACATAATTATATTTTCACACAAGCTAAGAATGCAAGGTTAAAGTAATACACATTTTCAGTTAGGCTCACATGTGGTTTAAAGACAAGAAAGATATTTCATTAAGCTCAAATGAGTGACTAAGGATATAAATCATAGTTAGTTTGATAGGTTCAATCGATTAAAAAAAAATCCTAAATCACTTCTAAAGCCAAATATTATTGGGAAATTACCAAAAATAGCACCCCCTAAAAATTATAATAACAAAACTAGCACCCCTTTGTGTTCAATTAGAATTGAACGTTTAATATTGAACGTTCAATATTCAATTTGAACGTAAAATATTGAACGTTCAATATTAAATAGGTCTAATTATCGTCATTCAATTCTAATTGAACGGATAATATTGAACGTTCAATATTGAACGAGTCCAAATTATTGTCGTTCAATTTTAATTGAACACAGGGGTGCTAGTTTTGTTATTATAATTTTTGGGGGGTGTTAGTTTTGTTATTTTCCCAATATTATTTACAATTTTGCCTAAAGAGATGATCAAATAATTTCTAAAACATGAAAGACCTAATCAGATGGCATAACTCACCCCAAATTTTCTCCCAACAAGAATCCAATAAAAAATTTGGAAGCATAAACAAGATTCATGTAGGCATCTCAATTAACATGCTAAATTCCTTATCTATTCATGACAACCAATTCTATCATTGGGTTCATAGATTTCATATCAAGCATACATGCATTTAGATTTCATATGTTCATCAATTTCTACCCAATTATTATTAAGCTATCTTAAACAAATAATACTATTGGTGACTAATAGCAAAAGAAAAGAGCAAATTCTCCTCCCCTACACTTGAATTGCACATTGTCCTCAATGTGCAAAACACAAAGCAAAACAAACATAAAAATAAATAAGGTAAAGAAAAACTCCTTGAATGATGTCATAGTCTTTACACTTGATATGTCCATATAGGCACCATTTCACCTCTCTTCCTTTATTCACCTAAAACAAAGAAAACTAAAAAAGATTAAGTGTAAAACATAAATAGAAAATTTTAATTACTTGGGTTGCCTTCCAAAAAGCGTCAAATTTTAGGTCATTGACTAGACCTCCTTATCCATCAAGGTGGATAATAAATACATTCCATAACCAACCACTTGGAAGTTTTTGTGGTTGTTGGGCCAAGGTCATTATGATTTCCAATTGGGTTCGAAGCCCTCTTCTTCTTTGTAGGAGTATCTTGACCCTTATTTAAGAGGTAGAACTCTCCAACACCAAAATCTTGCTTGAAAGCCAATTCAAATGTGTTAGTTGGAGCATCCATCATGAACTTGTACTCTCCAAGCTCATTGCCCAAATGTAACTCATAACTCACAGCTGATACTGGCATGAAAAGAGAGGTCCATGGTTCTTATGATCTTGAAGGTTACTAACGCACTTAAATTCCTCATGGTGAGCTCCTTTTTTTCTAAATTGTATTTTAGTACCCCAATTGCTTTGAGTTGTATCTCTTCTTCCTTATGAGTCTCTTTTTCCTCCTCGTGAGCTACTTCATGCTCCTTAAAACTTTCCTTGTGTTCAACTTCTAACACATGCTTAGGATCCTTCATGTATTTCACCCAAACTAGTTGTATACTCAAGGTTGAGCTCTGTCTTCTATATGTAGGTTTATGTTGTTATCACTAAACAAAGAGACTTGTGATTGGGTATGGTTGTAAGATAAAGATTGTGGTTGATAGGCATAGTCCATTGCATATGTTGGCCATGTACAAGGTGTTCCCTCTTGATTGTAGGTCCAAGAGTTGTAAGATTGACTGCCCCAATCCAAATTTTAATAGTATGAGTGTGATGGGTTTGGATTGGTGTAGAAATTGCTATAGGTGTGGTTCCTTCCATTCCATGTGTATGAATGCAGTGCATTTTATACGAGTTGTGTAGATATGTAGGACCACAACTTGTAAAGATCAGAATGTTTTTATATGGAGGGCTTCCTCATAGTACTATGTTGCCTAAAATTGTGTGTGCAAAGGTGCTACGCAATTATACGTCTCGTAATCAAGTAATATAATGATAAGAAATATCATTTTCACTGAGATTGGACTGTTAGAAAATAACATTAAAATTAACAAATGCAAACCAATTTGAGTTTGATGAAATAAAACAATATATCAAAAGGAAATAAATAAATAACAAGATGACAAAACTAAGATTACTTAAAATGAAGTTTAAAGAGTAAAACAGCAAGGATTTTAGATGATGAAAATTGCCAAGATTGCAAATAAAACAAAATAATGCAGTCAGACAGGTTTGCTACAAAAATGCTTATGGCAAATCTCATCAGTAACAGAGTTCACAATTTACATAGAATTTTTCCAAATCTGCATTGTTTTTATGTTCCAAAACACAATAATACATATTCCTATGCTCATATCAGTTTTCAAACATCATTTTAGATACCAACTCTCTTGGGTTATATGGGACGACTTTATATTCCAATATTAGTTGTGATATTAACTTAAATCCTTAAATTGATGTTGAACTCATATTATTCAAGCTTAGCCCACTTTCAAATAACCTTTCTAATATTATTATCAGTTTGTTATCTCATTAGTTGATGATCAAGAAACTCTTAAGAATCAAAAATTTAATTAAACTTGAATAACTCATTTCAATTCACCACAACATGCCATAGTTTCTTTCTTTAAAAAAAAAACACTGCATTATATATTCCATTGCAATCCCAGCTATAAATATTTAGCTCCTCATTATCATAAAATTAAAGGCAAATCCAAATATAGAACAATACATATTCAAATCTAAAATTACAAATAACTAAAAGATGTAAAAGTTGAGGAAAAGAAAAACTCGACAAGAACTTCTCCACCAATGTAAGGGCAAATATGAAGTCCTTTATGCTGTTCATCTTCATCTTCTTGCTGAAAAATAAAAATGACAGAGGAATGTTGTAATCCCTATGCCAAAATCCTTCTTGCAATGTGCCCCTATTTTTTAGTTTTTCTCAATTTGTCCAGCTACTCTTTTTAGTAAAGAATAATTCATATTTATTCTCTGATCCTAGGTTTCCTTGTGGGTGTATTTTTGGATGTTAATTTTCATTTTTACCCTTCTAGTATTGCCATCCCGAGCTGTCCTTTTTTGTCTTTTATTAGAAACCCAAGCCCAACTGTAAATATTAAACATTGTGTATTCTCGTTTTAATTCTTGTACGCTTTCCTGCAGCAAAGCTGTGGAAAACTTGTTCAATGTTTCTTTTTTGTTTGATTTGTTCTCTACAAAGTTGGCATATGAAATTACCATGAATGAACTTCAAAATACAAGTATTTTCAATGAATTGCAAGGTAAATTTAGATTAAATAGCAAAGACTTCACTCATCTCCAAAAATGCACAAATAAATCCAAATGAGCACAAGATACGAATATTCTCAAATAACCAAGCAAGTTTTCAGAAATAAAAGCTACTATTTCTCTAATAAATTAGAGTTATCAACTCCCTCAAACTTAGCATCTTGCTTGTCCTCCAGCAAGTAACCTTTATGATGTTTGGCAAGTGATAAAACAAGGAAAAACAAGAGCTTCAAACTATGGACTCTTCACTAAAGACATAAATGCAAACCAATAATTAAAATTAAACTTGTTGTATCAACATTAGTAAGAAATAATCTCCAATCCATGATCAAAATTTATTTTTGTTAATCTAGTTCAAAACTTTCAAACTCATTACAAAATAACCCCATGTGTATGTGTGATGCTCATAGTTCGTCATTTGATATTTCCTCTCAAACTAAGGTAAGCCATGATCCTTAAGCTTAAACTCATGCCTCTATAAGTTGGTATTTTTAACCCCTCTTCACTAATGTAGACATTTACTAGCCAAAGATCAAAAGGACTTGGTAAAGTTTGAAATGTAAGGCTTGGGTTAGGGTAAGGTAAAGGATAAATTTAAGCTTCATATTCCATATGTACAATTTTCATTAAAGAATCTTTTTAGAGTCTTCATTCTCTCAGATTGACACCCCCAAACTTTTCTTGAATTTCCTTTACACCATAATCTACATTAACCATGACTTTATTTAATTATTTCACTTTCCCATTTTTTTATAACTTGGTAATAAAAAAAAACCACAAATAAAGTATCAAACTACTCTTGTGATGAAGCAATTTTTTTTTTTAAATAAGATACTCAATACAAGATAACATTATTAACCATCTTCAACAAAGCGACTTTCTCTTTATTCTTTTTAACCTTCTCAAAACGCACAACTTTCTAAATCAATTCTTAAAAATGAAATGCACTTGTGAGGTAAAAATGAAAAGGATATGAATATAGGTAAAGGTTAGGCTACAATGTAGGTTCTCAATGAAGAAAGGCATTGAATAAGTATGGCTCAAAATGGTGTACTAAGGAAATTAAATTTTAATCAAGGTTAGCTTGAAAAGCACAATCCACTCCAAAGAATGCCTAAATCATCTCATTGGCTAGTTCAAATCAAGATTTCACCTCGAGAGACACTTCAAACCAATTTTAGAGGCTTAAACTCTCCTATAAACTTTCCTCACTCTAAGTTCACATCAAATTCAAATTATGATTGTGCACATAAGTTATGGGATGTGTATTTTGAAGATAATATTTCAAAAAATTACACTAGCACCAAATTAAATCAATTCTTTTCATTAACTAAAATATTGATTCTAACATATCAACAATTCTACCTAAATGAAAAATTAACATAAAGAAAATAGAAACAAGTATTCACAGAAACATAAGTAGGTCAATAAACAAAAACAGTAACTCAGCAAAAGCATAAACAAAAACTCAACTGACAAAAAAATAGTTCACTAAACCAACCAAGTTTATCCCATGAACAAAAAGATTAATCCACTCCCTCAATCTTAGACTCAGTAGTGCCCCCACTGCTAATCAGAAAGAACACATTAATCAAAGCTGCAGAAATAAGAATAAAAAGAAGGAAAAAAAAAAAAAAGAAAGGTGTGAAGGAACTCCTCTCTATGTTGCAGCAAAGACCAACATTCTTTATTAATTGAATTTGGAGGCATACACAACATTCTCCTTCTAGTGGATAGTGCCTTGGCAATATTTGACAATTGCCTCTCCCTTTTTTGGAGAAAGTCCCAGGTTGTTCAAGGATTTGAAGCTCTTCTTCAAAATTTGAGCTTTCTTGCGTGTTCTCCATATGAGGATTTGGCTGATCTAGTTGTGTCTCTTATGGGGCAGCACTATCCACAATATCTTCCCCAAAACTATGTTTAGGAAACCTTAGGATTGAGAAAAGTTTCTTAGTGTTTTCCCGCAAGTTCGTTTCAAGGGCAATATCTCGCTCATATTCATATTTCTAAAATTGTTTCTACTGCTCCAACAACTCATATTTTTGGACCTCTAAGGCCAATAGTAGTTTGTCCATAAGCTCGTTAAAATTGGAAGAAGAGGAAATATGTTCTTCTTGAGTTGCTTTTGGATGGACTTCATTTTTTTTCTTGTAAGATTCTTGACATGGTAGCCTCTGTAATTGTGCCTTTAACATTCAGCTTCTTCTTCTTCTTCTTCTTCTTTCTTCTTCTATAAGAACATTACACGATCTACAAAGGGTTGTGATGGGGGATGGGTACATCAAACTGCCCCATTTCTTAATTGTAAACAACCTTATCTGTTCTACTATGATCCATCCCACATTGATGTTTCGGCCAGAAAGGATGGCATCTACAAGTGCTAAACGGTCATTACTAACTATTTTCCTATAGGTAGAGGGCATTAGCCTACTTTTTACAAAGTGGTACCATATAGTGGCAGCTGGTAGGAGGGTTTCTTTGTATACAGTGAGAGCTCCTTGTGGTGACTTATCCCAATGAGTTCCCAATTCCAACACTCTCAATAACATCTCATTCCATCCAATCTCATAAAAAAAATGAAGATAATTTTCAAAACCATCCTCAAATGAATTTAATTTAAGGATGTTGTTGATATCCATTTCAAAAAAAGATACTTCCACCCCTCTGACGACTACCCAATCTTGATCCTTTTCATGAAAATTAGCATCAAATTCTCAAACTATAGGCACTACTACTAATTCAGGTTGTCTAGCATACTCAAACTAATTAAAATTGTCCACAACATCGGAGATATAGGGAAAAGAAACATGATGTGTTTCATATGTGGAAGTAAACCCTTTTTTTGCAAAGAATGATCTTAAACTCACTTCATCTTCATATCTTCTCAACATTCTCACAGAATTCTAAATTGAAGTGGCTTTCCTAGCCTTCACTTTTATTCTAATCATTCTTTTTTATCAAAAGATAATTATGGTAATACTTACAATTTCCACAGAAACATAGTTCTCATCACTTGAACAATTCAAAATTAGAGAGCACAAGATGGAAATAAAACTTTTGGGAGATACATCAAGTTCTAGAGAGAGAATAAAGAAAGCAATAAATGAAGTGAATGATGATGCTGGCTCAATGGCCTTTTATTGAGTATTTATAAGTGTTACATTTCTAATGGTAGTACATTTGAAATCTACATATAAAATAACAACAATAAAGGTTGAAGCTAAGTGGGTGGTCAGCCTTTGGATCTTTATACAAGATGGCCTGATCCTCAGGTATTAAAGTACTTAGTAAAAACAATGGGTAGGGGTGGTATCTATAATGTACAAGGCCGACAGTTAAAGATCTCGACATTTTGCTATGTCGATGTCAAAACATCAAGTCCCCCACTCTTATAGTTCAGTCTTGCACAGACTAGAAGATTATTGAAAGGTCTTTTGCAACATTTCCAAATTTGTCTCTTAGCATTAAGACTGCCATGTGTTGCACATCTACAGATGGTTTTTCTCAAAATTTTGAAAAAATGGTGGGATAGTGATCACTATATAAGGAGGGTAGTTTAGAGACGCAATTTTTACTCTAAAATTTTTCATTACTAGACCATCTATTTTCTCTGTTGTTTTTTCCTGAGAATCATTCACTCTAGGCCCATCGTGTTATATTCCTACTCATTTCTTTTTAGTCATGTATTGCCTTTGTTGGGTTCTCCAAATCACTTCTAATTCAAGCTCTCTTCTTTTCAGGTCGATATCTTTTACACATCAATATTCAGTTAGTCTAGATAGGTATCATTCTTGTCCCTACAATAATTTAAATTATTATTTTCCTTGTATTAGGTTGTTCTTTCCTTTATAGCATGGCTGGCAAGGGCATTAAAAGACTTGTAAAGGTTTTGTAGGGACCTTTGTCAATTGTTGAGGGTGAAGGGTTAGCAGGAACTTCCTTTTTTGGGCTTTCGAATGAATCTGGTTAGAAAACTAGTTCATCTAAAAGCTTATCTGATAACAAAGCTGTCACAGTCACCGTGCCTCCTCCAACAACTGTGATCTCTTCAATCCAAATTACTATCGAGACTAGCTTAGCAGTTTTGAGGTCTTGGCCCAAAAATTGAGGGCGAGTAAAGGCACCGATAAACCGACCTCATAGGACTACAGGTTGGCAGTCCCAACCTAAGCCTTGTGAATTCAATTTAGAGGATGAGCTCAGACTCTAGAATGCTTACAACATCCTAGAAAGTGTGCACATAAGGATTCCAAGTTTGGGTGCCGTTGATAGCAATTCGCCTCTAGCAGGGTGGATCATTTTCCATGATCAGACACTTTTGCTTATAGTCCTCTTCCCTCTCCCCAATTTTTTATAAGGGATTTTTAAGGCGAACGTAAATATCTCTTGGCCAGATCCTTCCAAATGGTTGGACGTATTTAATGTGCATAATAGTCTTGTGTAGAGAAATTGAGATTTTGATAGGCATGCTAGAGTTCAACCAAGGCTATGCCCTAAAACAAAGCCCCTCGAAATGAGCAGAGAGTGTATGTGCAATCAAAATAGGACCATGGTTTGAGCGTAATAATATTGGACAATGAGTGGGATTCGAAAAAAATTTCTTCTATGTCTCTAGTTGGTGGGAGTATAAAGGGGAAGGGAATTTGATTCCATTGGCTTGGGTAAAATAATGTGCTTAAATGTTTGTGTTTTCAACATGTCAACTTTAAATGACAGAGTAAAATTTCGTTTGGCCCAGCTCTAGTAGTATCTAAAAAACCAACCCCTTGGAAAGGGGTCCTATCAATTCCGCATCTTATAGCTATAGGGTTATTGTGGTCTAGTGTCAAACCACCAACAACAAGAATTAACCAAGCTTCATGTCACTCACCTAAGAAAAAGCTTCAACCTAAGAATTGAAGTCCAACTTTGAGCTTGTGGGTAAGTTTAACTACAACACCAAGATTGTAGTATAGATTTTTTCTAGCCCTTTTAAATGAAATTGCTTTTCTAATTATGTAATTATTGTTGCATAGATGGACCCAAATGAGATCAACATGGATGCCCTTTTCACGAGATTTAAAGCAACGGCCAAAGCTCCATCCTCCTCGCAAGGTTGGAAAAATAGGAAGGATTGCTCCGACAAAAACTCATTCCACCTCAAATCACCAATAGGGTTGATAGTTTCAGGATCCCGTATTTTGCCTCTATTCATGGCTACCCTTCCTCCCATATTCGTACTGGGCAAAGGGAAAGTTGTAGAGTGTTTTGATGGCAAGCTCAATCTCTTGGAGCCTGTTTTGGGGAACCTCGTGGCTATGGATGAGTTCGTCTGGATGCTACCAGCCAGACCAAATGGGGATATTTTTATCGACCTTTGCAAGGAGGTCAATGCCCTAACACTTGCAAATTGTAAGTTGGTGGAGGCAATATGAGTTTTATTTTATAGATATATTTATATATAAATATTGTTTTAATGTCTAACTGTTGTGTTCCGTGTTTCTTTTGCTAGTCCATGTCTTTGATCTAGTATTTCAAGGTACAAAATCTTGAAAATTTTAAGAACGACTTGAGAGCTGAGAAATAGGGACATCAAGCGGTGTTGTCAAAGGTAACTTCTTTGCATGCCAAAAATCATGACTTAGCGAAGAGGGAACGAGAGGCCATTAAAGCGCGCAAAGAGTCAGAGATTAATCTTTGGGCCTTCAAGGATGAGTTAGCAGAGGAGAAAAGGGCATGTTGTAAGCACCTGGAGGTAGCCAAGGCCAACAATATGCAATTTTTCCAAGTGGGTTAGAACAAGGCCTTGGAGACCCTCAAGGTTAAGGTCATTAAGAAGTGGAAGTTCGAGAGTACAATGTCCTTAAGCTCAACTCACCAACACACAAGTCTCCCAAACTCAAGTCGATGATAGGGTTAAGGAGGTGGATGGCATCGAGGATGGTGTCATTTTTGGCCACACCGCACAACCCTGATTGTGCTCTTTTTATGTTGTAATTCGTTTAAATTTGTAATTCTTGTTCAAGCATGTGAGCTCATGATTTTGGAAACACTTGTAATTTGTAAACAAAATGTTATTTTAGTTTTTAAGAATATCTTACAGTCAACAAAATTTTGTGTATGCTTGTTATTGATTCAGTCCATATATTCATATCTTGAATGTGTTATTTAAATAGTCCGGTCAAAAAATTATGCGCAATTCACAAACATTTTTTCTTTGTGAATAACAAATGTTTGTGTGTAAGTCTGGTATTAATCTTTATAGATTATGATTGATTATTATTTTATTATTATTATTATTATTATTTATTTTTTTATTTACAATTTTTTTTTTATTTTTTTATTTTTTTTACTTTTTGAAGTTAATAGGAAAACATAGTTTTGTACAAGTGTGTGAAAACTGTTCCCAACCTATGGATATATAAAGAGGGTGAAGTAAAGGTAGGCTCTAACTGGATTCTTATTTTGTATTCTTTCCTTTGTTATTGATGACAATCGATTGGGCTTTGCAAATAAAAGTTTGAGCATTAAAGAAGGATAGCTCGATGATGGTTAATGAGGTCAAGAGCCTGAAGTGCGATAATATTTTATTAAGTGAGAGTCATGTCGCCCAATCAATGCAATATGAGAAAACTTTGAATGAGATGTCTGGATTAGTTGAAGAGTAAACATTATGGGCTTATGCGTACTTGAAATGTGGAGTGGATGTGTTTCTTGATGTTATGCAATCTACTCTTGAATTTGATAAAGTGCTTGAGGATGGGGTAATGACTCCGGAGACTAAACTTCAATGCTTGCCAAAGTTTCTTAATGGAATCCAAGCAAAAAATATTCCATTGGTTCAACCGGAACCATTAGATAAGAACGAAGCTCGTACATTAAAGCACTTGAGAAGTGTCTAGTCTAATTTGTATTTTTGTTTGTAATGATCCTCAGCTCTTTGTTATAAATAATTGTGTTTTTTTAATATTGTTTAAATAAAGAGTGTTTTTTTAGGTTTGTTCAAATAAAGCTCATGATATGTATAATGTTTTTTTTTTTTACAAACAACATGAATTATGTGTGACCTAATGTGTCATCCCTTTTCAACCTAACCTATGCATTATCCCTTGTCAACCTAGAGTTGGGAGAAGATAGCATCTCAGGTTTGGAAGGGTGGGCTCGGGCGCTCTGCTTGGTAGTTATTAGTGTAGGCGATCAACTGGTACGACCTAGTAGATATACCTTACCAACTTGAAGCTAGGCAAAGCCAGCCTCTCAGGTTTTGCATGGTGGGCCCAAGCACTTTGCCTAAGGTTATTAGCGCAGGCGATCAACTCATGCGGCCCACTTCATTTCTCTTACATAAGATGGTTAGTATTCATTCAAAAGGTAATGCTCTATTCATTAATTTTGACAAGTGCTACATTCTATGGTTGTTAGATAATCTATCGTATCAATCGAAAGTAATATTTCTTCAATTGTCTTGCATTTCAACTTTGGTCTTCCATTCATCCTTGCACACTCTTCAAAACATAGGCTCCACTGAAGGTGATTTCTTTGACTTTGTACAGACCCTCCTAGTTCGCTCCTAACTTACCGACCTTCCACTCTTTATTGCTCGAAAATACTCTTCTCAAGACCCAATCCCCTACAATAAAAATTTTGAAATGGACAACCTTGTCATACAAAGCGGCTACCTTTCCTTTTTGATTCTCTAATTGCAACAACGCTTTATCTTTATGCTTCTCAAACAATACATAGTTTAGTGCTCTTTTTTAGCACAATTAGCATTTTCACTTTTATGAGATCGCAATGTTGGTTGCACAATTTCTATAAAAATAATTGCCTCAGTGCCATATACTAGGGATAATAGTGTTTTGTTTGTCAACCCATGGGGCTGGTACGAAGTAACCATGAAACACCGAGCAATTCTTCTACCCTACTTCCTTTTACCAACTATAAAAAAAGAGTGAGCACTATTTTATTAAAAGCCTCAGCCTTGACCATTTGCTTGGGGATAATACAAGTCCAGTGATTGAGCTTGATTCTGTACTTTCAGGCAAACTCTTTTACCCTTTTTCCAACAAATTTCTTTCCATTGTCTATTACTAACTCTTTGGGAAGGCTGAACTTGCAAACTATATGCTTCCATAAGAATTTTATGATTTCATCCTTATGGATTCGACTCAAGACCTCTACCTCAATCCATTTTTTGAAGTAATCTGTTGTGACCAAGAGGAATTTCTTTTTCCCAACAACATGTGGAAAAGGTTCTACAATGTTGGCGAAGGGTCCGCGAGGGTGCACAAGGTGGAACTGTGAAATGTTGGACCTCGCTGACATCTTACAAAGGGTTCACTGAGGTGGTAAACCAAGCCTTGTGAGGGTGCACTACGAGGGGTCAACAAGGTTTCTAGAAGCTAAAAAATCATATATAAATACCCCTCCTCTCTCTTATTTACTACACCTTATACACTTCTTTAATCCCCTTTCTCATAATCTTTAAGCTAATTTATGGTGTTGCATAAAACTTGTTTTGTGTAAAAGTATTTTTATCAAAAATATATTTTTCTCTGTATCACTAATACGTTGAGTGTTGCTCCATATTAGTGATTTAGAGGTAGTTATTCACTTGGAGATTTTTGTGAATTAATTTCAAAAGGAGATTCCATATACTCAATACATCTTGTGTTGTTTCTGTATTGGATATAAGGTGGTGGTGGAGTTTATTAGTAATAATTCATCGAACAGAGTTTTTGTAATAGCAATACATCGAGTGTATTTTTGTTTTGTTATTACAAGGTGATGTTTCCATATCAACATACATTGAGTGTATTTTCGTATTTTTGTTACGAGGTATTTTATCCTAAAATCATATTTTGGGTAAACTACATATATTGTTGTACACGCATACTAATTGTAGGTATTAGCATCACACTGCGTGGTGGTGTGGCTCTAGAGGTGTACTGGATCCAGCTAGGATCAAAATAGCCATGGAGACTGCTGGTGATAGCAACCTAGGTAGTTAGGACAAATGGTCCCTAACTAATAGAGGTATTTGGAGTCTTACTTTATCGAATATGCATTAACTATTTGTTACTTTTAGTGAATTTGGCTGCTGAGTGGTTGTCTTAAGACACTCTGGGATTTATTAGTTAGGATTGGAGCCTAAATTGGTTTACAATGTTATATCATTGTGTTTGCTTGATCTGCTACATGAGATTAGTACAATCTAAGTAAACACAGTATATGTGACAACATATATAGTATATACAAAGATTTGAAAGCATTTATTGCTTTTATCATTATTGTCTGTTATCTACCTTAGTTGTTTATTCAACACTTTCTTGTTAATTGTTACTTGTTTCTGCTAAGTCCTTAGGTGTCCGTATCACCTAGACTTGGTTGTTTGCCAAGTTAGTGCTTCTTTCAATTGGTATCAAAGCTAGTACAACCTAGTTGGGCTTAACTACTCTACTGTTGATCTGTTTCTCATACTTCTCACACACACTTACTTTTCACCAAGATGGATTCTATTGAAGGAGGGAACCTAGGTAGACCTCCATTTCTAACTCAGCACAATTATGCCTATTAGAAGTCAAAGATGCAGACCTTTTTCTTGTCGATGGGGGAGCATGTCTGATGTCAAGTAGAGAAAGGCTAGATGCCTCCTACAAAAACACTTGTAGATGGAGCAATTGTTCACAATCCCATTTTGAATGGACTAAAGAAGAAAGTAGTGAGTGCAACTGGAATAGTAAAGAATTGTATGCACTTACCTGAGTTTCACCCCTAAAGAAGTATCAAAGAATTTCTACTTGCCTTACTTTGAAGGAAATTTGGGATATTTTGGAAATAATGCATTAGGGTACTTCTGTTGTTAAGAAATCCAAGCTTATAAGACTGAAGAGAGATTATGAACTTCTTTAGATGGAGGAAGATGAGACTTTTGATAACTTTTACAGCCGCTTCTCTGACATCATCAACACTTCCTATAACTTGGGCCATCCTATTGATGAACTTTAAGCTAAGAAGATTTTGTGCAGTTTGCTTTAGCATTTTCGAGAAAGGTTATCGCTATAGAGACAACATTCAAAGGATAACTTCTTATAGTCAATGAGATTGTTGGTGATCTCCAAGCTTTTGAAATTTACCACTTCCTTCCCAAAAGAACTTCTAAGAGTCTTGCTCTAATGACCACCAAACTCACAAGGGAAAAAGTAAAACCACTGTTGATAGTTATTACTCATCTAGCTTGGATGTAGAAGAATTTTCTTTCTTAGAAAAGTAGTTTAAGAAATTCTTCAAGAGGAAAAGAATTGCTCCTAGTAAATCTAAATGGGAAAGTTCTAGTCAAAGAAATTCCAAAGTCAGAATTGAAGACTCAGAGGAAGATGAAGATAGACCTAAGTCTAGGAGTCAGCCTAGATAGGTTAGGTGTTATGACTATGGAAAACTCTAACACATTGCTGCTCAGTGTCACTTAATCTTCCATATTCCTTGATGAGGATGAGCGTGGTGAGCTCCTGGATACTTACAATGAGCTGCTCATGGAGCATATTAAGACAAAGAAAGCTCAAAAGATGGCTTTGAACAACCCCTTGAGGATAAAAAAAGAACTAAATGCTCTCAAAGTTGATTTTGATAATAAGCAGTCCACTCACATCTAGGATAGAGATGACCTCTCTAAGAAATGTGAGATTATACAAAAAAGGCACAAAGAAATGGTTATTGAGGCAAAGTCTACCAAATCAAGAATAAGGTTTCTTGAGCAAACCTTTAAAGAGTCTTTAGGATGTAGGAGATCAACAAATAGTTAGTCCCTATCTTTCTAAAGATGATATTGAAAAAATCTTACTTCTAGGAAAGAAGGTTGAGATATTGGTAAGCAAAAAGGCATATCTTGCTCTTGCCTTGTCTAAAAAGAATGAGGAGTTATTAGCTCTTCAAGATAAAGTTAAAATCTAGATAGTTCTATCGAATTTCTTGATGCATCCATTAAGGAAAATAATGACCTACTTAATACTTTGAGTGCCAAGAAGTCTGAAATTTAGTAGGAGTTCGAACACTCCATTGGCACTATAAATAACTTTTGATGGGTACTCAAAACTTGATGAGATCCATCTTGGCATCAATGAATCTAGTGACCAACGAGGGCTTGGTTTTACTAATGATGGCTGTGCAGCTTCTTCTCCTTCTACTGCTACTTCAACTTCTCTCATTGTTAAGTCTACAACTTCTATTGCTACTTCTTCCACTACTGCTCTTGCTTCCAATATTGTTCCTCTCTTCATTAGACCTGTTGTAGAAACCTTATTCACAAACAGTTGCTTCCAAAGATAAAGGTAATGCTGCTGTGAAAGGTAAGTTGTAGGCTTCGTTTCAGCCAATCTCTTCTAGTACGGTGAATATCTCATTGTGCTGGTGACAGTCTATTACCACTACTTACATACTTCATCCCCTCTTGTCACCATTGTGGTGAGCGTGGGCATATCAGACCTCACTAAGAGAGATTGAATTCTCATCCCATATGAGACTCAATATAGGAACTTCTACAACTCCCTCTCCTCCTCATGTTACTTCTCGAAGATAGAAACCTAGTTCCTCTTGCTCTCTAGCTCATTCTTGTCATTCTTGTGGGGCTATTGGTCATCTTGCCAACTACTGTCCAAGATATGCTTAGTGTACTATTCGGAGATTTCCCCCTCACTCTTCTCATTCTGACTTATCAGGATGTACCTACTATGGTTCTTCTGAGCATTTCATTTATGGGTGTATTATGCACCGATGACATAGTGAAAAAAAGGAAAAACTTTTTAAAAGCCCACCTAGTTGCATGTATGACCACTCGACTGGTCATTCGAGAATTTTTTAAAACTAAGAACTCACTCATGTTTCATACTTCTCATGCTCATGTGGACCAGAGATTACATTAAGCCCCTATTGCCTCTTATTACTTCTTTTTCAGATGGAGGGATGCAATTTCATCACACTATTATTGGGTGTGAGTCAATTTGATGTGAGTTGTTTCTTATTTACTCTCTCTATTTGTAGCATTTTTTGTATGTGCTTATTTATGAGTTTTGTGTTTTTCTCTAAAAAAAAGTTCCGTGTACTATTTCCTTCTTTACTTTAATATGCTTAAAATAATTTTTCTATGATTTTTTCCTAATTTTTTTAGGCTTTTCTCTCTCCTTAACTTTAGGATTGCTCACTCGGGCACCCTCACTAAGTTCTTGCCGACTGTTCGTTGGGGTTTTGCTAAGGTTTCGCCAAGACTGTGTTTTACACACTCACAGGTACCTCACTGACCCCTTTAGAGAAAGGTCAGCGAAGGTATATGGATTCCTTATATAAACCACTTTCCTCATTTGTTTCAAACCACAGAATTTTCTAAACACTTCCTACCCTCAAATACCTTTGCCTACTACCTTCTAAACTAATTTTATCTACCTTTAAACACTTTTACCCCACTTTCTCTCTCGAAATACCTCATCAGACCATGTGATCCTCTCTTTCACAAAATGAAGCTGGTCCTACCTCTCCGCCCAGTGGTTTGTCTTACCAATCAAAGAAGTCTCCATCTTGCCTGTGTGAGCATTCTGTGAAGATTTAGGAGTTTCCTACTATCCAAGAAAGGTTTGCTTACTTTTCTTGGCTTTCTCTTTGCTCTCTTCCTTACTCTTGAGACCTATTTTTGTCGTAGAGTTCTATTATGCGAAACATGCTCACCACACTCGTCCCTTCTCTATTTCTTTCACTCTAAAGGAACGTGAAGTCACCTTTTTTAGAGATAATATCTTATATCCTCTTATCTCTTCCGAACGTGGAAAATCCCATTTATCCCATTCTTCCCTTTGAATAAGAAAATCTTGCTCTTTCTAATTTTTCTAATGATCTCAACTATTTTAGAGCTCGAAATCAGTATAACATGGCTACCAGACTTACTAGGCCTGACAATACTTTCACTAGAGGAAGTGTTTCTCCTAACAATTCCTCTCCTTGTTGCCTTCTTTTGCAAGTTGTGGATGCTTGTACTTTTCCTTGTACTCATCTCTCCACTATGCCTAATGCTAGGGCACACTTTCTCTCTTCCATTCTTGATGGTGAGTCTATAAATCTTGGTTATATGATCTTTTGGATCATCATCTTTCATTCTTTCTCTCATTTTCCTTATACTTTTCATTGTCCTTCATTAAGTAATAGCTGCGGACAATCTATCTTTGGTGATGCAATTAACATTTCTTTATATGTCGTACTCCCCTCTCTATAAGACTCTTTCAAGCTTCACGACCTTCTTCGAGAAACTCTAAACCTTCTTCCTCTTCTTTCAAAGTGCCTCTCATTCTATCTCTTCTACTTCTATTCCTGTTCCTCCTCTTCAATCTTCAGAGTTTGTCTCACTTACCACAAAGGTGGATGCTTTGACTTAGTGGTTGGACAAGATACTAGAAAATCTTACTAAAGACTGTGAGGAATGCAGACTCTACAAATAGATGCTATTGAACATTAATGAAAAGGCTAATAGAATTGAGCATCTTCAGCAAACCCAAGATGGCTCTCCACATTCCTCTGGTTCTCGACCGTTTGTTCAGCCCTCTACTAGAGTGGATCATTCATAGATTCACTTTGTTGGTGTAAGAAATGGTGCCTTTCTTTGAGATTTAGCCATTCAACTGCCCCAGTCTTCTAATTCCTTTTCCTAGATGTTGGTTAGCTTGCTACTTTTGTGCTGAGTTTCCTGACCCAATGCAACCTACTTTTCACCCTACTGACTATAGAGAGTTTGGCATCGGTTCTCGGTGTGACCTTGATAGAGATGAATGGAGAGGAGAATCTTAATTTTCTTTATTTCCTTGTACTTTATTACTTTTTCAAAAACTTTTGCAATGAAATCTTGAAATTTTATTAAAGTTTGTCCTTCTTTGTTTTGTGCTTACTTTTATTTCATTTACTTATGCTTTATTTTCCTTTCAGCATATGTTGCATGAGTGTATAGGATTATTTCATATTGTATGCCATATCTCCCTCATATAGGGGTGTTCCTTTGACTTTCTGTGTCCAAAAGGGGAAGAAGTTTGTATGTTGCACAACGTACTTAAATCAATTTTCTACTATGTGTGGATGTGAGTGTAGGTCTACATCACATCATTTCATCTAACTTGACGCATTCAGGGGAGTGTTGCATGAAGTAAAGGAGAGTTTAGTTGACTACTTGTGTTTAGCCTATCAGTGTGTAACTATGTAGGGCTAACATGATAGAATTTGATTAGACTACACATAGTTTTGCATGATGCGTTGAAGGGTATGTGTTTATTTTGTGTGTGCAGGTTACAGATGTAGTTTAGGACCTTATAGCTCACTTGGAGCTGGTGTTAGCATCAAGAAAAATGTGTTGATTCATGAAGATTGATGGATCATTACAAGACAAACACACTTGAAGTGTAGGTGTGTTGGGGGTGACTTCTTCGTGTTAGAGTTTCTTTAGGGGAATGAACTTCGTTAGGTCATCTCATCTGAATATATTTTGTTTAACGCTTGCCTTGTATAGGTTGTGTAACGTTTTGCCACGAAAAACCAAAAGGGGAGATTATAAGTCCTGTAATTTCGTTGTGTCTTTATTGGTGTTCTGGTGTACAAAACACAGAGTCTATTTATTTTACTTAGTATTTTGTGTACCTTTATGTACGGTGCTTTACTTATAATCAGTATCGCGCACACACTTACATAGTTCTTAACACTAATGTAATTTTAGATGATACACACACCACATGGTGCTTAGGAGCATATTTACTGCATGTTAAAACGTGTTTTTACTTGCATGTGTTTCCCCAATTAAGTTGATGGATATTTATGGCATTTTTTTTTGGTAAAGTTTTGACTAAAAAAGTATTTTGATTGGCACGCCAGGGTCTTGTGGAGGTCTCACCGAGGACTCGTAAAGGTAGTTGGTGAAGGGTCCACGAGGGTGTATGAGGTCGAACTGTGACTCGCTGACATCTTTTAGAGGGTTAGTAGAGGTGGTTAACGAAGCCTCACAAGTGATAACTCTACAAAAATAGAGTTATTAATTCACTTCTAAGCCAATTAATTGACTTCTCGCGTGCTTAAAATCATAAGAATGTCTAATTTATGTATACCAATGTAAGTGGAAAGGAGTAAACGAAGCAATAACATACCAAAAATGATGAATTTTATGTCAAGCCACAGTGGTGGATTAGTCAAGTTGTGGCACACAGTGGACTAGAAATATGGTCAGAAATAGGGAAAGTTGAGCCACAACAGTGAGTTATTTAAGCCGCGGCATTCCTGAACAATTAAGACAACCCGAGACCTTAAGGTCACAGTGGTGAGTCATCTGAACTGCAATGCCACTAGAAAACAAAAGTCACCCAAGAGTACTAAGCTACGGTGGTAGTTATTTGAGTCATGGTGAGCATAATTGCCAGGATTCTAGGATAAACTGAGCAGCAGTGCTGGTAAATTTGAGTTGAGACACGAGTAATGTTTTATGTGCGAGAAATTTTCATAATTTTAGTCTCCTATTTCAAGCCAAATCCGTGTTCCCCAAAATTATCTTGACCTATATATTGACATGAAGAGTCCTAATTCAAGTGTACCATTCATTAACAATTCAGTATTCATAAAAACAAAATTTTCTAGCAACCAATTGAGAGAAGAAATAAGTGTAAGGATCAACAACAATAGTGGAGAGTGTTGATGTTTGTGAAGATTCAAGGGGGATTAGTATCATAATATAAGAGATTATATGTAATATTTTCCCTCTTTTTTTCTTTCAAAATTTGATGTGTTCTTCATTGAATATTTTGTATTTTTTTTATTGACATGAGTAGCTAATTTCCTTTAATCTAGGGGTCCTATGAACCAAGTTTCCTTCATGTGATGATCTATTAATTAACTCGTTATGTTTGCGTATGACAATTATATTATTTGATCTAATTTCCATTCTAGTAATTGTTTGGCCAATGATTACACAATAGAAACATATATGCAGCGTTGAGAGAAGTATTTGTATGCTTGTCTTGATCAGGTAGCAAGTGTAGAATCTAAGCTGAGAGGTATGATTTTCACGCATGTGATTCATAATTGACAGTCTTCATGAGTAGTGATTTAATTTGATTGACATAAGTGTGTGATTAGGTTAGGTTAATAAATTGTGTGTAGTTTATTTGAGAGAAGAATGCATGCAGAATATAGTTTCAATTGATCATATAATCGGTTACAATTACAATGGTTTAATTTTAGTGATTCACATACTAGAAGACTGGAGGATTTTTGATTCCTAGGTTATCATCCCTTATATTATGTTGTTGCTTAATTGTGATTTTAGGTTTTAGAATTTTATTTGTTTATTTTCTATCCAAATAGTAGTAGTGGTTTTTGATTGATAATCATTTATAAGCTATAATATTCCTCGTGGGTTCGACACTCGTATTTTAAATACTTATTACTTGTACACATCCTGTATACTTGTTTTAGTTTCTCTTCTTTTATAGACAGTTTAACAACCCAAACTTGGAAGACATGGCACACCAAGAGGAGGAGCAGCCAACACTAGCTCCAAAAACCCTTAAGGAATTGCCAGTTCCACAAATAGAGGGATCCCAAACTTTAATCAACAGACCAAATGTTAATGCCAACCACTTTGAGCTCAAAACAAAAATTATTCACATGGTGCTAGCTGACCAGTTTGAAGGATTGATTGATGATGACCCAAATTATCACTTAGCATCCTTCTTGGAAATCTGTGACACTTTCAAACTCAACAGTGTCTCAGATGATGCTATTCGTTTATGCTTGTGTCCATTCTCATTAAGAGACAAAGCAAAAGCTTGGTTGTTGTTACTACTGAAGGAATCAATTACAACTTGGGACCAATTAGTTTAGAAACTTTTAGCCAAATTCTTTCCTCCCTCAAAAATAGCTAAGTTCAGAAATAACATCACATTCTTCCAACAATTTGAAGTGGAAACATTCTACAAAGCTTGGGAAGGCTTCAAGGAACTTTTAAGAAAATGCCCTCATTATGGTCTCCCGACTTGGCTACATGTACAAACCTTTTACAATGGATTATTAGGACAACCAATAACCATTATTTATATTGCTGTAGGAGGAGCTCTGATGAATAAAATGGAGGAACAAGCATTTGTATTGCTTGATGAGATGGCTTCTAATAGTTGCCTTTGGCCAAAAGAAAAATTAGAACCTAAAAGAGTAGCTGGAGTTGATGTAGATACCTTAACAACAATGCATGCACAAACTAATGCCTTGTTGTTGGGGTTAACAAAAACATTAAATGGAGGAGCAGTTGGAATTAATTTAGCGCAAACTCCTACAGTGTGTAACCTGAGCAATGGATCTCAGTTAACAGAGCTGTGTGGAGATCTCCAAGAAGCGGTGCACTACTTAAACAATAAAAAACATGAAAGGAATCCTTACTTCAATGCTACAAATCAAAGTCGTAGAAACCTCCCAAGTTTTCCCTCTTGGAACAATAATATGGATAGCCCCCAACAAAATCCACCAACAAGCCATCAACAAGTTGATGAAAAAAAGCAACCAACAGACAATAATGACGATCATCTAATTAGGGTTATGAAAGATTTCATCCAAGCCATGAGCAACAAAGTGAATCAGATAGAATCAGAACATGGGGCTTCCATATGAAATTGGAGACTCAACTGGAATAGTTAATCCAAACAGTTGGTTCAAAACCTCAAGACACCTCCAACCCTAGAGGCAGTACTGGAATTGAAGACGATGATGAGCAATGTAAGGCTATTGCCTTAAGAAGTGGCAAGCTATTGGAGAATAAGCAAGAGACACCCAAGTTTGAAAAAGAGGAACAGTGTGGAAGAAAGAGATAAGGTAGAAGAGGAGGCTCAACTAAAGAAAACAAACTTATACACTCCTTCCATACCCTTCCCTCAAAGATTGAGGAAACAAAAACAAGATGAGCAATACTTCAAAGACATCTTCAAAAAACTACACATCAACATACCTTTCGCGGATGCACTGGAGCAAATGCCATCATATGCAAAATTCATGAAGAGATACTTTCAAGAAAGAGGAAACTTGGTGGTAATGAGACGATGCACCTAACAGAGAGTTGTAGTTCTATTTTAGATAGAAACCTACCATAAAAACAAAATGATCCAGGTAGTTTTGACATTCCTTGCAATATAGGAAATATCCAGTTTGGAAGAGCCCTATGTGATCTGGGAGCAAGCATAAACCTGATGCATTTGTCAGTTTTTCAAAGACTAAGGATTGGAGAAACCCAGCCTACTTCAATAACATTACAAATGGCAGATAGGTCATTCAAGCAACCTTGGGGTGTAGTAGAAGACATATTCGTAAAGGTAGACAAATTTATATTTCCAGTAGATTCATTGTGATTGACATGAAGGAAGACTGTGACATCCCTACCATTCTTGGCCGTCCATTTTTTGGAAACTAGAAAAGCACTAATTGATGTACAAAAAGGTGAACTTACAGTGAGAGTGCAAGATGAAAAGGTAACCTTTAATGTTTTTAAAGCACTTAAATACCCTGAAGTTGACAATGCTGAAGATTGCTTTATGATTGGGGTCACTGATACCTTAACTTCTCATGTGCTTGATGATTTGCTACCCAATGACACTTTAGAATATGTACTCACTAAGTCTATAGACATGCATAGATACCACACACATCACATTGCCACTGTAAATGATAAAAATGCACCTAGAAGTGAGTTAACATGCTTTAATTCTAAAATCATAGAACTTGTCACGCATCTAGATATATTGAATCATGTGCAATTATTGGAGGCTAGCCCTTCCATCTGTGTTTCTAATGCCGTTGTGGAATACTTAGAGACAATTTCAAAAATCAAGTCATCAATAGAAGAACCACCTTAGTTGAAGCATAAACCTTTTCCGACACATCTACATTATGTATTTTAGGGAAAAAATGAGACACTCCCAGTTATAATTTCAATGCACCTCAATAACAAACAAGAAGAAGCACTACTAATGGTGCTTAGGAAATTCAAAAGAGTTATGGGTTCATCCATTGCCGACATCAAAGGCATAAACCCATCCATATGCATGCATAAGAGCTTGCTAGAGGAAGGAGTTAAACTAACAAGAGTTGCACAACATCGCTTGAATACAATCATGAAGGAGGTGGTTAAGTGGCTCGACATGGATATCATTTTTCTAATTTTTTATAGCGAATGGGCTAGCCAAATTCAATGTGTACAAAAAAAAATGAAGAAGGACGGTGGTCGCTAATGAATCCAATGAGTTAATACCCACGAGAATAGTAACAAGATGGAGAGTATGCATGGGTTTTAGGAAGGTAAACAAATTCACAAGAAAGGATCATTTCCCTCTACCTTTCATGGATCAAATGCTTCATAGATTAGCAAGGCATTCATTTTTCTGCCTGCTAGATGGGTATTCTGGCTACAACCAAATTGCAGCCTAATTCATTTTCCTTGCCTCTATGGGACATTTTCCTTCAAAAGAATGCCATTTGGACTGTACAACACACCTGCCACATTTCAACTATGCATGATGGCTATCTTCTAATATATGGTGGAGAAGCACTTGGAAATCTTTATGGATGAATTTTCCATTTTTGGAGATAACTTTGAAGAATGCTTACACCAATTATATTTGGTATTACAAAGATGAGAAAAAATCTAGTTCTCAAATGGGAAAAATGCGACTTCATAGTAAATGAAGGAATTATTCTTGGCTAAGAGATTTCAGAAAAAGGGATTGAGTTTGATAGAGCCAAAGTATAAGTGATTGAAAACCTACCACCACCATATTTCCATGAACATGTTGGCTTCTATCGAAGGTTTATCAAGGACATCTCTCAAATATCCAAACCTCTTTGTAAACTATTGGACAAGGATATCCCTTTCAAATTTGATGAGAAATGCTTAGAGGCATTCATCACCTTGAAAACAAAACTAGGGTTAGCTCCAATCATGGTGGCAACAAATTGGACCAAGCCATTTGAGCTAATGTGTGATACAAGTGACTACGCTATTGAAGCAGTTTTGGGATAGTGAAAAGAGAAGATGTTTCATACCATATATTACGTTCGCAAGACACTAAATGATGTTTAAATGAAATATGCCACCACTGAAAAAAGAGCTCTTAGCCATCAATTATGCATTCGAGAAGTTTAGAGTATACCTAGTAGGCACTAAGGTAATTGTCTATATGGATCATTCAGCAATCAAGTACTTAATGATAAAGAAGCATGCTAAACCAAGACTAATAAGATGGTTACTCCTTTTACAAGAGTTTGATGTGGAAATCCGTGACAAGAAAGGCACAGAAAACCAAGTGGAAGATCACCTATCTTGGTTAGAGAAGACAAATAGCATAGATGATAACATGGAACTTAAAGAAACCTTCCCAGATGAGAAATATTAACAATTCAGCAATCTGAAATTCCATGGTATGCTCATATTGCAAATTTCTTGGCTGCCAACATTATTCTGACAAATTTTACATGGCATCAAAGAAATAAATTTTTCCATTACACAAAGCAGTATTTATGGGATGACCCTTACCTCTGCAAAGAGTGTAGTGACAGGATCATAAGAAGATGTGTCCCTTATGAAGAGGTTGGAAGTATTCTCCACCATTGCTATAGTTTAGACTATGGAGGACATTTTGGGAGTTCAAAAATAGCAGCCAAGGTACTCCAATATAGATACTTTTGGCCCACACTTTTTAAAGATGCTTACATGTTAATCAAATCATGTGATAGATGCCAAAGAATATGCAACATTTCAAAAAGAGACAAAATGCCCCAAAATACCATACTTGAAGTTGAATTATTTGTTGTATGGGTATTGATTTCATGGGACAATTTCCATCATCACTTGGGAATCAATATATACTAGTTGGATTGGATTATTTTTCCAAATGGGTAGAAGCAATAGCTAGCACAAGCTTTGATGCAAGAATTGCCCTAAGATTCTTGAAAAGAAATATTTTCACTAGATTTGACACACCAAGAATACTAATTAATGATGGAGGTAGTCATTTTTGTAATAGACTTTCAACTCCCTTTTATCAAAATATGGAATCAAACACCAAGTAACTACCCCCTACCGTCCTCAAACAAGTGCACAAGCTAAAGTATCCAATAGATAGGTGAAAGAAATACTAGATAAGACAATAAATATTTCCCAAAAAGATTGGTAAATCAAGTTGGATGACGCTTTATGGGCATACAAAATAGCATACAAAACACACATTGGAACCACACCATATAGGCTTGTGTTTGGAAAAGCATGTCACTTACCAGTAGAATTGGAGAATAAAGCCTATTGGACACTAAAAGCACTAAACATGGAACTAAACGTAGATGGAGAAAAAAGGTTGTTGCAACTCAACGATTTAGAAGAACTAAGGTGGAACGCTTATGAAAATTCCAAACTATATAAAGAAAAGACAAAAAGATGGCAAGACAAAATGATTGTGCTACATAATTTTGAATATGGATAACAAGTGGTACTTTATAACACACGCCAAAAATTATTTTTGGGCAACCTAAAAAGTAGGTAGTCTGAACCATTCACAATCACCAAAGTAACGAACCATGGTGCTATCAAACTGGAGGACCACGACAAGGAAAGATTTATGGTAAACAGACATCGAGTTAAACATTATTATGGTGGCCAAATACAAAAGGACAAGGCCGTGACAACACTTTGTCGATGCACCATGAGAAGAAAGAAAAATAGTGTAGTCAATGACCTAAATGTAATGCTTCTTGGGAGGCAATGCAGGGAATTAAATTTTTATTTTTTATGTTTCAAATTTTATTTTTCTTTGTTTTATGTTTTTAGGTGAATAAAACAAGAGAGGGAACAATAGTGCTCACATGAAAATATCAAGTTGTGAAGAATAAAGCATCATTGAGGGAGTTTTTCTTTACCCTTTTTCATTTATCTTTGATTCTCTATTTTTTTTGCACATTGAGGAAAATGTTAAATTCTAGTATGGGGGGAGGGAACTTCGTTTCTTTCTTTTGTTATTAGTCAACATTTTTTTAATTTTTTAGCATTGTTTTTAATAATAAATTGGATAGAAATTGATGAACATATGGAATTTAAATGCATGTATGATTAACACGAAATTTATGGACCCAGTGATAGAATTAGTTGCCATTACTAGGATAAGGAATGTAGCATGTTTATTGAGATACCTACATTAATCAGGTGTATACTTGCTAGTTTTATTTGATTAATTCATTTTTTATGCACATGCCATGATTGATTTTGGTGTTATTAATAGAAGAAAATTTATTATGAGTCATGCCATATGATTAGATCTACCATGCTTTAGAATTTATTTGATCATCCCTTGAAGTGAAATCATAAATAGTGTTTAGCTTTAGAAGTGATTAAGGCCTTTATTTGAATCGATTGAGCCTTTCAAGCAAACCATGGTAAATGTTATTAGCCACCCATTTGAGCTTATAAAAATAAACACCACTCATGTCTTTAAACCACATGAAAGCCTAACTGAAATTGCATATTACCTTTACCCTTGCATTCTCAACTCATGTGACAATATAATCATGTGTTGTGCTATAGAGTAAGATAAAAGGTAATGCACCTTAAAAACAAGATAAATAAATCACAACATCATCCCTATGAACGAAAAGGAAATAAAAAAATAAATTTAAAAATAAGTTTGGGGGTTTAGTACAATTACAAAGAATGTGGAAGAAAATAATGAAAAATATTATGATAGGGTGTATTAAGACATCAAAAGAAAGCACAATTGTAATGCACATTGCATGACAAATAAAAAGCAAGCTAAGGTGTGGAATGAGCCCAAAGATCACCATGTATCCACCTCCACCAAAGTTTAACACTACAAGCATGCAAAGCCCTTTTAATCTTTAGCTAAATTCATTATTTACATTAGTGGAGAAGGGTGTGAAAAATAGACTTATAAAATTTGTGCTGAAACTTTATCGAATGGCATGCTCATATAAGTTAATTTTCGTGGATGTGTTAGATGATATCATATGCAGTACACACACAAAAATCATTTCATCAAAAATCTTGCATACACTTGTATTAATGAAAAGTTGATCAATAGCATGTAAACTATTTTTATAATAGGATTGTACAATCTTTGAGGAGGATAATTTTGTGTTAAATAGGTGTGTATTAGAGGAAGTATGTTTATTAATAGTTCTACCCATACTGGTCAATATTTTTACCTTCATTGTTTAGCTTTGGTTTTGCTTGAGGACAAGCAAAGAGTTAAGTTTAGTGGTGTGATAACTCTACAAAAGTAGAGTTATTAATTCACTTCTAAGCCAATTAATTGACTAGTCATGTGCTTAAAATCATAAGAATGTCTAATTTATGTCTTAATATACCAATGTAGGTTGGAAAGGAGTAAACAAAGCAATAACGGACCAAAAAGGATGAATTTCATGTCAAGCCGCTGCGGTGGATTAGTTAATTAGAGGTGCACAGAGGTCTAGAAATATGGTCAAAATTAGGGAATGTTGAGCCATTGTAGTGAGTTATTTAAGCTGCGGTGTCCTTGAACAATGAAGGGAACCCCAAACCCTCAAGCGTTGGCGGTCAATTATGTGAGTCTCAGTGCAACTAGAAAACAAAAGTCACTCGAGAGCACTAGGTCGCGGCTGTAGTTATCTTACCGCGGTGCATGTAACAGCCAAGATTCCGAAACAAGCTAAGCCGCAGCACGCATATGTTTTTGTGTGCAAGAAATTTCCATAATTTCAATCTCTTAATTGAAGCCAAATCCTTTTTCCCCAAAATCACCTTGACCTATATATAGACATTAAGAGTCCTAATTCAATTGTACCATTCATTAGCAATTCAGTATTAAGAAAAACAAAATTTTCTAGCAACCAATTGAGAGAAGAAATAAGAGTAAGGATTGAGAACATTAGTGGAGAGTGTTGATGTTTGTGAAGATTTAAGGGGGATTGGTGTTGCAATACAAGAGATTGTTTGCAATCTTTTCTCTATTTCTTTCTTTCACAATCTAATGTGTTCTTCATTGAATATTTTGGATTTTTTTTATTAACATGAGTAGCTAATTTCATTTAATCTAGGGGTCCTATGAACCGAATTTCCTTCATGTGATGATCTATTAGTTAACTTGTTGTGTTTTCTTATTACGATTATATTATTTGATCTAATTTCTATTGTAGTAATTGTTTGGCCAATGATTAGACAATAAAGGCATATACGTAGCTTTAAGAGAAGTATTCGTATGCTTATCTTGATAAGGTAGCATGTGTAGAATACAAGCTGAGAGGTATGATTTTGATGCATGTAATTCATAATTAACAGTAGTCATGAGTAGTGATTTAGTTTGATTGGCACGAGAGTGTAATTAGGTTAGGTTATGATATTGCGTGTAGTTTACTTAAGAGATGAATGCATGCAGAGTTTAGTGTCAATTCATTACATAATTAGTTGCAATTACAACGGGGTAATTTTAGTGATTCATATGCTAGAAGATTAGGGGATTAGTGACTCCTAAGTTATTATCTCTTATATTTGGCTATTATGATTTTAGGTTTTAGCATTGTATTTGTTTACTTTCTATCCATAGAATAGTGGTGATTTTTTAATGATATTCATTTATAAGCTATAATATTCCTCGTGGGTTTGACACACGTACTTTAAATACTTATTACTTGTACACGTCCCATATACTTGAGGTTTTGCATGGTCAGTGGGGGTGCATGGCATAGGTCCTGGAAGCCAAAAATTTAGCTATAAATACCCCATCCTCTCTCTTATTTACTACACCTTACACACTTCTTTAATCCCCCTTTATCAAAAATATATTTTTTTCTGTATCACTAATAAGTTGAGTGTTGTTCCGTATTAGTGATTCAAAGGTGGTTATTCACTTAAAGATTTTTGTGAATTAATTTCAAAAAAGGATTCTATATTCTCAATACATTGAGTGTTGTTTCTGTACTAAGATGCAAAGTGGTGGTGGAGTTGGTTAATAATAATTTATCAAACGAAGTTTCTATAGTAACAATACATCTAGTGTATTTTTGTATTGATATTAAAGATGGTGTTTCTATATCAACATATGACGAGTGTATTTTCATATTATTGATACATCGTATTTTATTCTAAATTCATATTATGGTTAAACTACATATATTGTTGTACACACATATTGATTGTAGGTATTAGCATCACATTGCATTGTGGTGTGGCTCTAGAGGTGAGCTGGATCTAACTAAGGTCAAAGTAGCTGTGGAGACAGCTGGTGATAGCAGCCTAGGTAGTTAGGACGGGTGGTCCCTGACTGATAAAGGTATTTGGAGTCTTACATTATCAAGTCTGTATTAACTATTTGTTACTTTTAGTGAATTTGGCTGCTGAGTGATTGTCTTAAGCAACTCGTGAATGTTACCATTTAAGATTATAGCTTAAGTGGTTTACCACGTTATATCATCATGTTTGCTTTATCTTTTGCATGAGTTAGTACAATCTAAGTATACACAGTATACATGACAATATATATAGTACATACAAAGATTGGAAGGCATTTACTGCTTTTATCATTATGGTATGTTATCTGCCTTAATTATTTATTGTATGCTTTCTTGTTAATTGTTATTTGTTTTCGCTGCTTGTACGAGAGGGGCAAGTCCTTAAGTGTCTGTATCACCTATACTTGGTTGTTCCCATAGTTGGGACTTCTCTCAATACTAATTCACAATCAACCATAAATTACTGAATAATTCTAGTTTCTTTGCCCCAAGCTTTCGAGCAATCATCACCTCAAAGATGGCGACCTCATACTCGGCTATGTTGTTTGTAAATTGAAAGGAAATTCGGACATAATATTCTAAATGTTTTCCTCGGGATCAATCTATTCTCGCTCCCCTAAAGTTATTTTCTCCATCCATAATGGCTTGCCAATTCTCGGACACAACCATTTTTGTAGAATAAATGGCAATGTCAACTATGGGACTTTGTACTATTTTCAGGCATCCTGTAAGATTGGCCATGAAGTTGGCAATTGATTGTGCTTTCTTCAAGGTACATGGCTAGAATTTAATATCAAATTTGGCTAACTCAAAAAATATGCTTGCCAGCCTCCCAACCACCTCCGATCTGTATAGAACACTTTTTAAGGGGCTAAAGGTGAGCACAAAAATTTTGTGAGCGCCAAAATAATGCTTGAGGGGTTTCTCCGTTACGAGTCGGTCACAATTTGGCTAACATAGTACAAGAGGTGTTTAATCTTTTAACATTCGACTACAAGTACTGCACTAACTGTTTTCATAGTCACTGTCAAATAGAGTTACAAAATGTCACCGGAAATAGGACCAATGAGAACCAGTGCACAGCCAAGATAGTCCTTGATCTTCAGGAAAGGTTTGTCACACTCCTCATTTCAGAAAGAAGAGGTGTTCTTCCTCAAAAGTTTGAAGAACGGTAAGCATTTATCGGTTCCTTTTGATATGAAGCAATTGAGCTCTGTGATTCTTCCATTCAGCTATTGAATTCCTTTCAAATCTGTGGATGGCTTCATTTCAATGAGGGCTTTCATTTTGTTGAGGTTAGCTTCGATTCCCCTAATTGAGACCATATAGTAGAGGAACGTCCTAGAATTAACTCCAAATGTGCATTTCTTCGGGTTCAACCTCATTCCGTACTTTCTCATAACTTCGAACACCTCCTTCAAATCTTTGATATGCTCACTTTTGTTCTTGGTCTAAACCACTATATCATCTATGTATACTTCCATATTTCTTCCATGCATGTATTCCAACATTCCGTTAAGCATCCATTAGTAGGTTACTCCTGCATTTTTTAGGCTGAAGGGCATCCTTTTATAACAAAAGGTTCCCTCCTCAAGTATGAAGGATGGTTTTTCCTCATCCTCTCGGTCCATGTGAATGTGATGGTAGCCCGAGTATGCATCTAGGAAACTCATAAGGCAATAACCAACTATTGCATCAATTAGATGATCTATTCTCGGTAGTGGATATCAATCTTTCTGGGAAGCATCATTCAAATTAGTGAAGGCAACGCACATCCTTGGTTCTCCATTTGCTTTTTTAGTTAGCACCATGTTGGAAATCCATGTAGGGTAACTGACCTCTCAGATGATGTTAGTGTGATTACATTATGATTTATCTCGGGTGATGTTTGCCATATACTGGTTGATACAAGAAGTTTGGTCGACTTGTTATTTCTTTCAGACATTAAACTTTGTCTTCTTCTTTAAATGTTATAAATTTTGACTATGACCTTTTCATATTATAAACATCTGCCCTTTCGGTGCCTTTTGCCTCTCTAGTATATCTCTTTCGGGCATTGTTTGATTCACCGTTATAGCTAGGTCCTCCATGTATGAAGTGTATTTTTCTCACATTTCCCTCATTTCTTAGTCTAGGGACTTGAGAGTTCCCATAGTCAAGAAGTGGTATAGGCAAGTCAAGTCTATTTCTTTCTTATCGCGAGTCGTCTCCTCTATTCTCATCCTTCACCAGGTCTCTAAAGTACCCCCTTAAACAACAACTTCTCCAATTCTTTTTTCAAGTGACTACAATCTTTTCTTGTGACCAATGACTTTGTGAAAACTGCAACACTTAGTAGTATCTATACCCGGTTCTCTCATCTATTATGGCCAATTCAAAATTTAGTTGCCCTCCATTCTAAGTATAGCTTCAGCGAAACTTACTGTGAAGGGCGGTTACTTTCAAGGGCGGTCCCTTGAAGGGAGACAATGACCTTCCATATGGTCCTGAGCTTCAATTCCATGTATTTCTTTCTCTAAAAAATGGTCCTACAAATCTCTTCACTATTAAATTGCTGATCTGTCTAATTTTGTTGGGGCTAAGCTCACACTTTTCTTTCCCTTTAAAGGTCGTACCATAATTTGAATTATCGTCTTTGGTCTATCTTGACTCTCTTTCTAAATTGACAAACTTCCTCGCCTCTTCATAAGCTTCTTCCATAGTTTGTGGGATTATTTTTGTGAGTTCTGGGAACATATCAGAATCACGGCAAACTGCTCTCTGAAAATCTTGTACGGCAATTGAATTAGGGCAATCAAAAATTTCAATTTTTTTCCCCTGAACCTCTTCATGTATGCTTTAATGGATTCTCCTGATCCTTGAATAATCGAGAACAGATGATATGGCTCCTTTTTCATAGGCTTGTTACTAGCATAATTATTGACAAACAGTCTGACCAAGTTGACGAATGACTTCACACTTCTAGGATGGAAGTCACTAAACCATTTTTGTGCTGCATCGTGTAACGTGGCCGTAGAAGATTTGCATTACAACGCTTCTCTTTTCTCACGGCGCATGCTAATAGAAGCCATAGTAGATGGGAAAAGGAGTACATGAGCAATTGGATCTTTAGTTCCTTTGTAGTTTGGGAATTTTGGAGGCATGAATTTTTCGAGAGGTTAATCTCATCTAAAAAGGGGGATCCGATTAGTTGTATAAATACTTTAGCCTGACTATGCCTTCCCCACACCTTGTTTCTTAATCCATTCTTCCGGCATTGTAACCATGCTCTGCCACATTAATTTTTCTTCAAGGGTGATGCTGGCTTGTTCCTTTGAGGTCAATAATTCAGTATCCTTTGCCATGTTCCTTAGTTCAGGTAAGTCTCAATTTTGAGCCACCTAGTTACGAGACTTCCTTTCATGTTAGACTAAAATGCATTCGACCTCATCATCTCCTTCGTCTCCATTGGCCTTGATGTTTCGTAGAACTTCAACCTCCTGAGGCCTCTATGGTTTCCTTAACAGTGCTTCTACTTGTCTTCTTAACTCTTGATTTTCCCTTATTATTTCATCTCTCATTCTCCCATGGACCTTCTCATTTCCATGAGCTGATGCAGCAAGTCTTGTGTGGGGTTAGCATGTTGGGCTTTTATTATCTCCTCCACTCCTATATTTTCTCTCAGCAAACCCGAAGCCACTAGTTAATCTTGACCTTCAGGTCTGTTTCTCTCAATAGCCCTAGTTTTGACCATCTGATTGACGAGATTTCGACAAGTTTCGAATGGTGTCTCTCTCTTAAAAAGGCTATTATAAAACTACAAACTAATCTTAATGCTTGAGGGAAGAAAACAAATTGTTATGCCTTTTTGTCTTGAACCCCATGGTGGGCGCCAAAATATTGGGAGATATATCAAATTCTAGAGATAGAGTAGACAGAGAATAGAGAAAGCAATAAATGAAGTGAATGATGCTGCTGACACAATGGCCTTTTATTGAGTATTTATAGGTGTTACATTTCTAATGGGGATACATTTGTAATCTACATATAAAACAACAACAATAAATGTTGAATCTAAGTGTGTGGTAGGTCTTTGGATCTTTACAGAAGAAGACCTGATCCCCAGGTATTAAAGTACTTGGTAAAATTTACGGGCAGAGGTGGTATCTGTAACGTATGATGCATACAATTTGGAGGTCGGTAGTTAAAGACCTCGACATCATGCTAGGTCCATGTCCAAACAAAAATACCACACACAGCTTCCAAAATTAAAGGCTTCACTACTTTTCCAATGTACCAAGAAAATTTCACAACAAAGTGGTGAAATTTTTATGACCAAAAATTTATTAGGAAAAAAAAACACCAACCTGTCTTGCAAAAATTGCAACAAAAACAACATTTACTTCAATTCTAAAACTCAATCTATGTAGTCCTAAGTGAGAAAGAGACTCAAAGTTGGTTGTGATTGGTGAGTGGTGACTGTCGTAAAGTGAAATTCGTGGGGGTTTGGTGTGGTACTACTATGGAAATCAAATTATGGGGGAGGGGTGATTGAATATGGCAACAAAACATGGTTTAGGGTTGTTGTCGATAGCAAGATAGGTGGCTGAAACAGTTGGCAGGTAAGGTGGTCTCAATGGAGGCTGGTAGGGATGGAAAGAGAGACACAGTGAGCAGAGTGTTATAGTAAGGCCTGGGTGGAAGAGAAGGGATATATGGTCTTCTAGGTTAATTAGGAATAATGGGTTGTGGGCTTTGGTATTTTAAGAACATCCTTTTTTTCCTGAATAGGCCTCTTTGTTTGACCCAATGTTCCTTATTTGTTTTTTTCTTGAAGGAAAGAAAATTTATTTTCTCTTAAAACTCCCTGGAAGCCCAATCCAAAAAAATTTATGTTGAATCAACCCAGACCAGTTTTTTATCAGATGTACCCATGAAGAACACTAAAGAAGTTTTCTAAAGAAAAATTTCCCAATTTCTAAACCTGTGGAAAATTGTTTTGCTATGCATTTTGCTTTGATCTTATATTCTTGTGATGACCTAAAAATGTAAAACATTACACTATAAAACAATTAAATTCAAATTAACTAAATTAAGTAAAAATCACGATAAAAAGAAATTAAGAAACATAGGTTGCCTCCCATGAGCATTTGTGTTAAAGTCGACAGCCCGACTCCTCTTACAATCATGGCTATGTTAGTGAAATGGAGGTCTATTGACAATCAATGTTGCCTCCCCAATAAAGCTTGATGCGTTGGCCATTGACTTGGAATGTTCTCATGGATTTTTCCTCCATTAATTCCGTTTCTCCGGGAGGAAAAATCTTTGTAATTTGAAATGGTTCTGACCAATGGGTCCTTCACTTTCCAAGAAACAGTTTCAGTCTAGAATTGAACAATAAGACTAGCTGCCCAACTTCAAAATTTCTTGGAATAATCCTCTTATCATGCCATTGCTTGGTTTTCTCTTTGTACAACTTGTCATTTTCATAAGTTTGGCTTCAGAATTCATCCATCTCGTTAATTTGCATCGTCCTTTTCTCTCTTGCAGCTTGCATGTCAAAATTCATTTTCTTAATGGGCCAATAAGCTCTATGCTCAACCTCCATCAGAAGATGACAAGGTTTTTCGAATATCAATCTATATGGAGACATTCCTAATGGTGTTTTGTGTGCCATCCGATAAGCCCATAGTGCATCATTCAATCTCATGGACCAATTTTTTCTAGATGGGCCAATTGTTTTCACCAAAATTCTCTTGATTTCTCAATTGGAGATTTCAACTTGGCCACTTGTTTGGGGATGATAAGGTGTGGCTACCTTATGCTCGATTCCATACTTAGGTAACAATGCCTCAAACTATTTGTTACAAAAGTGTGTTATACCATCACTTATAATCACACGTGGTGTTCCAAAATGTGAGAATATATTTTTCTCAAGAAAACTCACTACCACCTTAGCATCATTGGTTGAGAGTGCAATAGCTTCAACCCCTTTTGAAACATAGACTACAACCACAAGAATATATTGATTTCCACAACTTAAAAGAAACATAACCATGAAGTCTATTCCTCAAACATCAAGTAATTCTACCTCCAAAATGTTGTTAAGTGGCATCTCTTGCTTCTTGGAAATATTCCCAACTCTTTGATACCTATCACATTGAAGAACAAAATTATAATGTGGGCCAATAGAACCAGATCGTAAAACCTTGAAGGATGTTCATGTTCCACTAAAATGTCCTCCGTATGGTGAAGCATGACATTGTTGTAACACACCCTCCATTTCCTCTTCAAGAATGCATCGTCTAAGCATGTTACCGCACATTGCTTCAACAAAAATGGCTCATCCCAATAGTAAAATTTTATAGTGTATAAAAATCTCTTCTTTTGTTGGGAATTCAAATCAGGAGAAAACAGCCTACTCACCACGTAGTTCACCAAATCAGCATACCATGGCACTTGCACTTTAAAAAGTCCAAAGAGTTTCTCATCTAGAAATTCTTCATTAATTGCAATTGAATTTTTTTTCTTGTTGCTGCAGTCTAGAAAGATGATTAGCTACTTGACTTTCTATCCCTTTTTTGTCCTTAATTCCTAAATCAAATTCTTGAAGTAATAATACCTATCGAATGAGCCTCGCATTTTCATCTTTTTTCTCTACAAGATATTTGATAGCAGAATGATTAGTATAGAGTATGACCTTAGTCCCAACCAAGTATGATAGGAACTTTTCAAAGGCAATAACCACAACAAGCAATTCTTTTTCTGTCACCATATAGTTAAGTTCAGCTTCTTATAAAGTCTTGCTTGTATAATATATGGAGTGGAATATCTTGTTTCTTCGCTGCCCCAAAATAGTTCCTATTGCCAAGTCACCGGTGTCATACATAAGTTCAAATGGTGATGACCAATTAAGTGCTACAATTATTGGAATGAACACTAGTCTTTTCTTCAACTCAAGGAAAGCATCATAAAAACAAAATGTTTTATCCCTTTTAAGCAAACTACTCAAGGGCATTGAGATTTTAGAGAAGCATTTAATAAAACACCTAGTAGCCCGCATGCCCATGAAAATTTTGAATTCCCTTTACTAAACTTAGTGTTGGGAGCTTTCTGTAGTCTCCATTTTTGCTTTATCAATGTCAAGGCCACTCTTAGACCACTTATGTCCTAAAACAATTCCTTCCTTGATCATAAAATGGCATTTCTCCCAATTTAAGACTAGGTTGGTTTCTTCATACCGGTGCAGAACTGTAGCCAAATTCTTTAAACAAGAGTCATATGAATCTCCAAGTAGCAAAAAATTGTCCATGAAAGCCATCACAAACTGCTCCACCATATCAGTAAAAATTGTCATCATACACCTCTAAAATGTAGCTAGTGCATTGCAAAGCCCAAATGGCATCCTCCAAAAAGGAAAAGTACCATAAGGACATGTAAAGGTTGTCTTGTGTTAGTCCTCTAGTGCTATGGCAATCTTATTATACCCAGAATACCCATCAAGGAAACAATAATACTCTTTTCCCACAAGACAATCCAAAATCTAATCTATGAAAGGAAGGGAAAAATAATCTTTTAGGGTACCCTTGTTTAATTTCCTAAAATTCATGCAAACGCTCCACCTAGTGAAAACTCTTGTAGGGATCAATTCATTATTGGAATCCTCCAATATAGTCATAACTCCCGTCTTAGGAACACATTGGATCGAACTAACCCAAGAGCTATCAAAAATGGGGTAAATAATGCCAGCATCAAGCCACTTAACAACCTCCTTTTTTACAACTTCTTTCACAATTGGGTTAAGTCTTCTATGAGGTTCTATGGACCCTTTTCCATTGTCTTCCAGTAGTATCTTATGCATGCAAAATGAGGAACTAATACCCTTCATATCCACAATAGTCTAACCAATAGCTTTTTTGTACAGTTTCAACACATCAACTGTAGCTCTTGTTCATCTGATAGGTGAGCTTAAATCATGATAGGGAGAGTAGAAGACTCACTTCAATATGCATACTTCAAGTGAGTGGGAAAAGGTTTCAACTCCAATATAAGTGGGTCAACAATGGAAGGCTTAGTGACCTTAAAATCTCGAGAAGACAAGTCTAAGGATTCAAACTTGTTTCTCAGCTTGAAGGAACTATACCCTACTTCTACCCAATTTAATTTCTCATCATCTTCTTCATATTCTAATTCATGCTACAACAAAGCTATTTTGGTCACACCATGACAACATTTTTCAAGTTCCTTAGACACCAAGGAGTCCACAACCAAAATGGATGAACATTCTTCCACATCATTAGGGAATTGCATAGCTTGGAACACAATGAAAGTGACTTGCTCATCTTGGATTCTCATAGTCAGTTCCCCTTTTTGAACATCAATCAAAGTTCAACGTGTAGCTAAATATGGCCTCCCCAAAATAATGGACACCTCTCGATCTACACCATAATCAAGTACAATAAAATCCACAAGAAAAATGAATTTATCTACTTTTACTAAGACCTTTTCAATATTTCCTTCTGGATGACCAATAGATCAATCAGCTAATTGTAGAGAAATTGTAGTAGGCCTTGCATTCCTAACTTTTTGAAAATTGACATAGGTATCAAATTAATACTTGCTCCCAAATTACATAGAGCCTTGCCAAAATATTAATCAACTATAGAGCATGGAATTGTGAACCTTCCAGGATCTTTAAACTTAGGAGGAAGTTTGTTTTGCAACATGGCACTACTATCACTTGTCAAAACAACCATCTCAAATTCATCAAATCTTGTCTTCTTTGTGAAGATGTCTTTCATGAATTTGACATAATTTGGCATTAGTTCCAAGGCTTCCACCAATAGAATGTTGATATGGCGCTGCTTTAGAACATCCAAAAATCTTCTAAATTGAAGGTCCTATTGTTGTTTTTGAAATTGCTGAGGAAATGGTGGAGGTGGTCTGTTTTGCTGTGAACTTTGCTACAGTCAATGTAGCATTCGGAGTACCAAAATTTTTTGCATTTTTTTAAACTGTCCCAGATTTTTCCAAATCTTTCTACTCTTTATCTTGGACTGAAGTGCTCTCCTCTTGACTCATTTTCTTCCCAATTAGGGCCTCTAATATTCCTTCCCACTTCTTAGAGTAATAGCTTTGCAAAACTCCTTTCCTTTTCTCCTTGGAGTTTTCAGCATCACATGGAAATATACCTTGTGGTCTATTTTTAAGCTCATTAGCGAGCTGACCCACTAGATTTTCTAGATTCCACATGGATGCAACTTGGCTTTGGAGTATTGCATCATTCTTAGCCATGTATTCTTTAAGTAAAGATTCTAACTACCTAAATGGTTCATTCGGTTGGTTTCTTTGTCGTTGCTGCTGAAGTCCTAGTGGATACATAGGTCGATTAGGCATTGAGGAACTTGCTTCACCAGGACCTTGATCATTCCAAGAGAAATTTGGATGTTGCCTCCATCCTGGGTTATAAGCATTGGAGTAAGGATTATGGTTTTGGTACACATTACCCACAAAACAAGCTGATTCGGGATTGGAAATATAGTTATCAAACAAATGAGTTCTTGCACAATAAACACACGAAGTCCCTGCATCTTGGACTAAATTTACACTTGCTGTCAAGTGTTGATTCTTCAAAAGATTTACCAAAGATATATCTTGAGCTGTAAGTGCCATAACGTCATTAACCTCATACACTCTGCCTACTCATTTTTCATTTGCTACTCTATCCATTGGCCATTGATAATTATTGCTAGCCATTCTCTCAAGTAAATGATAAGCTTCATTGTAGGATTTGGCTAAAAGGGATCCACTAGCAAATGCATCAACAATGGTTCTTGTTTGGGCATTGAGACCATTGTAAAAAGTGTCCATTTGGATCCATTGAGGAATACCATGGTGAGGACACTTCCTTAACAGTTCTTTAGACCTTTCCCACTCTTCATATAGAGATTCTCCATACTTGTTGATAAGAAGTTGTCATTCCTCAATTTAGCATTATTTTTTTGTGGGAAATATTTCATCAAGTATTTCTCAGCCAAATCATTCCAAGTTACAATAGAATCAAGTGGCAAAGAATTAAGCACGATCTCTCAAAGAATAAGAGAAAAACTTTAGCCTAAAAGCTTCCTCGGTGACACCTATCCATTTAAATAAATCACTGACTTCAATAAAGAATCTAAGATGCAAATAAGGATCTTCTATAGGTAACCCATTTAATTTTCCAATTGTTTGTAACATTTAAAACATAATTGGCTTTAGCTCAAACTGAGGAGCTTGAATATTTGGCCTCGTAATACTTGGATTCAACCCCTCCAACATAGGTAATGCATATTCATTCATAGCTTTATTCCTATCATCCATTAGAGATATCACATTGATTACGTTGTTTAAATTCAGCTCATGGCCAATTTTTTTGACCCCTGCATTTGCCATTTCTTCAACCTAAGCAAAACCTTGTTGTTCTCTCCTTCTAAGTATGAAAGTATGCTCGATCTCAGGATTTAAGGGTAAGATATGCTCGATCTCAGGATTTAAGGGTAAGATATCCTCTTCACAAAATTTGCTCATACAATAGACACAAAGGAGATATTAAATAAATAAAAATTAATTTCTACAAATAATTTCTAACGTTTCCAATCTCCGGCAACTGCTCCAAAAACTTGTTACCTAAAACTATGTGTGCAAAGGTGCTACACAAGTATACATATGTCAATCAAGTAATATAATGATAAAAAAAAATACCATTCCTACGGAGATTGGACTATTAGAAAATAATGTAAAAATTAACAAATGCAAATCAATTTGAGTGTTTTGAGTGATGAAATAAAACAATATATCAAAAGGAAATAAATAAATAACATGATCACAAAACTATGAATACTTAATTGAACTTGAATAACTCATTTCAATTCACCACAACATGTAAAAAATTCTTTCTTTAAAAGAAAAAAATAGAGACTACATTATATATTCCATTATAACCCTAGCTACAAATAGTTAGCTCCTCATTCTCATATTGTAAAGCGGTTACATGTCACCAATCAACTTTACATCAATAAAATTATATGCAAGATCTTTAATGAAGTGATTCGTGTGTGTATGTAATGCATATGTTGTCATCCAATGCACCCATGAAGTTAACTTATATGAGCATGCCAACAGATTATGTCTTAGAATAATTTTCATAAGTCTACTTTTCACACCCCTCTCCACTAATATAAAAATGTGTTTAGCTAAATATCAAAAGGGTTTTGTATGCTTGTAATGTTAGCCTTAGGTGAGGATAGATAAAGGGTGACATTTAGGCTCATTTCACACCTTAGCTTGCTTTTTTAGTCATCATGCAACATGTAAGACACAATTGAGCTTTCATTTTATGTTTTAGTGCATCCTATCTTATTATTTTTCAATCTTTTATCCCACTTTTTTTTTGCAACATCACAATTCTCCCAAACTTTTTTTTTTAATTATTTTTATTTTATATTTAAAGGAATATTGGTGTTGTGAATTTTTTTATATATATTTTTATAGGGTGCACCATACTTCACCTTATTTTATACCATAATACATGATTATATTTTCACACAAGAAAAGAATGCAAGGTTAAAGGTAAAGAAAAAATCCCTCAATGATGCCATAGTCTTCACACTTGATATGTCCATATAGGCACCATTGCCACCTCCCTTGCTTTATTCACCTAAAACAAAAAACAAAGAAAACTAAAAAAGATTAAGTGTAAAACATAAACATAAAATTTTAATTACATGGGTTGTCTCCCAAGAAGCATCACGTTTAAGTCATTGACTAGACCCTCCTTATCCATCAAGGTGGATAATAAACAATATATTCCATAAACAACCACTTGGATACGTTTATGGTTGTTAGGTCAAGGTCATCGTGATTTCCAATTAGGTTCCAAACCCTCTTCCTCTTTGTAGGAGTGTCTTGACCCTTATTTAAGAAATAGAACTCTCCAACACTAAAATCTTGCTTGGAAGCCAATTCAAATGGGTCGGTTGGAGCTTCCATCATGAACTTGCATTCTTTAAGGTCATTGCCAAAATCTAACTCTTAGTTCATATTGGCATCAAAGGAGAGGTCCATGGTTCTATGATATTGAAGGTTACTAACCCACTTAAATTCCTCATGGTGAGCTCCCTATTTTCTAAATTGAATTTAAGTACCCCTGTTACTTTGACTTGTATATCCTCTTCCTTAGGAGTCTCTTTTTCCTCCTCTTGAACTACTATATGTCCTCAAAATTTTCCTTGGGTTCAACTTCTATCACATGCTTAGGATCCTCCATGCTTTTCACTAAATCATGCACTTCACCCAAACTAATTGTAACCTCAAGGTTGAGCTCTTTGTCTTCTATAGGTTTATGTTGTTGTCACTCAACAAAAAGACTTATGATTGCGTAAGGTTGTAATATAAAGATTATGGTTGATAGGCATAGTCCATTGCATATATTGGCCATGTAGAAGGTGTTACCTCTTGATTGTAGCACTAAGAGTTGTAAGATTGAATCTCCCAATCCGAATTTTAATATTATGAGTGCGGTGATGGGTTCAGATCGGTGTAGAAATTGCTATAGGTGTGCTTCCCTCCATTCCATGTATATGAATATAGTGGATGTTATACTGGTTGTGTAAATATGTAGGACCTCAACTTGAAAAGATCAAAATGTTATTGTATGGAGGGCTTCCTCATAGTACTATATTGCCTAAAATTGTGTGTGCAAACATGCTACACAAGTATACGTGTCACAGACAAGTAATATAATGATTAGAAAGATTGTTCCTACGGATATTGGACAGTTGGAAAATGACGTAAAAATTAACAAATGCAAATCATTTTGGGTGTTTTGAGTGATGAAATAAAACAATATTTCAAAAGGAAATAAATAAAAAACAATATGACAAAACTATGAATACTTAAAATGAGGTTTAACGAGTAAATGAAACAAAATAATGTGGTCAGAAAGGTTTGCTACATAAATGATATGGCAATGCTGTGGCAAAGTTCATTAGTAACAAAGTTCGCAATTTACACCAAATTTTTCCAAATTTCCAATGTTTTGATGTTCCAAAACTCAACGATACATATTCCTATGCAAATGTCAGTTTTCAAATATTATTTTAGATACCAACTCTCTTGGGTTATATGGGACAACCTTATATTCCTATATTAGTTGTGATATTATTCAAACTTAGCCCACTTTTAAATAACCTTTCCAGTATTATTATCAGTTTATTATCTCATTAATTGATGATCAAGCAACTCAAAAGAATCATAAATTTTATTAAACTTCAATAACTCATTTCAATTCACCACAACATGCCATAGTTTCTTTCCTAAAAAAAATACATTATATTATTCCATTGCAATACCAGCTATAAATATTTAGCTCCTCATTCTCATAAAATTAAAAGCAAATCTAGAAATAGAACAATACATATTCAAATATAAATTACAAATAACTAAATGATGAAAAAGCTTAGGAAAAGAAAAACGCCACAAGAGCTTCTTCTCCACTAATGTAAGTGCAAATATAAAGTCCCTTATGATGCTTTTCTTTGTCTTCTTGCTTAAAAATAAAAATGACAAAGGAATGTTCAAATCCCTATGCCAAAATCTTTCTTGAAATCAGCCCCTATTTTTCAACTTTTCTCTGTCTACGCATTTAGTAGAGAACAATTCCTATTTAATTCTCTAATTCTAGGTTTCCTTATGAGGTGTATTTTTTGTTATTAATTTCCTTTTTTTCCTTCCAATATTGCCATCCCAAGTTGCCATTTTTTGTCTTTTATTAAAAACCCAAGCTAAGCTATAAATATTCAGCATTTTATATCCTCGTTGTTTTAAATCTGGTGCGCTTTGTTGTCGCAAACTTGTTCAATGCTTCATTTTTGTTTGTTTTGTGCTATTTGAAGCTGGCATATGAAATTACTATGAATGAACTTCAAAATATAGCCTTTTTAATGAATTTCAAGATAAATTCATATTAAGTAGCAAGGAGTTCACTCATCTCCAAAAATGCACAAATAATATCTAAATAACACAATTTGCAAATATTCTCAAATAACCAAGCTAGTTATCATACTAGCTCATTCAATGCATGTTATGAGTTTAGTTGCCTCCTCAATTTTAATCCTTGCATCTATAAGCTTTTGAAGCTCAAAAGAATCCATCACCTACTATAAATATAAAATTGAAAAAAAAATATTATACAACAAAAGATAAATAAAATAACCACTAAAATAAAAATTAAAAAAATTATGTTAGTAAAAAAGAAAAAGTTAATAAAATAGTATAATAATGAATAAAAGCAAATAAAAACTATTTTTGTATTTTTTTTGTTTTCCAAAAACTTGATACGCTAAATCTGCAAGTGCACTGGCCAGTGTACAAGTAATAAGTATTTTTAAGAACAAGGGTTGTCGTACTCACGAGGATTGGATTAATAAGTATTTGAGTATCAAACTATAATTACACTAAACTATTTAGGCTAAGGAAAATAGATAGGTAAACATAAAAATAATAAAAACTTAAATATTTACACCAATGGATCCTATACAACCATACTAACACGTTAAGCACAAAGAGTCATAGGAATCCATCATCTCAAATAATTGCCAAAAAAACTATACGATCTATTAACTCTACCTTATGCATGCATTCCTCTTTCAAGTAAACTACACATAATGTAATAATCTAACGTAACCACACTCTTATGCTAATTAGATTAAACTACTACTCATTAAGAATGTCAATTATGATCACATACATAAAAAATCGTACCTCTCAACCCAAAAACTATGTATACAATTTAATCGTGACAAACAAATAAATACTTCTCTCAAAGCTACCTAATTGTCTCTATGGTATAATTTTTAATTAGATAATTAATTGCAAGTAGATCGGATTGAATAATATAATTGAAAAAGCAATCACAATAGAATGAAAGAACAAACTAATTTATCATATATAAAAATCAAATTTAAGAGGTTCCTAACAACAAGTTTAGTTTCATAAACTATTCAACAAAATCTTAAAAACTATGTGTAAAATACAAGAGAACATATTAACACAAAAGGGTATAGAAAGATAAAACCAATCTCTTTTGTCACTCCAAAAACATTTCTCCTCCAATTGTCACTTCGGTGGAACTAAACTCCAACACATTTAATGTTGAATCCTCCACTAGCTATTCCTCATTCTTTAAACTGCTACCTCTTTTCTATAAATTATGTAGGTCAGTTGTGAAATTTGTGAATCTATTTGCATGGTTGCTTATGAGTTGTATTTATAGGCTTAGAGTTGTAGGTTTCAAACAATTGTAGTCCAAGTAGGATTCATTGTGCAAATAGGAGACTTGTCCAAATAGGAATGCTAGAAATTTGGCATTTCATGTACAGAAAATAGCACGCATTGTGGCTCTCACCGTGGCTTAAAATAGTGAGCGCCGTGGATCAAGGCTCTCGGATCACCAATGGAAATGTACTGCCACGGCTCCACTTTATCACTGCCTAGGCGCAAGGTTGCCCCACAGCCTAAATAATTCTCCGCCGCGGCGCCATATACTCTATGCTGATTTGAGTTCCTTTTTGCCTATTTTTCCTTTGATTGCTACCATTCTGCCTACATTAGCACAATTGAACAAATATTAAGCCATTTTAACTTTTCTAAGTGCAAAATAAGACAAATAGTGAGCTTAGAAGTGGCTAAATAACTCTATTTTTGTAGAGTTATCATCGAAGTTTATTCATGGGAATGAACTTCTTTAGATCATATCGCATGAATATATTGTGTTTGATGCTTTCCTTGTATAAGTTGTACAATATTTTTCCACAAAAAGTCAAAGAGGGAGTCATAAGTCATTTAAGTCCCTTTGAGTCTTCGTTGGCATTCCTGTTTGTAAAATATGAAGTTTGTTTATTTTACTTAGTGTATTTGTATTCCTCTTTTTATAGTACTTTGCTTGTGATCAATATCGCACACACTCCCATAAATTCCAACACTTTGTATATTCGCATGTTACACACACCACAGGGTGATTAGCAGCATGTTGTGTGCATGTTTAAGTTATTTTACTTGCATTTGATTTTCACAATTAGCGGGTGCTTGTGGATTTTCAAATAATTAAGTTTTTAATTGAAAAAACAAGCTTTTGTTGGCTAGCTAGGGACCTCGTTGGGGTCTTGCAAATGGGTTGGCAAGGGGTCAATGAAGTTAGCTTATTCATTATTCTAACTATTGGACCTCGCAATATGCTCACTAGTAGCTCGCAAAGACTCGCCGAGGTGGGTCTGCGAAGGGTCCATGAGGGTCACAACGTATGGTTTTTTCTCTATAAATACCAATTCATTTTCTTTGTTTTCTTAACAATTTTAAGAAAAAAAAACTCTGCTCTTTTAAAATCTCTTTTCCGTATTTCTGAAAATCTCTTATCTAGCCAAATCATTTATATGTCGAGTGTCTTTTCCGTATTAGTGATTGAGGTTCTAAAAAATAAATTTATTATTTTGAAAATTTGTGATTATGTATTTTCCATACATTGATTGTGGCTCTATATTGCAATACTAAGGCTTTATATTAAAAACACAGTTTGTGTTATTTTGAGATGTCAACAGTACATTGAGTGCAGTTATATATTGTTGCTGCGAGGATTTTTTACAAAAGTCATTTCTTGAGAAATTATTATCTTGTTTATTTCATGTAGGTACACAATTGTTTTTTTTTTTTAACTTTAAAAGAAAATTGAAACAATAATAATAAAGAATAAATAAATGATAACAAAATGAAATAAAATTGAATAATAACAATAGAAAAAAGTTAGATCAGAATGTTTAAACCTCAATTGTTGATTTTGGCTTCTCAGGCAATGGTGCGTTCACGCTCAAAATTATTACCCTTTGCTAAGCAGTTATTGAAGTATAGCTTTAGGTGTCAATTCTACACAGAAGTTAATTAAACCAACAACAAAAAAGTTATCACAAAATAATAGAAGAAATAATTTTATAATTGGAAAAAGAATTGGACAATAATTAAAGATAGCAATCTTGGTAGAAAATAAAATCAATATGCAAATAACAAGGCTTCGAGATTCACTTAATTATTTGGTTTTAGTATTACCAACTTTTATTCCTATTTACTACTCAATTGTATGTTTCACATCCCAAACAAACAATTGAAAAATTTAGAATTGAAGATCTAAAATGAAATTTAAAGTTATTTGATTTGAGAAAAATAATGTTGTCATGGTAGAACAATTTAATTTATTCTTACAAGCTATCTAACATCGACAATATATCAAATTGACAATATCGCAGTAGAATATCAAATCAAAAATAAATAAAATAATCATAAACAAAAAGTTGCACATAAAAAAAGCATGACTGAATTTATATGAAACTGAAGAATATAATTTATTGAATGTAACAAAAGATGAACAAAATAATTTCTCAAAACAAACTTATAAACTAGAAAGCACTCTTAGGAATAAAAGAAGTAAATAAAAAAAAAAAAACTACATAATTAAGCTCCTCTCTAGCCTTGCTCTAAATTTAGCCTAGCTTACAAATCATTCTCACAAATTCTAGAGAGAAAGAATGAGAATAGGAAGTAAGAACTCTTTGCAATTTTATGATGCTTCCAAGTGTTGAATGTCCACCTATTTATAGTATTGGAGTAGGAAGATTTACTGAATCATAATAATATCAAGCCATTTTCTCCTTGAAGATAATTGATTTGCAAAACAAATTTTGAATATGAATCGTATATAAATCTCTTATCTTTACACAGAATCAAATTTTATTTAATTTGGAGTTGTACATAGAAAGTTATATCAAATATACTAATAGTTGTCCAACTACAAAATATTTCAAATTTCATCTTATTTTTGGCCTTGAAATAATCATCTTTTGATATTCTTCGTAATGAAAACTTATTTAGAAAAAAAATTACTAAGTTCAAGCAATAAACAATTTTTTTTAAATGAGATGGCATCAAAACAATCTATAGTAAAAGTGCGCATAAAAATTGTGCATAAAGTGCTACTACCCCCAACCTAAATCAAATAGTATCCTCACTATTACAAAAAATGAAATATTAAATGAAAAAGTAAAGGATAGAGGACACCTGAGCGATGGAATTTCATATGAAAATTGCCTCCAAGTAGGTTAGCTAAAGAAAGAAACATAAGTATAAAAATAAAATTAATGTACTAAAAAGATTAACTTAATAAATAAAGCCTAATCAATGTAGGTAGATGGGATTCACAATATGAATCTCCTCAAAACACATAGAATGATCTATCCTCTCCACATAATTTTTCAACTGTTGTCCTTTAACTTTAGAAATTCTTCCATCTGTTGGATCCTCAATCTCAATAACACCCTTGGGAAAAACCCATTTCACCAAAAATGGACCGATCCATCTCGATCTCAACTATCTAGGGTGGAGATGCAATCAGGAATCATAAAAATGAACCCGTTGGTTTGGCTCAAAGTTCTTCCTCAGGATCTACTTGTCATCAGGCACTTTAAGTTTTGCCTTGTAAATCCTAAAGTTATCATATGCGTCATTCCTCAATTCCTTTATCTTTGATAACTGTAACTTCCTATGAAGCCCTGCAACATTCAAATCAAAGTTATGGGCTTTAACAGCCCAATCAGCCTTATGTTCCAATTCAACTGGTAAGTGACATGCCTTTCCAAAGATAAGTCTGTAAGGAGACAATCCAAGGATGGTCTTGTAAGCAGCGCGATATGCCCATAGTGCATCAGAAAGTCTTAAAGACCAATCTTTACAGTTTGGATTAACCGTCTTCTCTAGAATTTGCTTAACCTACCTATTAGCTAACTCAGCCTATCCATTGGTTTGGGGATGGTATGCTGTAAAAACCTTATGTAGAACACCATACCTATGCATCAAAGCCTTAAAAGAACGATTACAAAAATGGGTCCTTTGGTCACTGATGATGACACGTGGCATACCGTACCTAGATAACACATTTTCTTTTAAGAATTTTACCACAATTGCATCATCATTAGTACGAAAAGCCACAGCCTCCACCCATCTGGACACATAACCAACTTTTAGAAGAATATAAAGATAACCAAAAGATGGGGGAAAAGGTCCCAAAAAATCAATACCCCAATAGTCAAATGTCTCAATAACAAGTATAGGGTTAAGGGGCATCATATGACGTCGAGTAAGTGCACCCAACTTTTGGCATCTATCACAAGAATGACAAAAAGAGTTAGTATCCTTGAAAAAAGTGGGCCATAAAGGCCACACTGCAAAATTTTAGCTGCAGTTTTTTTCATAGAAAAATGATCACCACATGCTTCAAAATGAAAAAAATTTAGGACACTATAAATCTCATCTTCAGGAATGCAACGTTTCATAATTTGGTCTAGGAAATACTTAAACAAATATGGATCATTCCAATAAAATTTCTTACATCAACTAAGAACTTTTGTTTGTCTTGTGCACTCCAATTAGATGGAACTTTACCATAAACCAAGTAATTTACAATATGTGCATACCAAGGTACTCGGCTAACGGCAAAAAGATGTTCATCAGGGAAGTCATCTTGGATGGGTGGATTATCCTTAAAATCATTAAACTCTAGAGGAGACAAATGATCTGCCACAACATTTTCAACCTTTCTTATCCTTGATGGTTATATCAAATTCTTGCAAAAAGAAGAATCCACCTAATCAAACAGGCCATAGCATCCTTCTTAGAAAGAAGGTACTTAAGATCTGCATGGTCAGTAAATACCACAATAGATAAACAAATCAAGTAAGCATGAAATTTATCTAAAGTAAATTGATGTGTTAAAATGTGTACTCGCAAGTGTACGAATCACTCGTAGTAAAGTGACAAGCAACTTCCAAGGTCGGTCTCTCAAGGAATTGCAATGGTTCTAAATAACTAACTTTTAAATCTAAATAGAGTTCTAATGAAAACAAAGCTCTAATTAAATAGAGTTCTAGTGAAACTAAAACTCTAAGTAACTAGAATCCTAACGCTAATAAAACTGTAAAAAGGTTGGTTGATTTCGGTAACGAGAACAATCATACGAGAATTAAACTAAAACAATATCGCAATCAAACAATCAATTCAATTAAATCAAATATCAATAGAGGATGTATGGACGTTTAGCTTGGTTGGCCATGCTTGCATCGAAAAGGTATGGTGATATAACATTAACGTCCTATAAGAACAAAACTACCGGCTTTCCTTTTAATTACGAAACTCCTTTTGGCGGGGGTAGGTCTCTTTGTTGATTAACTAATTAACTGCCTTTGGCGGGGGTAAATTAAATAGCAATCAAATTATGCGCAAGGAAAACATGCCAATCAAATTAATGCTATGACTAAGTCACTAACTTGAATCTTTGATTAAGTGTTTCGGAATAGAGTTAAGGTGACGTTCCTCTAACTAAATTCTTAGGTTTTTCAATCTAACTACGAACATCAAATGGGCCCATGATTATTCATAATCAAACATTTAAACATGCTCTTAATCAAAAAGTATTTTATTCATAAGTCAAAAAGATACACCATACATAATTCTAGCAAACATGGCAACACAAACTAAACATCCATAATTAAATTAGCCAGACATGTTCATATTATTATTCATAGACAAATAAAATATGATCATACACTTTAACAAATAAAGAAGATGAATTAATTCTATAACAACAAGGAAAACCTAAATCTAAATACCGCTTATGGATTGGTTGACGTACTTCTCCGTAAGCTTTATCTTCGATTGTCGTTAGCTTCCTTGAATCCTTAGAATATTGTCTCTCGCTTCGTTATAGTGTGGCAACGCTCTCAAAACTGATTGAATGTCGTGTTTGGGTCGCAAAATTGAGAAGAGGAAGAGTTGTGTATGAATTGGTCAAGTTATTTCGAGTTCTGTTTGTAAAGGGGGTCTAAGGGGGTATTTATAAATGTAAGGGATTCCTGATTGCAATAGGAACAGGCGCGCCGCGGCATGCATTTTCCCCGCCGCGGCGCAACACGAAATTTGGAAAATATGCAAAAACCCGAGAGCTCCCCGCCGCGGCATACAATTCCCTCGCCGCGGCGCGCAATGCTTCTATGTTTTCAGGATCAAACCCGAGAGCCTCACGCCGCGGCATGCAATTCTCTCGCCGCGGCGCGCAATGCTTTGCTTCTTTTCACGTCCCCCCTTACATATGTGATGGCACTATATGTAAGGCTTACATATTTGTCTTGATTAGTCCGTAACTCGTGATCCGAGCGCCGTAGGTGTTCCGTCTTCGCGTGTTTTCATCATTTGAATCATTTGACGCTAAAAACACCTGAAATGCACTAAAATATACCCGTGACTCCGAATGGATAGATTTATGAAAATAATCGAAATAATAGTCATAATAAATCTATATATCAATCAATCAAGCATAATTAATCACGAAATATTAGTGCTTTTCGAGCACTCATCACAACCCCCAACCAGCTTCTTGCTAGTCTCTAGCAAGTGAAGCGATCTAAAAACTAAAATAAAATAAACTAACCTAACCTAAATCACTTCCGTAGATTCTCACGGTTGCATTTAGCATATGCAACAAGCCTTTAAACCCCTAGGTGGCCCTAGTGGACGAGTTATAGTCTCGTGAGGGTTTCCAGTGATGACACCCACAAACATCGTACGACTCTCAAAACTAATAAAGACTCTAAACATACTTGAATCAATCCATGCATACATCTCAAAAATTGTTAACAACGAATGATACATGAAATAGTTAAACATTACCTAAGCTCAAAAACAGTCCAAACATCAAACTCATCATGGTAATCGAATTTTGAACAACCAATCACACCACAAACCCGTTAGTTATACTATCTGACCGTGTCATGCATGATATTCATAGATTACATTTCAATGTCTCATAAATGTGCAAGTAAAATATGAAAGTGAATTTTTGCACTTATAAACTCCATATGCTCATTTTTCAAACTCATCTCCACTAATATAGAAACTAAACTACCTAGAATCAATAGGACTTCATTAAGCTTGTAAAGTTGTGGCTAGGTGTGTGATCATGAAAGTACAAAAATGATGTTTTCATATGATAAGAGTACTTTTTATTTCACAAACATATTTTCAACTTTTTCTACCAAGTGTTCTTTTCCATCCTCCCTTCAATTCAAATGTCCTTTGGATCTTTTGCTTGATTTTCTTCTTTTTTTTTTTTTTTTTTTTATATTTTTTTATGATGAAGCAAGATAAACACAACATAATTGCTCATGAAAATCAAATATTACACTAAGTACTCTTATCACTAAGGGTAGTTTAATGTATGTCAATGTTGAGTCCAAGGGTGTGCTATTGATAAAATATTTCGAGAAAGCATGAAAAGTTCAAACGGTCCAAAGATGGCCTAAATCATTTTCTAAGTGGCATTTATTTCTATTATTTCGCTTCAACGTGTTTTCAAATGAGTTCTAGAGATTGTTGAGACTTAAAACATATCATGAACATGCATACATTCCACAAATCAGAATAGTTAAACTAACCATGCAAACTATCACAAGTACCACAAAATTCTCAAATTAGATGAATCCAACATTTATGTGCTTCATTGCTTAGGTAAAAATCTAACATCTCTCATATGTCATTGTCATTACAATCATGTTAATATCATAGATTTCCGGATTGAATCAAGTAGACATGACACTAACTAAAAACAATTCAAGTGACAAAGTTAAAAATTTAAAATTGGTCATATTTCATGCTCATGGAATATTCTTCCCACCCCCAACCTATTTTCTGCATTGTCCTCAATGTAAAAAGAAGAACAAAAGAAATTAAGAAAAAGTGTAAGAAGTTACCCCCCTTTCGTATGAAATTGTGTCGTTACTCGCTATGCTCCAGTTCACTGTTCCTCGCTTCTCTCATGAAGAATGTATGAACATATATTGAACCTCAAAGTGTATGCACACAATTCACATTCAAACCCAATTTTTAATTATAACTAAGGCAATTGAAGACACAAAAACATCAAACAAAGTTAAACAATCCAAAATAAATAAAATAAAAATAAAAATAAAGGAAAATAAAAGAAAATAAATGAAAAAGAAATAAAAGAAATAAAGACAACGAAAGAGATACAATACCGAATGGGTGCCTCCCATTAAGGGCTTAGTTTAACGTCTTAGCAAGACGTGACTGATCTCGTGTCTATTCCTCGAGGAGATTTATTAAATCAATGCTGTTTAAATTGTGATCTCCTTCCAAATAAGGCTTGACACGATGCCCGTTAACCTTAAATGGTTCTTGTGTTTTCGGGTTGAGCAACTCGATGACTCCATGTGGAAGTACGTTTGCAATTGTATAAGGTCCGCTCCACCTAGAATGTAATTTCCCTGGAAACAAACGTAAACGTGAATTATATAATAGAACTTTCATTCAGGGAACGAAATACTTACCGAGAAGCCCTTTGTCGTGATAGCGCTTAGTGCGCTCTTTGTAGATTTTGGCGTTTTCGTAAGCTTCGTCTCGAATTTCCTCAAGTTTGCTCAATTGAAGTAATCGTTTTTCTCCGGCTTGTTCCATGTCCATGTTGAGCTTCTTCATAGCCCAATAAGCTCTATGTTCTAGCTCAACCGGTAAGTGACATGCTTTACCAAAAATCGGCCGGTAGGGACTCATACCAATTGGAGTTTTGTATGCTGTACGATATGCCCACAAGGCATCATTTAGTTTGATTGACCAATCTCTCCTTGAGGGGCGCACTGTACGTTCCAATATCCCTTTGATTTGTCGGTTGCTCACTTCCACTTGCCCCGAAGTTTGGGGATGGTATGGGGTAGCCACTCTATGAGAAATGTTGTACTTCTTCAAAAGTCCGTCGAAGAGTCTATTGCAAAAGTGGCTCCTTCCATCACTAATGATTGCCCTTGGTGTGCCAAATCTGCTAAAAATGTTATCCTTCAAAAATTTAACAACCACATTAGCATCATTAGTTCTAATGGGTATCACCTCTACCCACTTTGAAACATAGTCAACAGCGACTAGTATGTAAATGTAGCCAAAAGATGGGGGGAAAGGACCCATGAAGTCAATCCCCCACACGTCAAATAATTCCACTACAAGGTTAGACGTCAAAGGCATTTCGTTACGCTTACCAATGTTACCGGTCTTTTGACATCTATCACATCTCAAACAAAACATGTTAGCATCTTTAAATAATGTAGGCCAATAAAAACCAGATTGTAATACCTTGAAGGCCATTTTCTTACCACCAAAATGGCCTCCGCAATGTAGCTCATGGCAAAATGTTAAGATGCTTTCATGTTCTTCTTCGGGAACACACCTCCGGATGACTTGATCTTGACATAACTTGAACAAATACGGGTCATCCCAGAAGTATTGCCTGCAAACACTGAAAAACCTTTTCTTTTCCTGAAAAGTAATGTTAGGTCTCAAAATACCACTAGCTAGATAATTAACAATGTCAGCATACCATGGATTTGGACCTATTGTAAACAATTGTTCATCTGGGAAGGTTTCAATGATTGTGTCCTTACTTTCACCTTCAACATGTTCATATTCAGTAATCAACCTAGACAGATGATCAGCTACCACATTTTCAGTTCCTTTTTTGTCTTTGATCTCTAGGTCAAATTCTTGTAAAAGCAGGATCCACCTAATGAGTCTAGGTTTAGCATTCGGTTTAGTCAATAGATATCTCAAAGCGGCATGATCCGAATGCACAATAACTTTAGTTCCTACCAAATAAGACCTAAATTTATCAAGTGAGAATACCACAGCCAATAACTCTTTTTCAGTGGTGGTGTAGTTAATTTGGGCGTCATTGAGTGTCTTACTCGCATAGTATATAACATGTAATCTCTTATCCACTCTTTGCCCCAAAACAGCTCCTATAGCATAATCAGACGCATCACACATGATTTCAAACGGTAAAGACCAATTAGGAGCAACAATTATAGGTGCAGAAGTAAGCTTATCCTTTAAAGCATTAAAAGCAACAAGGCATGCATCATCAAAATCAAACAAAGTGTCTTTGGACAACAGATTACATAATGGACGACTAATTTTGGAAAAATCCTTAATAAACCGTCTATAGAAACCCGCATGTCCTAGGAAACTTCGTATACCCTTAATAGATGTAGGTGGAGGCAATTTTTCAATTAAATCTACCTTAGCCTTATCAACTTCAATTCCTTTGCTAGATATCACATGTCCTAGCACTATGCCCTGTTGGACCATAAAATGACTTTTCTCCCAACTAAGCATCAAATTGCATTCAATGCATCGTTCTAATACTAAAGTCAATTTATGCAAGCAATCATCAAAGGAATTACCGAAAACTGAAAAGTCGTCCATAAATACCTCAATGAATTTCTCCACCATGTCCGAAAAAATTGACATCATACATCTTTGAAAAGTGGCGGGTGCATTGCATAGTCCAAATGGCATTCTCCTAAAAGCGAAAGTTCCGAATGGGCATGTGAATGTAGTCTTCTCTTGATCCTCCGAAGCGATGGGTACCTGATAATAACCTGAAAGGCCATCCAAAAAGCAATAGAATTCGTGCCCAGCTAGTCTTTCTAACATTTGATCAATGAAGGGGAGGGGGAAGTGATCCTTTTTCGTGTACAAATTCAGTTTTCTAAAATCGATACACATCCTCCAACCCGTAATTATCCTAGTGGGCACTAATTCATCTTTCTCATTCTTAACCACGGTTATTCCAGATTTCTTAGGTACAACATGAACAGGACTAACCCACTTACTATCAGCAATTGGATAAATTACCCCTACTGCTAGGAGTTTCAGAACCTCTTTCTTAACTACCTCTTGCATGATCGGGTTAAGTCTCCTTTGTGCGTCTTTAACAGGTTTGACATTGTCCTCCAAATTTATCTTATGCATGCACATTGCCGGACTAATGCCTCTAATGTCCCCTATACTCCAACCTATAGCCTTTTTATACTTCCTAAGCTCTCCAATCAATTTATCCTCTTGGTTTTGGGTGAGTGTAGATGATATAATAACAGGGTATGTTTCATTCTCTCCCAAAAACACATATTTTAGATGCTTAGGTAGTTCCTTAAGTTCCAATTCAGGTGGAGCAATCTCATCATTGTGTGGGACATCCAATAAATCTAGGGGTGTACTAGTGTCATCTAGTGATATGGCATTATCTAACAATTCACTGTACTCCCTAGTCTCATAGTCTAAGATGTCATCAACCTCTCCAATCGTAAGTGCTACTTCCAATTTATCATCTAATCTAGCATGCTCAAAAGTATCATGAATTATTGGATCTAAACATTCCACAAAAGAACATTCATCAATAGCAGAAATGGAAGGGTAAGGAGAGGAATCAAAAACCTTAAAATGAACAGTCTCTCCCAAGACTGTCATTGTCAACTTTCCACTTTGGACGTCAATAATGGTTTGGGTAGTGGCCATAAATGGTCTACCCAAAAGAATGGTGTGCTCCTTGTCCAAAGATGGATTATCCTGCATGTCTAAAACCACAAAGTCAACAGGTATGATTAGCTTATCTACCTGTACAAGTAAGTCCTCAACCATGCCCTTCGGATATTTAACAGATCTGTCCGCAAGTTGAAGGGACATGGTTGTTGGTTTTAGCTCTCCCAACCCTAGCTGCAAGAAAATCGAGTAAGGCATCAAATTGATACTAGCGCCTAAATCAAGCATTGCCTTAGCTACTTTCCTATCTCCCATAGTAATATCAATTATGAAACTACCTGGATCTTTTAACTTAGGAGGTAGGTTACGTTGAAGCACCGCACTAGCAATTTCAGATACAATCACTCTCTCATTAAGCTCATACTTTCGTTTCTTAGTGTTTAGTTCCTTGAAAAATTTAGCATACGAAGGTACGTTCCTAATTACGTCTAACAATGGCAAATTGATATTAACTTTAGATAACATGTTAAACAAATCAGAAAACTGCTTATCTTGCTTACTGTCCTTTAAACGGTGTGGGAATGGTATCGGTGGTCGGTACGGCTCCGATGACTTATGTAGTGTAGGTGGATTAGATGACTCTCCAATTGTTGCCTTTGAAGGCTCTTCATGCTTGTCACCTCTTTCCTCCAATTCCTTAGAAACATCGTTGTCATCTTCCATGTTACCTGCACTATAAGGTAAATCATTAGAAAGTTCAGGTAAAATTTTATTAACGACCATACCACTCCGAAGAATTGTGACAGCTTTGGCTTGTTCGGGTTGACTGGGCAGCTTTCCCGTCTCTTGCTTGTGCATTTGTTCCGCTAGCTGCCCCACTTGCATTTCCACTCTTTTCACTGAAGCTTCCATAGAGTCCATCCTTCCATTACAAGATTGTATGAAATTATTTAGGGTTTCCTCTATGGTCGGTTTATTTTGGGGAAATTGTCGGTTTATGTTTTGGCCTTGTGTTTGGTTTTGGACAAATGGTTGGCTATTGTTTTGTTTCCATCCAAAATTAGGGTGATTCCTCCATCCAGGGTTATAGGTGTTTGAATAAGGGTTGTTCCTAGGTCTAAGTTGGTACCCTTGCATTAAATTCGCCTCTTCAGTAGTACCTGTGTAAGGATCACCTGCAAAAGAACAAACATTAGCTCCGTGTCCATATGAACCACAAACTCCACATACCTCGTGTTTTGGCATTTGATTAACATTGGAGGTTGTGAGAAGTTGCACTTGTTTCGTCAATTCAGCAAGTTGCATGGCCATTTCATTGTTGGATCCCAATTCGTGGACTCCAGCTCGTCTTCCTCTAGCGCTCTTTTGTTGGGAGTTGGCTCCTAACATCTCGAATAGTTCGTATGTTTCATCCGCTGTTTTCTCACCCATTGCTCCTCCTGCAGCATTGTCAACTGTGAATTGACATTGTAGTGTCAATCCGTCATAGAAAAACTGATTCTGTAACTGCAACGGGAAGTGGTGATGTGGACATTGTATCAACAGCAATTTGAATCTGTCCCAAGCCTCGTGGAAGGGTTCTCCGTCCATCTGCGAAAAAGTAGCAATTTTTGTTCTTAGATCAGATATCTTTTGATGGGAATAGAACTTACCCATGAATTTATTGTAAACATCGTCCCATGTGACCAAAGAACAGGGTGCCAACGTCATTAGCCAAGACTTAGCTCTATCCTTGAGAGTGTATGGAAAACACCTCATGCGTAGTTGATCTTCACTAAGTCCCTGCAATGGAAAAGGTTGCACAGTAGCATACAGTTCACGCATAAAATTTAAAGGATCTTCATTAGGGATACCGTAAAAGGAGGGAAGCATGGAATAATGAATATTTTTCAATTCATAATTCCTAGCCGCCTCTGTAAGTCGAATGCACGATGTGGCGGTCCCAATGATAGGTCTTGCAAACTCTTTGTTCATCATCTGCCTAGCTACGTTGTCACCCATTGTTGCTTGCAATTGTTGTTGGACTTCTTCCTCTTGATATTGATTATTCAGTTTCGTTGATCGGTGTTTGACTCTGTGTATGTTGTCAATGAAAGGAGAGAGTTCCTTGTTAAGTGATCTCCTACCCTGCATGCACAAATAAAGAGCAAACAAAGATCAAGGTAGCAGTGAAATTGGAAATTAAGCACTATTTTTTGATTTTTTATTTTCTGATTTTTTTGAAATTTTTTTTTTTTTTTTGGAATAAAATAAATAAATAAAATAAAGAAATAAATAAAATAAAATAAACAAATAAAAATAAATCAGAAACTCGAAAAAGTTAAAAAGAAAATTATTTAAAACGCCAATTCCCCGGCAACGGCGCCAAAAACTTGATGTGTTAAAATGTGTACTCGCAAGTGTACGAATCACTCGTAGTAAAGTGACAAGCAACTTCCAAGGTCGGTCTCTCAAGGAATTGCAATGGTTCTAAATAACTAACTTTTAAATCTAAATAGAGTTCTAATGAAAACAAAGCTCTAATTAAATAGAGTTCTAGTGAAACTAAAACTCTAAGTAACTAGAATCCTAACGCTAATAAAACTGTAAAAAGGTTGGTTGATTTCGGTAACGAGAACAATCATACGAGAATTAAACTAAAACAATATCGCAATCAAACAATCAATTCAATTAAATCAAATATCAATAGAGGATGTATGGACGTTTAGCTTGGTTGGCCATGCTTGCATCGAAAAGGTATGGTGATATAACATTAACGTCCTATAAGAACAAAACTACCGGCTTTCCTTTTAATTACGAAACTCCTTTTGGCGGGGGTAGGTCTCTTTGTTGATTAACTAATTAACTGCCTTTGGCGGGGGTAAATTAAATAGCAATCAAATTATGCGCAAGGAAAACATGCCAATCAAATTAATGCTATGACTAAGTCACTAACTTGAATCTTTGATTAAGTGTTTCGGAATAGAGTTAAGGTGACGTTCCTCTAACTAAATTCTTAGGTTTTTCAATCTAACTACGAACATCAAATGGGCCCATGATTATTCATAATCAAACATTTAAACATGCTCTTAATCAAAAAGTATTTTATTCATAAGTCAAAAAGATACACCATACACAATTCTAGCAAACATGGCAACACAAACTAAACATCCATAATTAAATTAGCCAGACATGTTCATATTATTATTCATAGACAAATAAAATATGATCATACACTTTAACAAATAAAGAAGATGAATTAATTCTATAACAACAAGGAAAACCTAAATCTAAATACCGCTTATGGATTGGTTGACGTACTTCTCCGTAAGCTTTATCTTCGATTGTCGTTAGCTTCCTTGAATCCTTAGAATATTGTCTCTCGCTTCGTTATAGTGTGGCAACGCTCTCAAAACTGATTGAATGTCGTGTTTGGGTCGCAAAATTGAGAAGAGGAAGAGTTGTGTATGAATTGGTCAAGTTATTTCGAGTTCTGTTTGTAAAGGGGGTCTAAGGGGGTATTTATAGATGTAAGGGATTCCTGATTGCAATAGGAACAGGCGCGCCGCGGCATGCATTTTCCCCGCCGCGGCGCAACACGAAATTTGGAAAATATGCAAAAACTCGAGAGCTCCCCGCCGCGGCATACAATTCCCTCGCCGCGGCGCGCAATGCTTCTATGTTTTCAGGATCAAACCCGAGAGCCTCACGCCGCGGCATGCAATTCTCTCGCCGCGGCGCACAATGCTTTCCTTCTTTTCACGTCCCCCCTTACATATGTGATGGCACTATATGTAAGGCTTACATATTTGTCTTGATTAGTCGGTAACTCGTGATCCGAGCGCCGTAGGTGTTCCGTCTTCGCGTGTTTTCATCATTTGAATCATTTGACGCTAAAAACACCTGAAATGCACTAAAATATACCCGTGACTCCGAATGGATAGATTTATGAAAATAATCGAAATAATAGTCATAATAAATCTATATATCAATCAATCAAGCATAATTAATCACGAAATATTAGTGCTTTTCGAGCACTCATCATAAATACAACAGCTAGCAGTTCCTTTTCAATTGTAGAATAATTCATTTGATCACAATTGAAAGTTCTACTAGCATAGTAAACAACAAAAGGCTTCCCATCCCTTTATTTTCCAAGGACATCTCCTATTGCATAATTGCTTGTATCACACATAATTTCAAAAGGTAAGTTCCAATCAGGGGATTGCATGATAGGAGTGGATGTGAGTTTGGTAATGAGTGTTCGAAAAGCTTCCTCACACTCTACAGTCTAACTAAACTCAATATCTTTGATTAAGAGGTTACATAATGGGCAAGATATGGTAGAAAAGTTTTGTATAAACCTCCTATAAAAACTAGCATGTCCAAGAAAAGAACGAACATCGTTTACTGTTTTAGGGGTGGGTAATTTAGAGATTAATTCAATTTTTGCTTCATCTACCTCTATTCCTTTTTCAGACACAATATGTCCCAAAACAATGCCAAAAGACACCATGATATGAAATTGTTCTCAATTTAAAACAAGTCTTTTTTCCTCACACCTACTCAATACAGCTTCTAAATTACTTAGACATGAGTCAAAGGAATCACCAAAAACAATCAAATCATCCATAAAAATTTCCAAGCATTTTTCAACCATATCAAAGAAAATACTAAGCATACAACGTTGGAAAGTAGCTGGTGCATTACATAAACCAAAAGGCATCCTATGAAAAGCATAAGTACCAAAAGGGCACGTAAAGGTAATCTTTTCCTGATCCACTAAAGTTATCTCTATTTGATAATAACTAGAATATCCATCAAGAAAGAAATAAAAAGGATGGTCAGCTGCACGTTCTAAGATTTGGTCAATAAAGGGCAACGAAAATTGGTATTTTCGAGTTACTAAGTTTAATTTCCTGAAGTCAATGGACATACGCCACTTAGTTATTAACCTAGTTGGGATAAGATCTCCATTATTATTTTCTACTAGAGTTACCCCAAATTTCTTTGGAACTACTTGTGTTGGACTCACCTATTTACTATTAGATATGGGATAGATTATACCTAAGTCTAACAATTTTAAGACTTCTTTCCTAACTACCTCTTTCATTGTGGGATTAAATCTTCTTTGGGGGTCTCTTCTAGGGTTAGCTCCTTCCTCTAAATGTATTCTATGGGAACAAATTAATGGAGAAATAGCTTTTATATTAGCTATAGTCCAACCTAATGCATTTTTATGTTCTTTTAACATATTTATCAACTTTCCTTCTTGCTCAACACCAAGTTCAAAAGATATAACAACAAGAAAAGTATCACCTGAACCAAAGAATGCAAGTTTTAAACCTTTAGGTAGTGGGCAAAGTTCAACTTTTGGTGTCTCAATGGTTGAGGGTTTTGGCTTCTCTCTTTTACTTGGCAATTCCTAAAAGTGTGGTTGCCAGTATCTTGATTGCTTATCCTGCTTATAATCAGAAATAAAAGAAACATTAAATGTATCAGGAAAAGTAATTGTTCAAAATTATGATTTAGGAAGAGATACTCTAAGGATTCAGACTCATCATATAGGTGTACTTCCTCTTAAATAAGCGTGTCTATCATGTAGGTCTGATAGCACTCATCCTCGTCTCGTGGTTGCTTTCCAACATGGAAAATATTCACTTCTAGAGTCATGTTCCCAAGAGATAGCTTCATGAGAACATTCCTACAATTGATAAGGGCATTTGTTGTAGCAAGGAAAGGCTTTCCTAAAATGAGTGGGATCTTTGACTCCATGTCAACCACAGATTGAGTATCTAGAACTAGAAAGTCAACAGGGTAGTAGAATTTATCAATTTGAAGTAGAACATCTTCAACTATCCCCCTTGGTTTTCGTATAGAGTAGTCTGCCATTTGCCGCACCACAGATGTGGGTTTGATCTCTCCAAGTCCAAGTTGCAAGTATATAGAATAGGGCATCAAATTGACACTTGCTCCTAAGTCTAGAAGGGCTTGAACAAATTCATGTGTCCCAATTTGGCAAGAGATTGTGGGACAACCTAGATCTTTGTACTTCAATGGCGTCTTCTGTTCTATCAGCTCACTCACCTACTCTGTCAAGAATGCAGTCTTCTTGACATGGTGTCTTCATTTCATGGTGCATAGATCCTTGATTACTTTAGCATAAGTAGGTATTTGCTTGATCACATGTAACAAGGGAAGATTAATTTTAACTTGTTTCAAGTGTTCTAGGATCTTACATTGGTTATCCAGATTTTTCCCTCCAGATATTAGGGCTTGAGAAAGGGTACTTGAACCAGAATCTTCATTTCTGTATCCATTGAAGAGGGATCATCAACATTACTCGTGGTGGCTTTTGTGCTTGTGTTGGTTGGTGGGTTGGGTATAGTTGGTCCATATAAAATTTTACCACTATGAGTTGAAATAACATTGACCTACTTGACATTGTTTGAATCGATGGTTAAGGTTTGAGCCATAAGTTGACCTTTTAGGTTTGATTGGGGTTGAGAGGGGAACTTTCCTCGCTCTTGTATAGTGAGAGCGCTAGTCAGCTTGGTTATATGACTTTTGATCTCTTTGTTTTCCTCCACCACTTGTGTAAGTACAGTCTCAAACTTCTGGTTAGTTTTACCTTGTGCCTCCATAAATGACTATAGTGTTTCCTCTAAAGAATTTCTATTTGGTCGCGCATTAAATTAAGGTGTTGGGTAATGTCTTGATAGTTGTGTCTCAACTTTCCAGTTTTCATTAGGCTGTATGTGTTAGTTAGATTTACAGTTAAAGTTTGGATGGTTTCTCCAGCTTAGGATTGTGCGTTTCAAAGTAAGGTGAGTAAGGTTTTCTAAACATTCCTACCACATTACATTGCTCTTCGTAAACCCCTTTCATCACACTAAAAGTTGGGCAATTTTGGGCTAGATGTTCTACTGTCCCATAAATAAAGCATGTATCCTGAGTTTCGACCCTAGCAACTATATGATTTGTTTTATTATCTTTCATTTTTAAGGCCTCTAATTCCCTAGTCAATACTTCTACTTGGGCTTTAATGCTATCTTCTTCCCTTAGTTGGTAGATTCCAGTTGATCATGATCTATTGGTGCTATTAGTGGCGCTAGGTCCTGTCCATGTATGGGCTTTCTTAGTTAACTCATTAAGGTAGTCTATGGCTTCATCAGGATCGTTTTGGAGAAACTCACCATTACACATCATTTTTATAAATTGGCGCTCCTTAATTGTAAGTCCCTCATAGAAGTAGCTAACTAACTCCAATTTTCGTACCCATAATGTGGGCACTTGTTTAATAACTCTTTGAACCTCTCCTAGGCTTGGTATAAGGTCTCGCTGTCTTTTTGAGAAAAGGTTGAGATTTGTCTCTTAAGGTTATTGGTCTTATGACGGGGAAAGTATTTGTTAAAGAAGGTTCGGGTTATTTCCGCCCATGTACCTATGGATCTTGGTCTCAAAGAGTATAGCCAACTCTTTGCTTTGTCTTTTAGGGAGAAAGGGAAAATTTTCAACCTAACAGAGTCTATGGCATTGGGTTGGCTATGAAAGGTGGCTACTACCACTTCAAATTCCCTAATATGTAAAGAAGGATTTTCACTATCTAAACCATGAAAAGTGGGCAAGAGTTGTATCATTTCAAGTTTAAAATCCAGTTGTGGTGTATTAAAGGGAAGCATGATGTATGATGGTGTGGTTGTACGAGTAGGGTGACGATAATCTTTAAGAGTTCTAACGGGGTTTTCCTTATGGTCATTCATGCTTTCAGAACTAGAAGATGAGTTTAAAGAATAAGATTGAATTAATGGTAATTCTAATTCCATTATCTTTAAAAATCTACCCCTTGCATCTCTAGATCGATTCATAGACCCTAACACCCCTTTTTGAATTTTGTTTTTAATTTTTATTTGTATTTTTTTTTTTTAATTTTTAACTTTTATTTGATAATATTTTTGTATTTCTTAAAAAAAAAAAAGAACAACTAAATCTAATAAATAAAGAAAATATAATAATTAAACTAGAGATTTTTTTTAAGAAAAAGGAAAAAAATAACAATAATGTACTACACAATTAATATTTACTAAGAGTGCTCCCAGGAAAGAATGGTAGGACGAGGCCTCCTTAAAAACTACCCTCTTAAACATAGCAATGTTCCCAAGATAGACTAGTGGTACTAAAACATTCAAGAGTTAGTCTCCTAGACAAAACTCTCTTAGATCATATTATTTCATATAGGTACACAATTGGACCTGTTTAATGACTCTAGGCTTATTGTTAATCAATTCACAAGATCGTTTGAAGCAAGAGATGACAAGATGAAAAAGTACCTCAAGAGCTTAAATTGGAATGTCAAGTCTTGGAAGAAATACAGGTCAAATAGATATCTAGAAGCAACAACAATCACGCAGATGCACTAGCAACCCTGAGTTCAATACATAATACGACCCAAAATAGAGTCGTCAATGTTACCATACTATCCGAGGCCAGCCCAGTTGAAGCTACCAAAGTGGTTAGCCAATCGTGCGTGACAAGGACTTTTGGTTTGAATCTCTTTGATATATCTAATTATAAATCCCTCCCCCCTGAGAAGAGGAGTCGAGCAATCGTTGTTATAAGTGCCAACTATTTTGTACAAAATGGGATGTTATATAAGAAGACTCCCATGGGTCTCGGACTATTGTGTGTCGATGAACTCTCAACAACAAACATCCTCAAGGAAGCTCATGAAGGAGCATGTGGGTCTCATTCTGAAGGTCATAAACTATCACAGAGGATAATGCGACAGGGATACTATTGCCCGACTATGTTGGCTGACTGTGTGAAGTTTTCTCGATACTATGACAATTGTCAACGCTTCAGTCCACTTATGCACGTCACCGCGACTCCTGTAATCGGAGTTGTAAGCCCATGGCCTTTTTATAAATGGGGGTTTGACATCGTTGGGCCTAAGCCACAAGCAATGAGACAGAAAAGATTTCTATTGGTTGCCACAAATTATTTCACTAAATGGATAGAAGCGGAGGCCTTAAGTCAAATTCGAGAAACTAAGATTATAAATTTTCTTTGGAAATCAATAATTTGTCGGTTCAGTCTTCTAAAAGAGCTGGTAACTGATAACAAGAAGCAATTTGTCAGACGTAGGGTAATGGAGTTCTCCCAAAGGTATGTGATCAAGCTTAACCATTCCTCTCCTTATTATCCATAAGCAAACCACCAGGTCGAGGCCTCAAATAAACTTGTACTCACTCTTTTGAAGAAAAAGCTCGCATAAATGAAAGGAAGATGGGTAGAAGAATTGCCTGGTGTGCTATATTCAATCCGAACTAGCCCCCAAGAATCAACAAATGAGTCACCATTCACTCTGGTCTATGGTACGGAAGCAGTGATACCCACAGAAGTTATCCTTCCTACATTACGATCTAGTATTGACGAAGGCCAAAAAAATTCAGAGAGAACACTAGATTTGGTTTTTTTTCGAGGAGTGTCAAGATAAAGCGAAGTTGTTAGTGGAAGATAATAAACAAAAAGTGGTTGCATTTTAAGACAAAGTAGTTTCGTTCAAAACATTTTATTTAAAAACTGGGTCTTGCGAAGAGTTTTTCCCAATCACAAAAAATAAAAGGTCGACAAATTAGGAGCAAACTGGGAGGGCCTGTATGAAATCGAGGACATTACTCCTGGTTGTGTTTTTGTTTTGAAACATACAACAGGCGAGGTGGAATCTCAAAGCTAGAATGCAAAGCATCTCAAGAAATATTATTTTTAACTAGTTTTATGCTGTAAACAATGATACTGTATCATGTGACATGAATGGTTGGGATATTAGTTGTTGTTTTGTAATGTAAATTATGTTTCATCAAAATGTAAATTATGTTTTCGTCAAGACAATTATGTTTATTATTTAACACCCATGTAATCCATGTTTGTGTAGGTAAATGGAAAAGTATTTCATGATTTTTCCCTGAAGAATGAAGTATAAACAGGCCGCATGATTTGATCGACAGCGCTCGAGTGACTGGTATTGCCCATCTCCAAGCCAATGAAGGAACTGTAAAATGGGCCCCACAAGTTGATCGCTTACACTCAAAGGTAGCCAGGTAAAGTGCTCGGGCCCACCCTTTGTGCCTCAAGAGATTGGCATTGCCCAGCTCTAAGCCGATGAAGGAACTATTAAATAGGTCACGCAAGTTGATCACCTACTCTAAAAAGCAACTAGGCAAAGCGCTGGGGCCCACCTTTTGTGCCTCTAGAGACTAGTATTTCCCAACTCCAGGCCGACAAAAGACCTATTAAATAGGCAGCAAGAGTTGATTGCTTGTGCTAAAAGGCAGCAAAGTAGAGCACTCTGGCCCACCCTTCGAGCCTCAAGAGACTGTATTGCCTAGCTCCAGGCCAAAAAAGGAACTACTAAACAAGCCACGCAGTTGATCACCTATGCTAAAAAGCAGCCCTGCAGAGCACTTGGGCCCACCTTTTGCTCCTCAAGAGACTAGTATTGCCCAGCTCCATGCCTACGAAGGACCTGTTAAATAGGTAACCAAGCAGAGCACCCATGCCCACCCTTCGTGCCTCGAGAGACTAGTATTGCCCAGCTCTAGGCCGATGATGGATCTATTACAAAGGCCGCGCGAGTTGATCACCTACGCTTAAAGGCAGCCAGGCAGAGCGCTCGAGTCCACCCTTCGTGCCTCGAGAGACTGGTATTGCCCAACTCCAGGCTGACAAAGGAACTGCTAAATAGGTCACGCAAGTTGATCGCCTGCGCTCAAAGGTAGCCAGGCAGAGCACTCAGGCCCACCCTTCATGCCTCAAGAGGTTGGTATTGCCCAACTTCAAGCCATTCAAGTTGATCGCCTGTGTTAAGCATACACACTCACGTTCATTTACCGAACATATACACACACATCCCTTAATTACAACATGCAAACAAATAAGTCAAGCTCTTAGCCATGCAAGTTGATCGCCTGTGTTAAGCATACGCGCTCACGTTCATGTACCGAACATATATGCACACGTCCCTTTATTGCAACAATGCAAACAAATGGGTCAAGCCCTTACAAATATAGAGGACATGTTTTTTGAAGCAGCACGAATACAAAGGTCAACACCTTACAAATCATTTTTAATGCTTTTCAAATGTTTAATGATCGGGCTAAATTTTTATCTGACAAACGGCCTCCCTCGCAACAACCCCATCTTCAAACACTTTTTCAAGCTCCAGGGTTGACTACATGATGTCGAGGAAAACATCCTCTCCCCGCTTTAGCTGTACGTCAGCCCACGATGACTCATCTTTAATAATGTTAGAAATCTAATTCAAAGACTTCTCATGCTGCATCATACGGGCCCTATCGTTCTGTACAACTGCTCATTCTCTCGTCTCAATCGAAGAACTTCCTCATTCAATGTCAAGTTTTCCTTCTTTAAAGCTCGAACCTTTATTCTCCAAACCCGATCAGTGGACATTGGTCCAAATTCTTTGATACACATACAAATTCACTTGTCCCTCACCTTGCTTTTATATTTCCCATTTGTGAACTCCTTTCTCACACGTGCAACGCAAATGATAGTAAACGACAAAACATAAATATTTACAACTTGGCATAACAAATTCAATAAAAAATTCAATTTTCATTCCACTGTTAATATAATTGTTTTATAAAAAAAAAGAGTTTACAATTACTATTTACACTCGCCTAGGACCTTACTCCATCTCGCCCTCTCCTCCGACCTCTTCTGCCCCATCTTCCATAAGGGTGTGGCCTGAATCTGCTGCGACCGGTGCCAGTTCAAGAATACTGTTGTATTCTTCAAGTTTCCCTTTCTCCACGACCTTCTCCTTTAAAGTCTCCATGGCCTTATTATAGCCCGCTTAGGCAAACTTCATGTTATTTGCCTTAGCCAGCTCCAGATCCTCTTGGGCTTTAGCTTGGCAAGTCTTCTCTTGTGAGAGCTCTTCCTTTACAGCATGAAGCTCACCCTTAACCACCTCACGGGCTCTGATTGTAGCTTATTCCCTCTTTGCAATCTCCATGTTCTTTGTGTGCAACGAGGTCACCTTTGGTAGTGCCAATTGGTGCCCTAGCTTTTATGCCTTAAGGTCGTCCCTTATCTTCTCTAGTTGTCGCACTTTGAAGTACTTGATAAGCACCATCGACTGGTTGAGCACGTCGTTAGTGGGTGAACAAAAACCATAATAATAGTCATAAAATAATAATAACAAAAGTGAATGCCTCATACCTCAACTAGTTTGCGATTGGAAAGCATCAGCGCGTCGAGCTCTTTGCATAGATCGTCCGACACTTCTTCATCCAGTCCGGTTGGAAACATCCGGATGAACTCATCCATTGCTGATGGGTTCCCAATAAAGGGCTCTAACATATTTGACCATTCATCGACAAGTTGAACAGTCTTGCCTTTGTCCAAGGCTGCAAGGCCATAAATAATGGCAACACATGTGAACCTAGACTATCTTCCTCGGTAGTACCTTGAGATTAAGGTGAGGAGGACGATTTGTTTTCTTCGATGCAATCCTCCTCTTCTTTAAGCTCAGTGAAGAAGAAGTCTCCTGGACTGATGCCCGAAAACCACTAAAGAGAGCGCTTACGTCCACTCGTTAGTATCGATCTCGAAAAATAGATGATTAAATAGTGAATCATTTAAAATAAAGCTACAAACACCAATATTTTGGTACACAATGGGAACCTTCATCCACCAGCTCAAAGTTCACTCCAAAATCAAAGTCTGACCTTTGTCTCTTACGCAATCGTTATTCAGACCACTTGACCCTTGTCAGAGGTGGTTTGGTACTAGGTCTTAATAAGCCCGCTGCTATCAACCGAGGAGTAAATAGTACCTTTTTCCTAGGGGTCAGATGATGAGTGCTCAAAAAGCACTAATATTTCGTGATTAATTGTGCTTAATTGTTTAAAATATAGATTTGTTATGATTATTTATTTGATTATTTTCATAAATCTATCCATTCGAAGTCACGGGTATGTTTTAGTGCATTTCAGGTGTTTTTAGCGTCAAATGAGTCAAATAATGAAAACACACAAAGACGGAACACTTACGGCGCTCGGATCACGAGTTACGGGCTAAACGAGACAAATATGTAAGCCTTACATAACGAGCCATCACATATGTAAGGGAGTAAATGTGAAGAAACTGAAGACAACGCGCGCCGCGGCGAGGAAAAGTCATGCCGCGGCGGGGAGCCCTCGGGTTTTTACATTATTTCCAGAATTTGTGTTGCGCCGCGGCGGGGAAAATGCATGCCGTGGCGCGCCTATTCCTTTGGCAATCAGGATTTGTGTAAACCCTTACATCTATAAATACCCCCTTAGAGTCCCCCATGTCTCGAATACAACTCTTACACACAATAATTTTGCGACCAAACAAGCAATTCAATCAGTTTTCGGAGCTTTACTACACTCAAACGAAGCGAGAGAAACCATTATAAGGATCCAAGAAGCCGTCGACAATCGAAGATAAAACTTTTGGAAAAGAACGCTATCCAATCCATAAAGCGGTATTTAGATCTAGGTTTCCTTGTTGTTATAGAATTCTATTTTCTTCTTCTTTCATTGGAGTGTATGATCATATTTTATTTGTCTATGAATATTAATATGAACATGAGTGGCTAGTTTTATTATGGATGTTTAGTTTGCATTGCCATGTTTGCTAGAATTGTGTATGGTGTATCTTTTATTGATTTAATATAAACAAATTACTTTTTGATTAAGAGCATGTTTAGATATTTAATTATGAATTATCATGGGCCAATTTGAGATTCGTAGTTAGGTTGAAAGATCTTAGAATTTAGTTATAGGAACGTCACCTTAACTTTATTCCGAAACACTTAATCAAAGCTTCAATTTAGTGACTTAGTCATAGCATTAATTTGATGGGCATGTTTTTCCCTGCGCGTAATTTGATTACTATTTGATTTACCCTGACCGTAGGCAGTTAATTAGTTAATCAACGAAGAGATTTACCCCGACCGAAGGCAGTCTCGTAATTAAAAGGAAAGCCAGTAATTTTGTCTATATAGGACGTTCATGTTATTTCACCATACCTTTTCGATGCAAGCATGGTCAACCAAGCTAAACGTCCATACATCCTCCATTGATTATCAAATTTATCTGAATTGATTGTTACTTGCGATTTTGTTTTCGTTTAATTGCTCGTACTTTGTTCCCGTTACAAATCAAACACCTTTTTACAGTTTTTCTAGCTTTAGGATTCTAATTACTTAGAGTTTTAGTTTTACTAGAACTCTATTTAATTAGTGTTTTATTTTCATTAGAACTCTATTTAGATTAAAAAGTTAGTTATTTAGAACCACTACAATTCCTTGAGAGACCGACCTTGGAAGTTGCTTATCACTTTTCTACTAGTGATTCGTACACTTGCGAGTACACAATTTAACATATCATCAGATTACATAGACACCCTTGGAGCTGTGCCAAGCGCATTTTGGCCCGCTCATTTAAAGTGACCGGGTGGAAGCACACGTGTTTGAGAACATTCTTAATATTCACCCAAACTAATGGGATTAAGTTTCCTTCTAGTTCAAACTCCCGTCGACTAGAAAACATTAAAAAAAAATTGTTTCCAATCTCGTTCATTGTCCTGTAGTATGACATTTATGCCCCGATCTTGTTTAGCATATATGTGTACTCGTCTCTCCTCAGAAGGGCTTTGCTTCAATGCATAAGCCTCATTGAACTTGAGCATACCTATTTGAATCATGGCTTCTCTATACAAGAATGTTATGCACATCAGATACCTCCAACCGTTAGGAAGGATCTAACCAAGTGATATCTGTGTTCGCCTCAAGAAATTTCTAACAAAGTCAAGGAGGGGAAACCTTAGCTCGAACATAAGTGATTTCTCGTGAAAAACAATCCAGTTAGGTGGAGGTTGATCACTATCCACGGTTCCCATATTTGGAATCCTTATATGTACACTTTTGGGTACATCATAAACATTGTGAATCTGAAGCTCGTCTTCCAATGGGAACTCACAAGGCTTAGGCTGAGATCGCCATCCTTTTGTCCTATGGGTTAGTTTCCCCTTACCTTTACCAATCTGGGGTTTTTTACACCAGGACCCAGGTACTACAAATCTCATTCCAACCGGTATTCTAATCACTGAACTTGATGTTGTCAGGGGAGGTATGGCCACTGTGATGCCCTGAGTATCCAAGGACAACACGATGTCCTCTCTGACTATCAAAGAGCCCCTATAACACCTCTACAAGTCGCTTTATTCCCATGACTAAAATAAACACTTGAATACAACCTAAGGCAACGAAAGTAAGTTATTACAAGATCAAGAATAATACCTATATAGTAAGTGAAAATGGATGTTGAGAAGATACCGACTTGTAAAGAAAATAGCCCGAGTTAGAGTTGATGGAAAAGGGAAAACTCACGAACAAGAACAACGAAAAAGCAGCGAAATGAAATGAGAAATAGCGAATAGGATTTAAATAAGTTGGGTCAAATAATAATGTTTTGCGAGGCGGCACCACAGAGAAGGAAATCACTTGTACAGAAAAGGGTTCAAAAGTGGAAAAGGACCCTTCAGGATTGCTTCTCTTATATAGTGCAGACTATCCCAGTAACCGTATAGAGTCAAATCATGAAATGTTACGTGAGACCTTTCGTTACCCTTCCAGTTCGTAAAATGTTTCATGAGAATTTTCGTTACACTTCTAATTTGCATGACTTTGCGAGAGACCTTTTACCAGGCCGAACTGTAAGAGTGGGGGACTTGATGTTTAGACATCGACCTTGAGACCGTAGTATGTCCTGAACCCTGGACCTAGAACCTAATCATACCAACCCTAGTCACCTATCTTTGGCCGGTATTTATCATAAGTGATAAATGGTGAACAGGTCGACTTGTTTTATACCCAAATACCAACCACATACTTTCATTCTGTGTTGTATATGTTCTTATGTATAGATTACAAATGTACCGCCATTAGAAATATAACACCTATAAATATTCAATAAAAGGCAATTGAGCCACCAGTATTGATTACATCATTTATTGTTTTCTCTACTCTCTCTCTCAAACTTGATCTATTCCAAACAACTTCTATTAGTGATAATAGTTTTGGAACTTTATAATTAGAATAACTTCCTTCTGCTTCTATCTTATTAGTAAAAGCTCTGTGGATGATTCCACTAAATTTTAATATTGCTCTACTTGCCTTTGGCTAGCTAGGATAGATTCCTAGTTTTGGTCCATTGTATACTATATAGACCTTTTTTGAATCTTCCTTCTTGGCTTCATCTTCTCAATTGATCTTTTCTTTTTTTCTTTTCTAGGTTGTTAGTACTTTTTTCTCCATGACTTATTTTTGGAGTTTTAATTTTTTTCTAGAGATTCAATTTCCTTTCTTTTAGAACTTTCAAGTTTTTTAGGATTTCCTATTTAACTGAGTCAACTAGTGTACGTTTACTATCTAAAAACTTCTAAGGTACAAATCCTCAAATTGCTCTTGAAAGATTTTGATTTTATTTTCTCGAATTAAGATTTCCTTTTCTTTAATCTTGATTTCTATGTCAAAAGGATCTATTCCTGTCATTAAATACATAGTAAGAGGTGCTAATTTTCTGGTCAAAGCATCTATTAAACTGTTTTTACTTTCGACCAAATATTCTACATCAAATTTATAATGGTTAAACCATTGTTGCCATCTAATAAGTCTTTCTTGTTTATAGTCACCTACAATATTAGTTCTTAAGAAATGTCCAAAGTTTTTATTGTCAGCTCTAACAATAAATTTTAAACTTATAATATCTATTGTAAATTTCTTGATAGTTTTTTTAACAGCTAAATATTATTTTTCATTACTATGATAATTTAATTCAGGGTTTGAAAAGATCCTAAAGTAAATCTACAAAGATATTCATTTTTTTCATCGACTTTTGCTTTTAATATTGCTTCCTAATATTCATATGAAGCATTTATTTCTATTATCCTTTTATCATCTGGTCTTGGATGGTATAAAGCTGATAAATCTTTTACTTGTGCTTTTACTTTTATCTATATATTTAGTATCTTGATCAATCCACTACCAAATATAATCTTTTTTTAGCTTTGTTTGTAATGGCTTTCTCATTTCTACTAATTGCTTTATATATGATTCATGTTAAACATCCTAAAAATCTCTATAATTGAATTTTTATCTTTGATCACAATAGAAAAGTTTTGAATGTTGTTTAAAATATGAAGTTGTAGATGATGTTTTCTATATTTTATTTCTAACTCTAAATAATTTATTTTTTGTTGAACAATGACTGCTTTCTTTTCTGATAATACTATTCTAGATTTTCTACATTCTTGTAAAATATCAATAATGTCTAAATAATATTTTGGTAGTTCATTACTGAATACTAATATATTATCTATGTATACACAATAAAAATTGTCATATTTTTTGAAAATATTATCTATGTATCTTTGAAAAATACCTGGTACTTGTTTTAATCCAAATGGAACAACCATCCATTGGAATGTCCAAGTAGACAATTGAATGCTGTTAATTTTTGTGATTCATCATGAAGTCTTATTTGCCAAAATCTACTTTTATAGTCAAAACTTGAAAAGTACTTCTTAAGTGATAGTAATTCTTCTTTCTTTGAAATAAAATAGCTATCATCAATATTTTTTTATTTAAAGCTTTAAAATAAATTATCATTCTCTTTTTTTCTCTTATTTTCTCAACTTTTTTTTCTACTAAGAATGCTGGACTAGAATGTGATGAATTACTAACAATAATTACTTTTAATTTCAAAATTTCTTGAATTTGTTTTTCAAATTTCTCTCGGTCTTCTATAGTATAAATCATTAGTTTAACTCTTATGACCTTTGAAGGATCTTTTAATTTTATGTTTTCTATTTCACTAAACCTTTTAATATTTAGATCTAATGAATTTTCTAAACGTACTATTTTTAATAATTTTCTTATACATGATAAAGCTTTATCTTGTATTTCACTTAAAAATGGGTTTTGGTCGACCTCTATGTCTAAGGAAATATTTATAAATATGATTTTTATTTTTTTATATTCTTACCACATTTTTGTTTTTTATGTTGTGACATAAAAGTTAGTGATAAAATAGTTAATGCTTTTCTGATTTTTGATACATAGATGGTTTCACCATATAGGATTGTCAAGATTATTTTATCTAAGTATTAGGTAAATTATTGATATAGATTTAAAAAGTTATTTCCTAATAAAATGTCAATTCTAGTTTCTTGTTGATATATTGTAAGTATATAAAAGATTTCTCCTCCTATTAATACATCTGTGTCTTTTAAGACTTTATTAAGATTTATTGTAGTACTATTTTCGATTCTTACTACTAATCTTTTTGGTGATTGTTTCCAAAGTTCTTCTGAAAATACATACTGGCTACACACATACTTGCACTTGTGTCGAGATATGCATGTAAATGATAATTTTTATATCCTTTAAATTTTATTCCTATTTTTATATACATACTATTTAGATTTATTATACTTAATAGTTTATTCATTAATCAGATTCAAAATCAAAGTCAGAATTAGATATTTCTGAATTTGTTATTTCCTCTTCAGTTTCTTTGAATAGAAAAATACTACATGTATCAGCTATATTAGATTTTTCCTTTGCTTCTAATTCTATCTTAGAAGCTTCTTTTAAGATTTTTACTTTCTAGGAAAAATCCTTTTTAAATTCTTTTCTACGTTAAGCCGACATTCATTCACATACTGTCTTTCTTCATTGCATATCTAACATTTACATTTCTTTTTTTTTTTATGAACAATAATTTTTCTTTTCAGGTGTATTATATTTTATTCTTTTAAAATATATTTGCTAATAAAGTTCTCTTACCTTCTTTTATATTTTGAAAATTTTGTTTCCTAAATTTATATATTTTAATCTATCTAAATTTTTTATACTTCTTATATCTATTATAAGATCTTATGTTACAACCATATTTTTCTAGTATTCTAAAATCTCTTGAATCACAACAGATTTTATCATTCTCGTACTTGTTTAGATTCTTTTCTTTCTTGATATTTTACTATGATCCAACTTTTAACACTTCTTATTCTTCCTCCTAAAGTATCAAGTATTGTTTCCCTATTTCTTTTGTTTCATCATTCTGTCATAGTTGTATGCAATATTCTAGGCAATTTTTGAAAAAATATTTCCTTATAAGTTTCTTGCATAGAAGGCGGTAGTTTATAATAAATCTCATATTCACATATAAAAGAATCTATGTAACATATATTACATGTTTTCATCTTAGCTAAATGCCATTTCATTTAATTTATTACATTTTTACTAGATTCAGTAATGTTTCTACCTTTGTCTTCTCCAATAAATTCCTTATATATTTCATTTACTATAATATTGAAGTATTCTCTTCCTGTTGTTGAATTTCTTTGTATTTCTAAATGTTGTGATTCTGTTAGATTTGTAAACCAAATTTTTACATTTTTTATCATTTTATTAGCTACTAATACCCTACAAGTTGAGAGGTTTGATTTATGTAATTGTAGAAGTTTGTATGATTACACTCATTTCATTAGCCCATTCATCTAAGGCTTTCTTTCTATCTCTTATACAGTGTAAATCTAAAATATCATATTTATAATTTTCATGAGGTCTAAATTCTGGCATAATACTACCTCTAGTACCCCAATATAATCTTTCTTCCATTTTAGGTTGTTATCTTTATCTGTTAAAAGGTTCAGGTTCTCCTAGTCTTTGTCTATTTTTTTTCTTCCCTATATAGGTCAGATATTTCTCCTCTTTCTGAAATTGATCTTTGTGGGGTTGCTAATACAAGTTCCATGTGAATTCTTTGACCTAAATCTTCTTGTTCAGATTCATTCTCACTAATTACTGTGATATCTTTTTCTTTGTTTGTACAAAGTTTTTCTTCAGAATGTTTTCATAATTCTTCATTTGTTAGGGTTAATAAATTAATTAATTTTCCTATATTTTTATTTTCAAGATTCATAAATTGTTCTTCTAGATCTTTTCTATATTTCATTATACTCTAATTATATCTTTGAATTTTTCTTCTTTTCTTTTATCATTCATAAGTATTAAAGCATCAGATCTTCTAGGAGGTTCCTCTTTTAATCATATTAATGGATCAAACTTTAATCCATATCCTCTTAGTATGTTATTAATATTTCTTTTTAATTATGTAATTTTTTTATACATATCTAACTGTATTTCTTTTAGTTCTTGCAAAATTTTAATATTCAATTCATCTGTGGTATCTATTTTTCTACCAAGAGAATTAAATTTTTCAATATAGATATTTAGTTGTTACATATGCTCGTTAAGTTATTATTTCTCTCTAAATATATTCCTAATAATTCGTCTTTTTCCTTAAATTTTTAGTCTAATATTATTTTATTGTATAAACCAATTCTTCAATTTCTTCTTTTAGTTCTTCTATTTCTTTTCTCTTTTATTGATTTCTACTTAAGTGTCTATAAACTTAATTTTTTGTACATTGCTTCTTCTTACTGGTATGAGAGGTTTTTCTTTAATATTTAAATTTATTCATCAAGTATTTCATATTCTGTTATTATTTTTTGTTTTATTATTTGTCCTATTCCTTTGAAAGTTTTATCTATTTCTATAAATTTATTTTGTCCATATATTGAGCTATTCTGACTATTTGTTAGTAAATATCCTACTAAATAATGTATTAAAAATAAGTGGTTTCCAAGTTTCATTAAATTTTCTCGTTCAAAATCATAGGCTAGGCTTAATATTTGGTTTAAGTTTTTATCATGAATATTAATAGCAAATCTAACATATGCTGTAAATTTTAATTTCTGATATCTTAAGTTTTCATTAATCATTCCTAATAAAGCATATTTACTATTTGTTATCCTATTGTCTAATAATGCCAATTTAATTTGTGCATATATTCTTTCTTTAAAATGTGCTTTTATTAAAAATTTGTATTTCTTCTAAATAAATATATCCAATTTTTTCACTATCTTTTTAAAGAATTTTTTATAGTTTTTTCATAATAATTTCTTTATCAATTAATGGTATATTAAACCTTCTTTTTACATCTGCTATAGTAATATTCATTTCTTTATTACTTATACCATAATATATTATGTCTTTTTTTTAAACTAATTTTCTTATTTTAAAGAATGATTCTTCCATAAATTCATCCCCTTCTTTAAGCCTTTGTTTTAATTTTTGAATTTTTTCAAAAAAAATGATGCTAAATATTATTTATTCTGAAAAAATTTTAAAATATCTTATGTTTTTATTTCTATTATTTTTTTAATTTCTTACTTGATTTTTTATTAGTTATACTTTTTATTTTGTTAGATTTTGTTTAAATCAAATTTCATAATATATGTTTTAAAAGAATATTTTAGTCAATAAATTGTAAAATTTAAGTGGCAGGAGTCGATCTCAAAATTTTGTTAAATAAGAGATTGTTTGCGCCTATTTTTTAATATTTTACTGTATGACTTTATTTTCATGACGTGGGTCTGTCATCTGTGGCAAATGGAAAGGTAAAAATTAAAAGGAAAAAAAAAAAAAAAAGAGAAATACTATTAACATCTACCACCAAACACTAAACTCATACCCCCAAATCTTTGTAACCCTTACATAATAATAAAATTATGTAATGCCTTGCAAAATAGAAAAATTTGTAACACCTTACAAAAAGCAATAAAAATCTGTAAAAGCTTACAAATAATACAAAAAACATACATAACTTGAAAATATCAGAAATAATAGAAAATCAAGAAATAATGGACACAAGACATTTCTGGATGTTTTTTCACAAGAAATGATATTCAGTAAAAAGAAATTTGAAGAAATTCAAAAATCAAAACTAAATATTAAAGAAAAAGATGGATTTAGAGAAGAATCATTTTCTAAAATAAGAAAATTATTTTCAAGAAAGGATATAATATATTATGGCATAAGTAATAAAGAAATGAGTGTAACTAAAGGAAGGTTTAATATACCATTGATTGATAAAGAAACTATTATAGAAAAATTATCAAAAATTTTTGAAAAAGATAGAGAAAAAATAGGATATATCCATTTAGGAGGAATACAAATTCTAATAAAAGCACACTTTAGAGAAGGAATAGATACACCGATCAAGTTAGCATTATTAGATAATAGAATAAAAAACAGAAAGGATGCTTTGCTAGGAATGATTAATGGAAACTTAGGATATCAAAAATTAAAATTCACAGCATATCCTAGATTTGCTGTTAATATCCATGATAAAAATCTAAACTAAGTATTAAGTCTAGCCTATGACTTTGAACGAGGAAATTTAATGAAAGATGGAAATCATCCATTTTTAATTCATTACCTAGTAGGATATTCATTAACAAACAACCACAATAGTTCAATATATGGACAAAATGTATTTATAGAAATAGATAAAACTTTCAAGGATATAGGACAAGTAATAAAGAATCCAGAATATGAAGTACCTGATGAATGGAACCTAGATATTAAAGAAAAACCTCTGATATCATCAAAAAGAAATAATATACAAAGAATAAGATTTATAGATACCCAAGCAGAAGTAAGTAAAAAAAATAGAGAAATAGAAGAATTAAAAGAGGAAATTGAAGAAGTAAAAGAACTAGTCTACACAATGAAATAATAATGATAAAAGAAAAACTATTAGAAATACAATTAGAAGGAAATAATAGTCTAACAAGTGTAAATAAAAATCAAATATCCATAATGGAAGCCTTAATTCTTATAGCAGAAAAAATAGATACTACAGATGAAAATATACAAGAATTAAAAGGAATACAGTTAGACATATATAAAGAAATCATAGAACTAAAAAAGGATGTTAACAACATACCAAAAGGAAATGGATTAGGATTTGATCCATTAAAAGGATTAAAAGAAGAACCCCCTAGGAGATCTGATGCATTAATACCCAAAAATGAAAAAAGAAAAGTAGAAGAATCTAAACAAATAATAACAATCTAATGGATTTAATAGAATATAGGAAAAACTTAGAAGAACAATTCATGAATCCTAAAAATAAAAATATAGAAAAATTAATCAGCTTATTAACATTAACAAATGAAGAATTACAAAAACATTATGAAGAAAAATCTTACATAAATAAAGAAGAAGATGATATGGCAGTAATAAGTGAAAGTGAATCTGAACAAGAAAATACAACCCAAAGAATTAATATGGAACCAGTATTAATACCTAGGACAAACCCAGAAAGACCAATCCCAAAAAGAGGAAAAAAGTCTGACCCACATAAAGAAGATAGGTATAGACTAGAAGAACCTAACCCAATATATAGAAGAAGGCAACCACCTAAAATGGAAGAAGGACTACATTGGGGTACTAGAGGAAGTATTATAAAACTGATATTTTAAATCTAGACTGCATAAGAGATAGGAAAAAAGCCTTAGATGAATGGGCTAGTGGAATGAGTGTAATTATACAAACATCCTCAACTACAAATACAAACCCTTCAGTTTGTAAAGTTTTAGTAGCTCACAAAATGACAGGAAATGTAAAAGTTTGGTTTTCAAACCAAGCTGAACAACAACATTTAAGAATGCAAGGAAATGCTACAACAGGAAGAGATTACTTAGATATTGTAATAAATGAAATATACAAAGAATTTATAAGAGAAGATAAAGGAAGAAATGTAACAGAATCTAGTGAAAATGAAATAAATGAAGCTAAATGGCCCTTAACAAATATGAAAATATGTGATATGTGTTACATAAATTCTTTTATATGTGAATATGAAATGTATTATCATAAACTACCACCATCCATAGAAGAAACTTATAAGGAAATGTTTTACCAAAAATTACTTGGAACATTACATAAAACTATGACAGAAGAATGAAATAACAGGAATAGACAAACTATACCTGACACCTTAGGAGGGACAATAAGAGGTCTTAAAAATTGGATAATAATAAAATGCCAAAAAAGAAAAGAATTCAAACAAATAAGAGGAAATGATAGAATCTATTGTGATTCAAGAGATTTTAAAACACCAGAAAAATATGGTTGTAATATAAGACCCTACAATAAGTATAAGAAACATAAGAAATTTAGAAAATTCAAGAGATATAAATTCAGAAAACAAAACTTTCAAAAATATAGAAAAAGATATAACAAAGAACCTTATAAAAAGTGATATTTTAGAAGAAAAAGATATAATACACCTGAAAAGAAAAATTATTGTCCATCAAGAAAAAAGAAATGTAGATGTTGGATATGTAATGAAGAAGGACATTATGCAAATGAATGCCCAAATAGACTCCAACATAAAAAAAGAATTTAAAAAGGAATTTCCACAAAAAGCAAAAATATTAGAAGAAGCCTTTAAAATGGAACTAGAACCAATAGAAGAATCTGATATAGATGATACATATAGTATTTATCTCTTAGAAGAAACTGAAGAAGAAATAACAGATTCAGAAACATCTGATTATGATTCTGATTCAGAATAATGGATAAAATATTAAGCATAACAAATCCAAATAGTACATATATAAAAATATGATTAAAATTTAAGGGATATAAAAATTATCATTTACATGCATATATTGACACAGGTGCAAGTATGTGTGTAGCTAGTAAATATGTATTCCCAGAAGAACTTTGGAAACAATCACCAAAAGAATTAATAGTAAGAATAGCAAACAATACTACAATAAATTTAAATAAAGTACTAAAAGATACAGATGTATCAATAGGAGGAGAGATCTTTCATATACCTACAATTTACCAACAAGAAACTGGATTTGATATTTTATTAGGAAATAACTTTATAAATCTATATCAACTATTTACACAATACTTAGATAAGATAAGTATAACAACCTTAGAAGGAGAAACAATTTATGTGTCAAAAATTAGGAAAGCATTAACTATTTCATCACCAACTTTTATGTCATAACATAAAAAGCGAAAACGTGGTGAGGATATAGAAAAACAAAAACCATACTTAGAAAATATTTCTTTAGACATAGAGGTTGACCAAAACTCCTTTTTAAATGAAATTCAAGAAGACAAAGCTTTAACAGGAATAAGAAAATTATTAAAAACAATATGCTCAAAAAATCCTTTAGATCCAAATATCAATAGATCCAATGAAATAGCAAAAATAGAATTAAAAGACCCTTTAAAAGTCATAAGAGTAAAATCAATGATTTATACCCCAGAAGACAAAGAGGAATTTGAAAAGCAAATCCAATAACTTTTGGAGTTAAAAGTAATTATTTCCAATAATTCACCACATTCTAGTCCAGCATTTTAGTAGAAAAAGAAGCTGAGAAAAGAAGAGGGAAAAAGAGAATGGTAATAAATTTTAAATCTTTAAATAAAGAAACTATTGATGATGGTTATTTTATACCAAAGAAAGAAAAATTATTATCACTTATTAAAGGAAAGAAATATTTTTCAAGTTTTGATTGCAAAAGTGGATTTTGGCAAATAAGACTTGATAATGAATCACAAAAACTAACAGCATTTAGCTGCCCTCAAGGACAATTTCAATGGACAGTTGTTCCATTTGGACTCAAACAAGCACCAGGTATTTTCCAAAGATACATGGATAATATTTTTTAAAAATATCACAATTTTTGTTGCGTTTATATAGACGATATTTTAATATTCAGTAATGAATTATCAAAATATTATTTAGATATTATTAATGTCCTACAAGAATGTAGAAAATCAAGAATAGTATTATCAGAAAAGAAACCAATCATTGCTCAACAAAGAATAAAATATTTAGGGTTAGAAATAGAAGACACAAAACATCATCTACAATCCCATATTTTGAATAATATACAAAATTTTCCTAGCATAATCAAAGATAAAAATCAATGAAAAAGATTTTTAGGATGCTTAACATATGCAAAAGTATATATAAAGAAATTAGCAGAAATGAGAAAACCATTACAAACAAAACTTAAGAAAGATTATGTCTGACAATGGACTGATCAGGACACTAAATATATGGATAAAGTAAAAGCACAGGTAAAAGATTTACCAACTCTATATCATCCAGGACCAGATGATAAAATGATAATAGAAACAGATACGTCACATGAATATTGGGGAGCAGTATTAAAAGCAAAAGTTGATGACAAAGATGAATATCTTTGCAGGTTTACTTCAGGATCTTTTCAAAACCCTGAATTAAATTACCATAGCAATGAAAAAGAATATTTAGCTGTTAAAAAGGCTATAAAGAAATTTGCAATATATGTTATAAGTTCAAAATTCACTGTTAGAACTGACAATAAAAAGTTTGGACATTTTTTAAGGACTAATATTGCAGGTGATTACAAACAAGGAAGGCTTATAAGATGGCAACAATGGTTTAACCATTACAAATTTGATGTAGAACATTTACCAGGAAAGAAAAATAGTTTAGCAGTTTTAACCAGAGAATTAGCACCTCTAACTATGTTTTTTATGACAGGAATGGATTCTCTCAACATAGAAATACAAATCAAAGAGAAGGAAATCTTGATCCATGAAACAGAAATCAAATGCCTTAAGAACAACTAGAGGTATTACAACTTAAAAAACAATTAAAGAATAGGAAAACCATAACTAACTCAGAGTTACATAAGGAAAGCTCAGAAGAAGAGGAAAATTCAATAGGAACAAAAAACTAAAGAACGAAAATTGAAGAAACTGGCAGTAATAACCCAGAACCAAGTAGAAATTTAGAAAAGAAAAAACAAAAAATAAATTGGGCAGATGAAGCTGAAAAGGAAGATTTATGTAGTATATAATGGACCAAAACCAGGAATATACACCAACTGGCCTGAAGCAAGCAAAGCAGTAATGGGGATTAGTGGAGTCATTCATAGATCCTTTACAAATAGGATAGAAGCAGAAGGAAGTTATAAGAACTTTAGAGTTCCTAAGCTTTTAACACCAGCAGAAATAACCAAAAACTATTCTCAAATAGTACAACAACCAGCAATAGGAACCAGTAGGATGAGAAATCTTGGAAAAATCCAAAGACTAGTAATTTCTAAAGAAGCAACTAATAATTCTTTTGAAGAAGAAAAGGAAAGACAATGAAATTTGACAAAACAAGAATGGCTAGGTTTATATAATTTAGCAAGAAAAACAACTGAGGAACACCTTGAAGATATGAAATTTTACACTACAGAAAAAGATTTTCCATCAGGAAGTAAATTTAATATCTTAGAAGGAACTGATCCATTATTTGTTTATAAAGCATTTCATGTAGGATTAATATAAAATATATATCCAGGAAATGAATTAAAGAAATTAGTATATTTTCCTGACAATTTCAAGAAATCCATCAGAAACTTTAAAAGAAAAATTAAGGCTACAGACAAGCCTATTTATCTAAGATGTTTCAGTTCATTAATGGATTGGAACCAAGATATACCAATAAGTCCTTATCATTTCATTAAGCTTGGCATATCAAGCAACAAAAGAGAAGTAACTCGCCCAAAGGGCTTACCAGAAAAGGAATTTAATCTTGAGGAATTATATATTGAAAGAGGACAAATTCTAAGCCAAATTTATCATGAAATAAGAAGAGTCAATAACTCTTCAGAAATAAAAGTAAATTATTGTACAAGTAAAACTATTATTACTTTCCAAAGTAATATGGTTATCACTGAGGAAGACAGTGAAAAAGTAATTTCCTACGAAACTAACTTCAATTATAATAACATTGAGGTAAGTGAGGAAACAAAAAAGGTATTCTGCTATTATTCCAAGCAGCAATCATCAGACCACAAATGCAATTATTGCATAAAAGACAAGGTTCACTTGGACTCAAGCTCATCCACCAGTTCCATGTCGGCAGAGCCAACTATGTAGGACCATCTCAACAATTGAAGCCAATAATGTAGGCATCAATAATGTAGGCGTCTTGGCGCTAAATAGGAAAAGTTAGGAATAGTGTAAATCCCTCCATTGTAAACAGAGAACTCTTATGATTATAAAAAAGAACTCTTTGGATCCCAAGGGACAACACGAAAACCTAACATCTATCTTTCTATTTTCAAGCTTTAGCTATGTCTTTTGTAATAAGGAATAACTAAGAACCCTTTCAAGGTTACTAGTTCTCTAGCTTGTAAAAACTTTCTGTTAATGAATAAAAAATCCATTTCAATTCCAAATTATCTCTCTCATTTTCATTAAGTTTAAGTACGGATCTCATAAGATCAACAGAGTCAGGAGGACTAGAAGCTTGGATCTGGAGTAAGACTTAACTTTTTGGAGCAAGAAGATAGTTAGGAAGCAGAAGAACGAGGTGGACCCATATTCAGAAACAGATTAGTTTGCAGGTAGAGGCTAGTATATCTTGAAATTTCATTAATATTGATAAAATCTTGTTTATACTACATGAGATTATGAATGATAAACAGATTAACATGAAAAGGAAATCTGAGACTATACTCTATAGAAATAAAAGAAGAAAATACTTGGAAAATCAAGAAAATTTAAAAGATGTAATATACCTTAAACAATCTCTGATCTGTTATAAAACATCTATAAAAGAAAATTTTGAGAAAAGTACAAGAAGATCTAAAGTAATGGAAAACTTACAAGGACTAATTGATTATTTTACCAAACAAGAAAAAAGAAATGATTTAATAAAAAATCAGGATAAAAAACACTTAGATCTTGAAGCAAGTCTTGAACTAGTAAAAATGGATATAGAGGAAAACAAGAAAATTCTAGAACTAAGTCGATGGATAGACCAAGAATTAGAAGAAGATAACTTTGAAACTCAACAAGAAAATTATGACTAGCATAGAATATTTTGAAGAAAAATATATGAAATTATTAGAGGAATATTTTGATAATGAAGATTATGAAACATGTTTAGAAAATTTTAAAAGGTTTGACACCCTCTTAGATTATTATACAGATTATGTTTCTAGCATATTATTCCTAATAGACCATCCTGTAGGAAAAATACTAAGAAATTATTTTATACAGAAATTCGTACAAGTAAATAAAGAAGAATTTGATAATTTAATCTTTGAATTCTATTTATTTAAGGAACAAATTGGACGATAAGTAACTGAAGCTTAAATTAAAATTCAGCTCCCAAAAATTGGTATCAGAGCCTAGAAATTAAAATGAAAACTTTAAACAGAATGTATAAAATAAGATATCCTCAACGAAATTCAAAAAGAAAAATGAATTATTTAAAATATTATAAAAAAGAAACAATAGAATTAATATTACAAATTAAAGAAATAACTAAAGGATTACCTAAGGAAATAACACAATTAATAATTTACAAAGTACTCTATAACTGATAGGAACACTTTGTGTGAATTTTTAATGTATTTCCTTACTTATTTGGTTACACTTTGATCTTAATTGTGTTACTTTTAACTTAATTTGTTGAAATGAGTCCCTAGATAGCATTAGTGTGTAAAAATGAGCAAAAATGAAGTTTTTGAGCTTTTCTTGTTTAATGTAACTTTTCTTTTCTTATAAATTCTTAATTATTTTGTAGGGAATCTGAATTATCATCATCAAATTGGAGATTTTAGGGCTTGTTATACTTGAAAAGGAAGGAGTGGAAGCCAAGAGACAATCAAAATAAAACTCAAATTTGAAGGAAATTAGAATTTTGACAGATTTCGTAGTCCTACTTCGTGGGGCTCTACCAAACAACTCAGAAGTCCAAAAATCATGAATGAGGTGTCATTGGAAAGCCCTACATGTCTAGTTTCCAGAACCTCCAAGAACTTGATCATATCTATTTTGATGACTGAGATATTCCCATTTTAGTAATCGATGGTCAATCTGTCCGAAAACTTGGATTTTGAATTCAACTCAAAAGAGCACACCAAATCCCACATCGAAATTAGAGCAAAGATTAGCAAAAAATTATCCTATAAAGGAGGTATAATGAGTCCCACATTGGAAAAAGAAGAGAAAATAGCCAACCAATTCTCCTATATAAGAAGCAAGGCTCCACCTCTCAAAATCATCTCTTCATTTGCATTAACCTTAGAGTAAAAGATTATTATCAAGATTTCTCAAGGACGTAAGGATCATCATCAAGACTTCTCAAGCTTCAAAAGTATAATATTTATGTTTATTGTTTTTAATTATTTTTGTTATTGTATTGAAGTTATTCGTTTTGGATTCTTTTATTGAAAATATGATTTATTTGCTATATGTCTTGTTTATTTTCATATTTGATTAAAGCATTAAATTTGATTGTTAATGATATGTAGTTATGAATTCATGAACTATGATTATGTGTAAAAATTTTTCACTCTAATTTAGATATGTAGTCTTATATGGTTCGAAACATATAGGGTTTATATATCATTGGTAGTTAGTAGTACTACATATGAACGTTTTCTATGTGGTGATGAAAAGTATCATATTGCCTATTAGGATTCTCATAGGGCGATCCTTATGAGGTTCTAATCAAAAGGTGAAACTTGTAAAAGTGTGTGTGAGGATTGCAAGGTAATTATTTGTGATTTGACACCCATAATCTTATCTTGTATTCGAACTATATTCATGAAAGCTTAATGATCTACTTTGATTTTCACATGGTTAGACGTTTCTGCTATGTTTAAGTCGGGTAAAATATCTAGGTAATGGACTTTTCCTATATCTTAGAGAATTTAGAAGAATATGTTGGGTATTTGAAGTCGTTGCCCTTATTCTCAAAGGCTCGATTCTTATGCATGTTTATGGAATTGAATTTGTTGCTATTAGTCATGACAATCTGATTGAATGCTTGGTTATCTATGGTGTTGTGAATGGAGATGATCACTTGTATATAAATTTTTTTTTCTTTTAGTTAAAAACCGATTCCAAAACCTCATAAATTCTTGTACACATTATATATTTGTGAATATTTATTATACTAACACTTATTGTAGGTGTCCTTTCAGTCTCCGGTCCCTAACGATCCCTTATTTGTCCATTACTACATTGATAGGGTTATTGATATGCAAGAAATTGCAGGTTTATCAATAACTGGAACAAAGAATTAACCTGGTTACACCATAAATAATAAAAATGTTAACACAAATACAAATTAATAACTTAAAAGAATTAATTAATTTGATCCTAAATACAGAAAATAATACAGAATGTAATAAAGATTTTATAGGAATGTTTTTAGCATGCATGGAAATAAAAATGAACAAAATAATAATATCACAAGAACAAACAGAAATCTTAAAAGAAAAATTAAAACACTTAGAAAATATAAAAACAAAAGAAACTTTTATAAAGGAATATAAAATTTTTATGAACTTTATTCTAGAAAAATTAATAGAAAATCCTTAAAAAAATACGAAAAGAAATAAAAATTTCAGAATATAAAAGAAAATAAAATTACTAAATTTTTGGGAAAAAATTATTTTCAAAATAATGAATTTTGAGTCAAAAATTCTAAAAATAAAACAATTGGATAAAGAAGTAAACTTTTATAACATTAAGGGCAAAATTGAAAAAGAAAAAAAATACCCATAGGGCATATATTTGGAAATCCCATGAGAGATGTTATTAGAATCAGCCAAAAAAAAATTAGACAGATGTCTATAACTTTCACATACACATATAAGAAATACACGTTAAGGTGTGTAAAATCTTTATATTAAGGGATAAATTTTGGACAACTCTACTAATTATTATAATTAAAATATTTAGATTTAATATTTTTTTGAAAATTATTAAAAATAATATCCTTAAAATTTATAATAATAAAATTAGCACTCTAATAATATTAAACGTTTAATTTGAACGAAAAATATTAAACGGGTCTAAATTATTGTCGTTCAATTTTAATTGAATGGGTATTTAAAGAAACATGACATATTAGTCATTTTTTTAATTATAAAAATATAAGTTTGAACATAAGGGATACTAGTTTTGTTATTACAAGTTTTAAGATATGTTATTTTTATTATTTTCCCATATTTTTTTAAGATAATTTAGTCAACTAATTTTAAAAAAGTGACAATTTTAATCAAAATTGTCAAATTTAAATTTTTAAAAAATTATTTTTTTAAATTACATATGAAAAAAAATTAATTAATATTTGAAAAAATAAATCATATTCATATTATTGAAATACTTTTTCAAAATAAAATTTTTTATAATATAAAATGAAAAAATATATAAAAATTAACTATGTAAACTTGTATTAGTTTTTCATGACTAAAATATCCACAACAAAAAAATTACGTATGTGATATATTCTGAAAATTTTAGTTCAACTGTCTGATCATCTATCAAAAATAAAATACATAAATAGTACAAAAATATATTTATAAAATAATATTATTTATTATAAATTTATGAAAATAATAAGTAATGTAATAAAATTTTATTGATTAATAAGTTCAAAATATACCATTTAATAATTTTTTAACACATTATTTATAAATCGCCATAAATTTATGATAAAAAGAAAATAATACATGTTTATAAGTTGTACACGTAATGATATGTCTATCCCTCAATTCAAGCTTTGGATCAAAAAGCAGTGTCAGAACTCAGAAGAGGCTTGATGGCAACAAAAGACAATTCCATCTGGTGGGAGGGACTGAACTGAAATCCTCCCTGTCTCTGCAAGGATGCTTCTTCACATTGAATGTGACCGATGAGATGAGATTACCGATTTACCGACCATGTTATGTCATTTTCTTCTACTTTATTTTATTTTAATTATTTTTATTTTAAATTTTAGTTTCTGTTTGATGCTTGAAATGTGAAGTCTCTCGGTGTACACGCGGTATTCGGTTGGCCGTAGACTGCTTTGTTTTTGTATTTTGTACGTTTACACCCTTAACGTGGTCCCAACCCAAGAAGACAAGGAACCTACTAGATAATCAATGCTTAAAATTCCATACTCTGGACCATTGCTTTATTCATGCGATTTTTTTATTTTTTATTTTTTATTTTTTATTTTTTATTTTTTATTATTTGATTTTCCTTCTACTGTCTGGGTTGGTTTACAAGAATTGTATTGAAAGCAAATTGGTGCAATCACATCAACTAGTATAAATATTAAGAAATACGTTTCCTCACAAATAAGAGCAGTTTTATAAGACCCGAACTAAATTAATATTTTAAAAAAATAATTTAAATTTATGTATTAAATTTAGTTTAATTTAAATTTGTTAAAGTATAAAATTGTATTTTTTTTAATTAGTCAAAATAAATATTGTATAATATCAAAATTTTTTTATAAAATAATTTATAATGATTCAAATTAATTTTTTTTTAATTTTATACACTTTTTTTGAAATTTTAAAAAATTGAGTGAAAATTACCAAATTGCCCCTAGTTATCAAAAACTCAGTATGTAAGGGTAAGGGTATTTTAGTCATTTATCACCTAAATCCTATATACCCAATTCCTCTTTTTTTCCACACGAAACCTATGGCGAGACTCCTTGACGGCGTGCCCGAGAGAGAGAAAGAGAAAGGGAGGTGTTGCCTCACCGATGACGTCCCCCCTCACCGCCGTCGCCCTCACCAGTCATTCTCTCTTCACCACAAAGAGCACATCGCTCAAAAACAACCTAGCCTGGAAGCTATTCTACTCGTTCGTTCCTTCAGCCACCGTCAACTCTCGTTTCCTCCAACGCGAGCTCACCGATGCCATGCTGTTCTGCCGTCATTCTCCCAACACAATTCTCTTCGCCATCGTCCTTTCCTCACCACATGAGAGCTCAGCCTTGAATGCCTCGAAAACCCCAATGAGAAAATAGTTTAGCTGTCATTCATTCCACACCAACCCCGACCACATTTGCGACTATCGTCTCCTCTGCTATAATTTAACAAGTCCACCGAACACAATCACTATTCTAGCTTGAAACGTTGACCCTTTGGCCAACATATTTTCCAGTCATGGAGTTGCTTTCCGTGGACACGTAACTAAGTAAGTTTTGCTTATTTTTCCTTTTTTTTTGTGAAATTTTTTTCATTCCCAAATAGCAATGGTTATGTTGTTATTTGTTGTTGCTCTATTGTTATTACCAAAACTTTATATCATGGAATCATTAGGAAATGATATGGAACATCCCTTTAAGTTCTTATAATGTTCATAAAATTTTGATGCTATGTTGAATTATTTTTGCACAATCTTTAAAAGGAGAGGACAAAGTTGTTCCATTTTATGAATAATGTTTTACATGCGCTAGTAATTTCCTGTATGTTTTTCTAGTATCTCTGTATGTGCAATAATTAATTTTAATATCCTTCAAATGTGCCTCTTTTGCATTTGATACTTTGGTGACAGTAGATGTTTGCTATCAAATAATTCCCAAATAAGTTGTTAGAAGAATATTACTTAGATAGTATTGACTCCATATTAATCTATTAGAGTTTTTTTTAGAACATGTTATGTTTAAGGTTATTAATCAATCGAATGAGAACCGTTAGTCACATTCTTTTAAATGAAGTCTTATTGAACGATCATAGTATTACGATGTTTGACACTTTTGAGTAATACAATGATAGATTTTAGTCCATACAGAAGAAGTATTGGAAAGTCGAGTTGATAGGATACTTAGAACAACTATCCTAACAATGAGGATTCGAAAGGTTTTCCCATTTAGTAAGCACACTATGAGATAAGTGTGCCAATGAAACTTTTTAAGGTAGGGGTTATTACTCTAATTTTTATTCATGCATTAGTCTTACAAAATATCATGCATCATCATATATATTCAATGAATGAAATTGATGCCATGTTTATAAATGTTTTTGTAAAAGTGTTGATAATGATGTTATAATTGAGATATCCATTGAAAATACTTTACATGTATATATGAGATTCTTTAAAAAGTACGGGTATTAAAATATTTTACATGGCATCTAAGTTTTTGTTCATGCATCATGAAATTATTTTGTGGGGAGTATTACCTATATAAATGTCTTACAGAGATATGATACCCCGGGGCTACTGGATGCAACAGATTATTTTTTGATGGACTACAGGTATGCATTACATTTCACATGTATCTCGGAGTTGTCGATACATGAGTCTCAGCATTAGACCGCACATGGGCCTCGAAATTGGACCCCCCTATTGTGTCTCGGAGTTGTCCGTCTATGGGTCTCAATATCTATTTTCGTCTATGGGTCTCAGAGTTAGACCGCTCATATGATGAGGACTCATGTACTTTGGAGTTGACTAATACATGTGCCATATGTATTTCAAAGTATGACCATACATGTGACGATTAGATTTTTATCATATAGATGTCTTACAGAAAAGTAAAGCAAGTAATTTAATTTATCAGTATAAGTGGTATTTATTGAATTAATATTCTTGTTAGATATTTCACATAATTAATTAATAAATTTGTTACTTTTTTAACTAGTATTTTTACCTTATCATTAAATATTTTACTTGGTGGACAAGTCCTCCTTTTATTAATTAAATATTTTACTTGGTAGGCAAGTCCTTCTTTTATTAATTAAATATTTTACTTGGTGGGCAAGTCCTTCTTTTATTAATTAAATATTTTACTTGGTGGGCAAGTTCCTTTGTCTCCAAGAATGTTGATTATGGTCCAAGTTTTTGAAGCACTATATATATGTGTTAGGCTCATCCATTCCTAAAATCTCTTCTCAAAGTCCTTCTCTCTACACATATTCTTAATCCTTATTCCTCAAATCTATTCTTTCTTCTTGGATTTTTTAAGAGACTTAGGTTGTGAGCTATTGAAGGATACTTTTATTAAGACAATTCATCTAAAGGTTTAAAGTAAGTAAATCCCAATCTTTTTGCATTAGAGTAAGTTATGTGTATGTTATATGTTACGTGAAATTTATATGCTTCTAAAGTTATTTTACATAATAATATATGCTCATGCATACATGTTCATTATTAATTGTCCAAACCATACATGAACATTTATATGTTAAATATATTTTAAGCATATTGATTAAGAAACAAGAAAAGTGATAATGATGTTTTGTCATAAATATATGAAATAAGAAGTTCAAAGTCTGTGTGTGCCTATGTTTTAAGGGCTGAGTGGGCAAGGGACGCGGGGGACCGGCGGACCCACCATAGTTAAATGAATGATTGATCGTATGCAGGGAGGTTTCCCTTATGTTTAGTTGGCCACAGGGGACGATAGGCCCTTAATAGGATCACCAATGTGTGTGTGGCAACTTCAGTTGGTCCACACTCATGTTATGCCCCAAGTACGATACTACCAAGGATCTGGTAGTTGGAACAGGTTTCGAAAACCATGGCCCACTGGTTACCAATGGCATAGGTATCACACAAGGGCCCTACTATAAAGATTAAAAATATATATATATTTATATATATGAAAACCACCATTGAACCAACAATTGAAGAAAAGTACAAAGAAAAGAGGACATGTGTAAATGAAGAGAAATATGTAAATAAATAAATCTGTCATCTTGATGCATGTTGCATGTGGATTTACTTACTGAGCGTTAGCTCATTCGTGTTTACTTTAATTTTTTTTAGATAATGAGCAGTAGCTTTGGACGACATAAAGAAGACATCTAAGAGTGTGGCTTTGAAGTGGTCCCAGTTTAAGATCTTTTAAAAGTCAATGATTGTTTATAAATAAGTATTTAATAAGTTTACTGTATTGAAACATGAACAATATTTTCTATCCTAATTAGTTCACGCTCTTTTATTTATGAAGAAAGCTAAACTTTAAGATTATTTCAAAGTTTGAGAGACCTGACAAGTTAGTACCTACTTTTCAAATAAACTATCTTTTCAAAAAAAAAAAAAGTAACATTTCCTAGTTTACCCACAAGGTAGGCTCGGGGGGTGTTACAATACATGAGGTCGGAGGTAGACCTACGTGCGTCTCGAAAGTTGACCGCGCACATGCCTATGTATTTCAGAGTTGACCACATATGGATTTAGCATAGCATACATATGTATTTTATATTGGATATTGTATATTTCATTATGATTATATGAGCATGCATTAGGTACCTGGAATATACACTCCACCCGGTTTCGAAAGTGAGAAAGTATAGGTATGCCCAAGTTTAAAAAGGAAATCTCCCCACTATTGATATACTGATAATTTATTACTGGATATGCATGAAATATTTTAAATGTATCATGCATCATTGATTTCACTGAGGACTATGCATAGAGTGTACCCCTACTGAGCTAGTTGTAGCTCTACCCGTTTCTCCTTTCTCTTTTCAGATTAGATACTGTTTTCTTTGAAGTTACTGTAACTTGATTGTGATGCGCGTACTTCTAAGGAGTTCAATTAAAAGGTTTTCCTTTTACCCTTATTTGTTTTATCAGTTATTCTATTTGTTGAGTAGACAGACTGAGACCATTCTAATTAGTTATAATTTCAAATATTTGTAATCATTTGAATTATAAGTTTTTTTAAGATTTTATTGTGTTTTTATAAATATTAAATTATTTAAAGGGTATCCAAGTTATTAATAATCGATTTTTGTTTCATTTTAAATTGATATTTCATAATTAATAATTCTAAAATTTAATAATTTTCTTTCAAATTTTATATTTTCTTAAAATTCACACTAAAAATTTGGGGCGTGACAAGTTTGATAATAATTTTAATTTATAATTTATAATTAAATAATTAATTTTATAATTTTTAATTCTTTTATAAAAATAATTACAAATGTATTTTATAACACTTTTTATTTAATAATTTAAAAAAATCAAAAATTACTTCCAAGTTGTTTGGTAATGATTTCTATTTTTTAATTTTTTTTTCAAAAAAACTTTAAAAATAAAGAAAATTTTTGGTTATTTTTTAAAAAAATTAAGTTTTTACTCTCTAGAAAAAATGTTTTGTCAAAATGAAAAAAAATAAAAAATTTGATTGAAAAAACTTACTTTTAAATATTTATGAATCACCCCATATTTTGGTAGTGATTTATTAAAATTGTAAAAATTAAAATCAGAAATCGTTACCAAATATACTTGATTGAAAAATCACTTGAAAAAAATCAAAAATTATGAATCAAAATTCTTCTTAAACAAATCTTAAATATGTCTTAACTTAGGTCTCACATAATTATTGGTAAAAAAAATTAAAGAAAATAAATGATAATAAAATTTACAATAATTCAATAAAATTGCAATATATTAAAACGTCTAAGTATATGACACAAATAAAACTCAGGAGCTGTAAAATAATAAACTGCAATACAAGTTTAAATTTGTCAAAAGTTGAGCCTGTAGCTTTCTCATAGATGTCAATCTCCTCTCCCATAACTATTAACTTTTTTTTTTTTTTAAATGTCATATTCTTTCAATACTCTTTTCACTTTTCTTAGATAATTATAATGCTTATATATTTATTAAAATTTAAAATCAAACAGCATATTCTTTTCAATCTATTTGAAATTCCATCAATTATTTATCTATCAAAAAAATTACTTAATTTAGCCAATATTTTTGTAACTTTAATTAAAAATATTTTATAAAAAAATCTATATAACTACGATGATATAACTAATTATATATCACATTCATTATTTTATCTCTCGTAATTTTTATTTTTTTTTATACTCTCAACTACTCTTTCACTATTAAAATTGACGTGTAATTATATCTTTTAAAGGATATTTTCTAAGGAAATTATAGATGTTAATCAAAGAAGTAAAAAATGGTACGCTTTTTTTTTTTTTTTTTTTTTTTGCAAAAAGAAAAAAAGGGTACAAATAAGTACATAAAAAAGTGTTAGTAGCTTTACACTTTTTTTCTTCTTCTGAACTCATAAAATAAAAGTAGCCATCGGAACTAAACATATTTCAACCTTCTGTCCATTCAATGCGTTTGGTATCTTGTTTTCTCATTTAAAAAGGACCTCAAGTACTGAAATCATTGACCTGAATGGACTTCCAATATTTGATGGGAAATTTGGGCAATTTTTTTTTATGTGAAAAATAAAATCATTATTTTTTAAATAATTAATTATATACTCATATATCTATTTATATATTTATTTGATTGAAAGATATTTGATGAATTTAAACGTACGTCCTTTTAGTCATAGTATGTGAACAATAAAATTACTATTTTTTATTTAAAATTTATTAAAATTTAAACCTAGGCATTTTACAGTTGGCCTGTTGGCAAAATAAAACTACTATTGAATTTCGTGTTTATTGTAAGGAAAATTGTATGAAATAAAATAACAAATTTTTGTTTTAAACAATCGTCTTGGTGGTCACATGGATGAAAATCACCCGTATTATTATTAATATATTATTTTATATGTTATAATTATTAACAAGCACAAAAGGTTTACTTTTTATGCAATAACAATTTATTTTTTTAGTTTTTTTGTCTATGTATTTGCAATATATTATTGACACATGCAATGACATAAGGGTACAAAAGAATTAAACTCGTAGTATTGCTGCATATTAATGGCATATATAATGACATAAGAATACAGGAAAATTGAACTCGTGGTCGCGTACGAGTGGAGCAAAGTCAATATACTAACTATTGCAGGACTTGCTGTGCAAACCCAAGGCAATGAGCGATCTCAATTTTCTTTCTTTTGAGGCTTTTAGTCAAGCATCGTCGGAAAAACAAGCTTAGAGATTACTAGAAAATCCCTCATCTCTAGTCGGAGTTGTTGGAAAGGGGGATGCGTTGGACAATTGGTAATCTAATCAAGTTCCCATTTTTAACAATTGATGTGTTCCACTTCCAACAGGTGACTATTCCTAGAGTAGGGGAAGAACTTCTTAAGGGGTCATGGCTAAAATTTGTTAATTTTTTTTTTTAATTATATATATATTTTTAGCATTAATTTTTTTTTTTGCTTATATATATATTTTTTGCTAATTATATATATATATTTTTAGCATTAAATAAATATATTTTATTTGTAATAGTATATATTATATTGTATTTAATTATTCTATGTCCTTTTTGATATATTATTGTATGTATCATTAATGTTTAGAAAACATGTTAACAAAAGTGATAGCAATTGTGAGTAAAGTGGCTAAAAATAATAATTTTTTCAACAAAATTTACAAATATTAGTGACATTATTATTTTTTTAATATATTTCTTTTAATTTTAATTTTAACATTTATAAATTTGATGTGTTTCATTAAATTTTATATTTGTTTATATTAACTTTTATTTCATTAATTTAATTAATTTATGTATGATTTCAATATTGTATTAACTTATTATTTTTTGTCATTTTATTTATATTATATAATTTTGTTATAGATTTTAATGCGCTAAATCAAATTTTAAATTCATGTTTTAATATGGCATGAAAAGTTAAGACTTTGATTAAAAGAATTCACTATAATTTTTATCAATTTTACATCATGAGCTTTTTAATATTTCAATAAATCTACTTTTATTAATAAAAAAAACATTCATCCGCCCATAAAAAAAACCTTAATTCGAACATTGTTTTGGCCACATGAGGTAGATGTTATTTGTAGCATTCCATGTCCCTAACTGCAGCTAATGACAAATTGTTTTGAAGCTATAAGCAAGTCAAAAAGTACACGGCGAGGAGTGGTATTGCCTTGCATATGTGCTATTTTCGATATAAAATATTTTATTAAAACCTTTATCTATGAGCTTTATTTAAATAAATTATATAAACTGGCACAAAATATTGAATAGACTAATTATAATACAATTTAATATAATTTAATTAAATATAATTATATTTTAACTATCCGGATATACTAAGCATGTGTTTAAGATTAATAAAGTTTAAATACTAGACATATTATATACCATGATAGAATTTCTCCTTTTAGAGGCCAAAAAAAAAAAAAGTTTGAGAGTTTCTCAAAAAACATAATTACTGAAAATGTTAAGTAATTTCATGCATAGTCTTTTGAGATCATTAAAGAAATGAATTTACCAACGTAGTAATGAATTTGCAAGAAGAGGAAAACTAAATTTACACTTATTTTTGTACTTAACACTTTTAATATTATGCCACATGTTAATATTATCTAAAAAAAAAATCAAATCTTTTTTTTAATTCCTAAACTACTTTTGACATGACACAATATAAAATATGTGTTTGCAAAAATAAATACAAATTAATATAATATTAGCATTTTTCTTTGCTTGTACTTTAATTGAACAATGTGAAGAATTGATGTCAACAAGTTAGCATGAGATTGCATGTAGAGGATTTACACACATCTATTTAGGCAATGTGATGGAGTGCATGGCACAAAAAGGTCTCTAATTGCGTAAGGAATGTGCTGATGGTGTGTATCTTACTCATGTAACTCCTTTCCAATTCATTCTTGGGTGAGTCACAAGCTGACAGTTTGAAATGTTGAGTTAATGGAGGTGTCACAGCTTTGGCATGATTCATGTTGAATTTAATCAACACCTTCTGTGTATAATTTTTTCTGACAGAAAACAATTTTCTCTCTGCATTGTTTCTCGCAATATTCATACCCAAGATCCTTATATTTTGATCTAGGTCTTTCATTTCAAATTCCATATTGAGCAAATTCTTAGTCTCACATATTTGCTCTTTATTGTTGCTTTCCACCAACATGTCATCTACATAAAATAATAAAAATATCACTTATGTGGTTCCAGGATATTTGAAATAAACACAGTAATTATACATGCTTCTCTTGAAGCCTTTCTTGATGACCAGGATATTTGAAATAAACACAGTAATTATACATGCTTCTCTTGAAGCCTTTCTTGATGACATAATCATCAAACCTTTTGTTCCAGCACCATGAAGTTTGCTTAAGCCCATATAGGGACCTCTTAAGCAAACACACATAGTTCTCCTTTTGTTTGGCTACATATTCCTTTGGTTGTTTCATATAAATCATTTCAATCCAATTGCCAAGAAGAAATGCAATTTTATCGTCTGGTTGCTCCAATTCCATGTCATACTTGGTCACAATTGATAGCAACACCCTTATGGACGTATGTTTCATCATTGGTGAGAAGATTTCATTGAAATCCACTCATTCTCTTTGTGTGAATCCCTTGGCCACCAACCTAGCCTTTAAATTTGCAGCTTCTACACTTGGAATCTCTTTTTTCTTCTTATAAATCTATTTGCTTGCTACTATGTTTTGGTTGGTAGGTCTAGGAACCAACACCTAAGTCTTATTCTTCCACAAAGACTTTATCTCATCATCTATTGCTTTACACCACTCATTTGATTCAGCACAAGCAATTGCCTCTTTGTAATAACATGAATCTGCATTGCATTATATAAGAGGATACACTCAGTGCATAAGCAATCAAATTTGCATATCCCAATCTATTTAGTGCTCTTCTCTCTCTTCTTGTTTTTTCCTTTGAAAGTAAGTAATTAGTGAGCAATTGATTTGGCTCAGTTTGAACCAACTCCTCATGTTCCATCTAATCTTCTTGATCTGACTCATGTTCAACTTCAGTAGCTTCATATGTATCTCCATTTCCATGGACATCACCATTTGGTTAACGTCCTCTTCAAATAGCTCCACCTTAAAATCAATTTTACCTATTGACGTTGAGTTTTCACCTATATCTTTTTCCTCCATAAACATCTTATGTTCTTTGAATATTGCATCTCTACTGATGATGCATTTAGACTTATTGAAGTCCTAACACTTGTAACCTTTAACACCAGTAGGATATCCAATGAACGTACATTTGACTACTCTTGGTTCCAGCTTGTCTACCTTTACAAGCACATAGGCCACACTCCCAAATAATCTTAATCCTTCATAGTAAGATGCTTTTCCATTCCACACTTCTTTTGGAGTTTTGAAACCTAAAGTTATGAGTGGACTTTTATTAATTGCATAGCATGAAGTTGCAAGTGCTTTTGCCCTGAACTTTTAAAGATTTTTGCATATGAAATCATGCATCTTACTCTTTACAAGAGGGTTATGTCCATCCTTTTTGTAAGCCCATTTTGTTGGGGGTGTATAAACCATTGTCATGTGCCTTGTAATTCCTTGACTTTGACATAACTGATTAAACTCTGAGCTATAGAACTTCAAATCTGTCTTGAAGTATCTAACCTTCTTCCTAGTTTGTGTCTCTACCTATAGTTTCCACTCTTTAAATTTCTCAAGATCTTGATCCTTACTCTTCATTGGATACACCCAAGATTTCCTTGAATAATCTTCAATCAAGAGTAAAAAAATACCTTGATCCAACTAGAGACAATGTCTTAGTTGGTCCCAACATATCTCCATGCTAGGGATAGCAATTTGACCCGACAGTTCAGGTACCTGACGTATCCGACCCATTCAAGTCAGATCAGGTTGGGACAAAATGGGTTAGAAACGGATCGGGACATTATTTATTTTATTCAAAACAGTATGGTTCGGGGCAAAAATTGGGTCGGCTCGAGGCACTATTCAGGTACCCGCTTATTTACTAAAAACTTTAATTACATAAAAAATTAAACTATTTTTTTTTCATTTGAAAAAATAAAATAAAATGGATTAACGATTTGTTTTTTTGACCCGCAGATATTACCAGAACCGAACCCGTTTTGTTTGAAATGGTTTAGTTCAATTTGGATCACGAGTCAAAACGGGTTGAGCCGGATCTGACACGAACCAACCCTTTGCCATCTCTACTCCATGCATATATTCAATTGTACCCTTGGTTGTATACTTCCCTGTGGTAAGCTTACATGCTTTGATTTTTCAAAGATATAATGCTCACATAACGTTAGCTCATTCTCTACTTCCTTGCTTAGCAAGCCTTGCTCAATTCACATAGACCACGCTCACTAATGTTTGCAAGTCGTTTGTGCCATAAGTCAACAATTGTAAGGTTGCTTGTCTCAACTACAGAAGAAATAGAATGATTTAGTCCATCCACAACATAATGCCCATTTACCTCCTTTCCTTTTAAGAACTTTATTGACCCTTTTGTAACTTTGATCCTTGATCCTTCACCCTTAAAAGTACAATCTAAATTTTCCAACATTCCAAGTGAAATGAGATTTCTCTTCAAGTCAAGTACATGCCTTACTTTGTCTAAACATCTGTGAGTACATCACTCATCTTACGTACAATAGTGCCAAGTCCAACCACCTTACATAAGTGATTATTTCCCATAAATACCATTCCTCCATCATAAGACTTATGTGCAGAACAAGCCTTATTTGGAGTCATGTGTTAAGAACACCTAAAATATAATATCCACTACTAGTTTGACTCCTTATTTGTAATTGTGAGTTCATCTGTACTCTCATAACCCTCATCTTCCATAGAAGCATCTATATTGGATGACCTATTTGTCTCCCTCTTTGTCACACATGAAACATCTATAAGGTTTCTTTCCTCTTGACTTATATCTAGATGACTTCTTTGAGTTCTTAAGCTCCCTCTTATTAGATCTGCCTCTTGCCATTAGTGCTTCCGCTGACTTTCCTTCAATTTTTAGCTCAAAGGTCCCCCCTATACCTCAACAATGATAACACCATATCCAATGACAAATCCTACCTGTCATACTTGCTTGTTGTCTTCACCTCTCTTTATGAATCAGGTAGAGTTTGAAATGATAATAACCTGGTTCTCATCATTGATAGTTTCAATGATATTAGCAAGCTCAATAGTCAGCTTCTTATAGTCATCTAGATTCATATCCAGAGATTTTGTATGATGCATTTTAAAACCAAACAATCTTTCCTTGAGATAAATCTTGCTTGAAACAATTTTGGTAACATACAATAACTCTAGTTTTTTCCATACCTTGTAAGCTATGTCTTATTCATTGACCTGCCTGAGCACATTATATGCAAGGTACAAGATAATAGTGTTGTAGGCCATTTCCAGAGTTTCCTTTCTATCTTCTTCTTTAATTGACTCAGTGAAATCTATTTTTTCCATGATACCCTTTGCTATCTTCATTTAACAAGGATTGCCTTCATCTTCTTTCTTCAAAGATTGAAGTCTCCTGAACCATCGAACCTTTTCATATCAACTTTGGAAGTACTCATTCTTTTAGAACCTCCGAGCTTATTCGCCTCAGACTTCAAGCTATTACACTAACTTTGATACCACTTTGTTATGACATGAGCACTAGAAATATGCAGGGACTAAATTAGGTAGATAGATGTTTGTTAGGATAAGCAACTATTGTTAAATGGCCCATACACATTCATGGGCTTTAAGGCCCAATAGTTTCATAACCTAGTTGCTTAATATATATCCTTATATATATATATATCAAAGGAACAGAGCGGCAATAAAAGAAGAGAAGGAACAGAGGAGCGACAGAATAGAAGAGAAGAATAGAGGTAGCATGAGTGGAAATTAAAAAGAGATCAACGGCAATTTGCAAAAAGATTTTCTTTTGCGATCCAATTCAAGAACCCAATCAAAAATATTGTTTCTCTCTCTCTCTCCAATTATTTGGTAACAGATTTATAGTTATATTTTTTATTTATCTGTTGTTGCTAAACTGGTAAGAATTTATTTATTGTATTGCTTTTGTGAGAGATTGATTTAGGTGTAATTAGGTATTTAAGTGATTTGGCCAATTAACTGTTGGCAAATCTTATTGCACTCCTCTTTGACAAGTATAGTAGAAGTTTTCGGTGTTGGACTCAACAGTGGATTAGGTAGTTACATTGACTACTGAACCACTTAAATCTTTGTGTCCTTTATGTTGATTATTTTTCTTATATTTTTGTGGGTGCTCGTTATTATTATTTTATCGTTTTCATATTATTATTCGATCTTGGCACAACAAGTGGTATCAGAGCTTGGTTAAAAAGATGATGAGCATAGAATCATCCACAAATGTTGAAAGATTTAATGGAGATAATGATTTCTCGTTATGGCAAATGCGTATGAAAGATGTATTGATTCAACAGGGAGTTGCAAAGCAATTACAAGGAAAAGATAAAAAGCCCAAAAATATGAAAGATGAAGTATGGGATGAGCTTGATCAAAAGGCCACAAGTGCAATTTGTTAGGGACTCTCAGATGAGGTAGTTCATAATGTTTTTGATCAGAAAACTGCTTATGATTTATGGAAAACTTTAGAGCAGCTTTATACGGAAAAAAAATATGAGAAATAAATTATTTTTAAAGAAAGAGTTGTATACTCTTCGTATGTCTGAGAATACAAACTTGTTGACACACATGAATACCTTCAATAGGTTGGTTTCTGAACTTGCTCAGTTGGGGGTAACATTTGATTATGAAGATAAAAGTATATTGTTGTTGTGTTCTTTGCCATTATCTTATGATTATTTGATTACCACCTTACTGTATGAAAAATAGACTATTGTTTTTAAGAATGTGAAGGAAGCTTTGTTGTCTTACCACAAGAAGACAAAAGTTGATGGTGAGCAATCACAAGAAGATGGTCTCCTTGTCACTAGTAATAATCGCAACTATAGGCGTGGAAGAAGCAAGTCTAAAGACAGAAATTATGAAAAAGGCAGAGGAAGATCAAGCTCAAGACCTAGACAGTTTAATAAAGACATTGAGTGTCATTATTGTCACAAAAAGGGTCACTTTTGAAAATATTGCAAAATATTAGCTAAGGATCTAGAGGATAGAAAGAACCAGACACAACCCACTAATTCAGCTAGTGTTGTAGAGGATAAAAATGATGATTTGCTATCTGTCTCATCAAGTATTGATTCCTTTGCTAATTCTGGATTCTTGATTCTGGTTGTTCCTATCATATATGCCCACATAGAAACTGGTTTGATACTTATACTCCCAAGAGTGGTAATTGTGTGTATATGGGCAACAATACAAAGTGTGAAGTTGTTGGGATAGGAACCATTAAGGTTAGGATGTTTGATGGTATTGTGAGAACATTAACAGGAGTAAGACATATCCCTGACCTGAAAAAGAATCTGGTTTCTCTTGGTGGGTTAGATGAAATGGGCTATTCATATTCTGCAAAATATGGAGTGCTCAAGGTGTCTAAAGGAGCCTTAGTAGTAATTAAGGGCAAGAAATTTAGAAATCTCTATAAGATGATTGGAAACACTATTGTAGGTGGAGTTGCTTTAATTTCTAAAGATCATACTTTTGATGATACTATGCTTTGGCATATGAGGCTTGGACACTTGGGTGAGAAGAATATGTTGAGACTCCATAAGAGGAGCTTGTTTAAAGGTGTGAAGACTTGCAAGCTCGATTTTTGTGAAAATTTTATTTATAGTAAGCAGAAAAGACTTAGTTTTAAGGCAACGACTCACTCTTGTTCTAGTATTTTGGACTATGTCCATTCTGATGTTTGGGGACCCGCGACTATTACTTCTCAAAGTGGAGCTTACTATTATGTTACTTTCATTAATGACTATTCTAGAAAGGTTTGGGTTTATTTTATTAGAAGCAAAACTCATGTATTTGATATCGTTAAGAAATGGAAGGCAGAAGTAGAGAACCAGTATAGCAGAAAGATAAAGATTTTGAGAATTGATAACGGTATTGAGTACAAGCACAAGGCATTCAGAGAGTTCTGCAAGCAAGTTGGTATTATTCGACATTATACAGTAAGGAAGACTCTTTAGCAAAATGGAGTTACTGAGAGGATGAACATAACCATTGTAGAGAGAACAAGGTGTATGAGATTGCAAGTAGGTTTGCCAAAGAATTTTTTGGCAGAGACTGTGAGCACTGCAATTTTCCTCATTAATCGAAGTCTTTATTCTTCCATCAATTTCAAAATTCACGAGGAGGCATGGTATTCTAAACCTGTTGATTATTCTATACTAAAAGTTTTTTGTTGTTCTACTTTTTGTTCATATACAGAGTGATGAGAGATCAAAGTTGGACGCCAAATCCAAGAAGTGCATTTTTCTTGGCTACCAGAAAGGTGTCAAAGGTTACAGGTTGTTCGATCCAGAAACTAAGAAGTTGGTTATTAGAAAAGATGTGATTTTTGACGAGAAGTTTATGCTGAAAAGTGTGACGGTATAGCCTATGTCAAAAAGTTCTAGTGAGAAGGGTAAAGCTCCAAAAGAGGTGGAGTTCACATTTAAAAACTCACAATATAAGGTTTATCATCCGATCATTAGAGAGATTCAGCAGCAATCACAGGTCCAGGATCAAGAACTACCACAAGCTCAGGATGAAGAGCAACAATTAGAGCAGTACAACATTACTACTCATAGGGAGCCACGCATTCGTAGGGCACCACAAAGACCTGGGTTTGAAGATGTCACAGTTTCATTTGCATTATTCACTAAAAGTGATGACCCTATTTCTTTCCAAGATGCTATAAGCAGACAAGACAGTGAGAAGTGGAAGGCTTCAATGAATGAAGAGATAAAGTCATTACACAAGAACAATACATGGGAGTTGGTTCCACTGCTTAAGGGAAAGAGAGCTATTGGTTGTAAATGGGTTTATTGAGTTAAAGAACTGAAGCAGTATAAGAGTCGATTAGCAGCCAAAGGGTACTCATAGAAAGAAGGAGTTGATTATAATGAGATATTTTCACCTGTTGTGAAGCACACTTCTATCAGAGTTGTTCTTGCCATGGTCAATTTATATGACCTAGAATTGGAGTAGTTAGATGTCAAAACTGCCTTTTTTCATGGAGATTTGGATGAGAAAATTTACATGCAACAGCCAAACGGGTTCATTGAACCCAGTAAAGAAGACCATGTCTGCAGACTGATGAAGTCATTGTATGGACTGATGAAGTCATTGTATTGTTTCTCATGGTTATTATCGTTGTGAGTATGATTGCTGTGTTTACTTTAAGATTGGTGATTATAGAACATTGGTATTGCTTACTTTATATGTTGATCGCCGCTCAAAGTAAGGAAAAGATCAATGACTTTTGCTTATGAGCGAGTTTGAGATGAAAGATCTTGGTGTTGCCAAAAATATCCTTAGAATTGAGATCAATCGTTACAGAAGAGCTAAAAAACTTTGGTTGTCCCAAAAAGGTTACATGGATAAAATCCTACATAAGTTTAGCATGTTGAATGCTAAGTCAGTGAGCACACCCCTTGAAGCACATTTCAGATTGTCCAAGAGTTTATGTTCTAGTACAGAGGATGAGGTGGAGTACATGGCTCAGGTGCCTTATGCTAGTGCATTTAGATGTCTAATGTATTTGATGATTTGCACTAGACCTAATATTTCTCAAGCAGTAAGTGTTGTGAGTAGGTACATGGCAAATCCAGGTAAAGAGCATTGGAATGTCGTTAAATGGATTTTTAGATATTGGGCAGGCACACGTGATTGAGGCATCATGTTTGATAAAAATGGTGCATCTAATGTTGCTATGAGTTATGTGAATTCTGACTACGCCGGTGATATTGATACCAGAAGGTCAATGACAGGTTATGTCTTTACTTTTGGTGGTGGCTGTATTAGTTGGAAGTCAAATTTGTAGGACACAATTGCATTGTCTACGATAGAGGCTGAATATATGGCTATGACTGAGGTAGGAAAGGAAGACATATGGCTTATGGGTTTGTTAGAACAAATTTGTTTCAAACAAGAGAGTGTACCTCTTCTATGTGACAGTCAGAGTGCTATTCACTTAGCCAAGAATCTAGTTTTCCATGCAAGGACTAAACACATTAGTGTGAGGTATCACAAGATTAGAGAATGGATGAATCAAGGGTTGATTAAGCTGTCAAAGGTTCATACAAAAGAGAATGCAACTGATATGTTAACAAAGTCAGTGCCAAAGGATAAGTTCGAGTATTGCTTAGACTTGATCCATATTAATTCTTGTTGATAACCTTGAAAAGGGTGGAGCATTCCTACCCATAAATGGAATGCTTTTTTGGTGCCTATTGAGAGGTACCTTGAGGTGATGATACAAATGGCTCGGCATTTTGAAGACTTTGGTACACGTTATGGTCCAAGGTGGAGATTGTTGCTAAATAGCCCATACACATTAATGGGCTTTAAGGCCCAATAGTTGCTTATATATATATATATGTGTGTATATATATGTATATATATAGTTGCCATATATGTGTGTGTGTGTATATATATATATATATATATATCAAAGGAACAGTGGCAATAAAAGAAGAGAAAGAACAGAGGAATGGTAGAATAGTAGAGAAGAACAGAGGCAGCACAAGTGGAAATTAAAAGGAGATCAGCGGCAATTTGCAGAAGGATTTTCTTTTTCGATCCAATTGAAGAACCCAATCAAGAATATTGTTTCTCTCTCTCTCCAATTATTTGGTAACAAATTTATAGTTATATTTTTTATGTATCTATTGTTGCTAAACTGGCAAGATAGATTTATTTATTATATTGCTTTTGTGAGAGATTTATTTGAGTGTAATTGGGGTATTTGAATATTTGAGTGATTTGGCCAATTAACTGTTGGCAAATCTTATTGTACTGCTCTTTGACAAGTATAGTGAAAGTTTTCGGTGCCGGTCTCAACAGTAGATTAGGTAGTCACATTGACTACTGAACCACTTAAATATTTGTGTCCTTTTTGTTTATTATTTTTCTTATATTTTTGTGGGTACTCCTTATTATTATTTTATTGCATCCGTATTATTATCCGATCTTAGGCACAATAGCAAATGAACAGCAAAGACTGAGAAATTTTAGTATGGTTCAATCATCATTATGATGATCTACTCCACAACCCAAGAGCATCAACTTTCCACCCTTTATTATCAATGGTGTCTTTCGTGTTACAAGCTAGATAAGAGACTAAACTCAGTTTTGCCTTCCCTGGTTTCCTCCTATTAAAAAATCAACCCTCTTTTCATCTACACAATAACTTAGCACACTCTGCACTCTCTTTTCTCACAGCACACAACAATATGACACAATTACCTCACACGCTCTCTAATATCCCTTGAAGAATTACCATTGATTTCTTTCTCTCTCCGGACCATGTTCTCTGACACACACAGTAGCACCTTCTCTGTGCATAACTAACTTGCCACCTGTCATTTACCGAGCTAATGAAAGCTATCTTGTGCCAATTGATAAACACAATTTTGACCTATGTTTTGTTATGTTTTTAAGCAATTTATGTTTTATTTTATTATTTTCATGTTTTGGAAGGTATTTTTGTGTTTTGTAGGTTTTTGGACTCTTAAAAGAATATTGGATTGAATGACACAAAAAGAGAGAAAATGGAGCAACAAAAGCTAGAGAATGTAAGGCTTACATTGGAATTCAAAAACTATGTAAGGGTTACATACAAGACAAAAGCAACTGCACCTAGGCATGAAAAACCTGCGCCTAGGCGGGGAGGTTTCTGTTTTCTACTCTGGAGCCAAAATAGAACGCGCGCCGAGGCATGAAAAACCTGCGTCGAGGCAAGCATGCCAAAACTGTCCAGAAACCTTAAAACGCGTGTTCCACTTCATTCCTCCTATAAATACCACATTATATCTCTCTCAAACACAAGTTTTCATAGCCAATTTCTTCCCCACCTTAGCTGCTACTGCAGCAAGGATTTTCACCCAAAATCATGAGAAGACACTCCATTGTTGAAGCTACTCCAAGGATTTGAGAAAGGGGATCAACCAAGTTCAAGGAATTGAAGCTAGAGGATTCATTGGGGTATTTTTAGTGTAATATATTTTTCTTCTCTGATTTTGTGGTTTGCCTCCATGACTAAATTGATTGACACCAATTTAGTTATGGTTGGCTAATTTATGTAATTGGGATGTTAGTCTTGCTTCCAATGATTGGAAGAACAATTTCGTAATTTAATTATATATGATTTGGATTTATTTCTTGTTCATGTTCTTATTATTTTCTGATTGTGAATTAATGGTGGACCAAACCTTAGTTTGTAGTTAGAAAGAATATTTTAGAATTAGGCATTAGAAACGTCATCTTTGCTTAATTATGCATTATGAACAAGAGCCTAAATTGATTGCATTGATTTGTGTTAGTTTAGGTGGTTAGAATTATTTCCTTGAGCTAATTTCGATTGATTAGTTAATGATCCGGATCAAAGACGTTAATTAGTTGATCGTAGTGAAAATTGCCATTGATTTGGGATTTTCTAGGTTTAGCGAAAAAATCATTAAATCCAACTTTTAATTGAATGCTTAATTTGTTTCTGCCATGAATGGATAGCGAACTAAAATTCCCATTTATATCTATCATCCCCACTTTGGTTGTGATTACTTTTATTTGCATTGTTTTAGTTATATAGTTAATTTAGGAATTTACAGTCTGTTCTACAACCCGACAATTGTTAGAATGTTTAGGATTGTTTATTCGACTAAATAAGAAAATAAATAATGTTTTAAACCACCGCAATTCCTTGAGAGACGATCTTGGGAGTATACTTATCACTTATTACAGGTGATTCGTGCACTTGCGAGCTTTTTATAAAATACAAAATTTGACTATCAAGTTTTTGTGCATCACCAATGCTGTTGGAAATTTAATGTACTTAATGATATGTACTAGATTTGATCTAGCATACTGTTCAAGCCTGATATAAGCAGGTATATGGTAAATCCAAGGAAGGTATACTGGTGTGCTGTAAAAAGGTATCTAAAAGGCTCACAAGAAGATGAGTTGTTGTATACTGCAAATGGGAATACAAATTATGAATGTTCAAGGTTATTTTGATGCTGACTATGCAAGAGACCTTGACAAAAAGACGTCACTAACTGGTCATGTTTATAGGAAATGTGGTGAACTAAAGAGCAATGTTGCAGCTAGTAGTGGCACTTTCAACTACTAAAGTAGAATATATACCAATCACTGAGGGAATAAGGACGCAATGTGACTTATGGGCTTGATTTTTGAGATGGGTTATAAACAGGAGTTTGTTTATGTGTTATGTGACAATCAGAGTTCCATTCACTTAACTAGGAATCCTGAACATCATGAAAGAACAAAACATGTGGATGTTAAGTTTCATTTTGTGAGAGATGTTACAGAGAAGGGACATATCTATGGAGAAAGTTCACACAAGTTAAAATCCAGCATATATGTTAACTTAGGTAGTTACTTTGGCCAATTTTCAGTTATGGAAGAACAGCTAAAGTAACTACATTTGTTGGTAACTAAGCAGCAGGTGCTGGAGACGAAGAGAGCAAGAGACTTGTGTATCGATTGAGATTTGTGAAGAATTGATGTCAACAAGTTAGCATGAGATTGTATGTAGAGGATTCACACACACATCTACATAGGCAATGTGATGGAGTGCATGTTGAGGAGTCCCACATCAACCAGGGACGATCCTTCCGCTGTGCTTATATCACTAGGCTCACCTTTAACCCATAAGCTGGCTTTTGGGTTATAATCTGGGTGGCCCGGTGGTTCATCATGGTATCAGAGCGGGTACCTGGGTTCACCGGTGTGCCCAACATGGCCGCCCTCACGGTCAGTCGGTGTCCACCGATGTGAGGGAGAGTGTTGAGGAGTCTTACATCGGCCAGGGAGGCTTATATCACTGGGCTCACCTTTAACTCAAAAGCTAGCTTTTGGGTTATAATTCGAGTGGCCCGGTGGTTCATCATGGTATCAGAGTGGGTACCTGGGTTCACCGGTGTGCCCAACATGGCTGCCCTCACGATAAGTCGGTGTCCGCCGATGTGAGGGGGAGTATTGAGGAGTCCCACATCGGCCAGGGACGATCCTTCTACTGTGCTTATATCACTGGACTCACCTTTAACTCAAAAGCTGGCTTTTGGATTATAATTCGAATGGCCCGATGGTTCATCATGGTATTAGAGTGGGTACCTGGGTTCACCAGTGTGCCCAACATGGCCGCCTTCACGGTCAGTCGGTGTCAGCCGATGTGAGGGGAGTGTTGAGGAGTCTCACATCAGCTAGGGACGATCCTTCTGCTGTGCTTATATTACTGGGTTCACCTTTAACCCATGAACTGACTTTTGGGTTATAATCTAGGTGACCCGGTGGTTCATCAGTGCATGGCACAAAAAGGTCTTTTGATTGCATAAGGAATGTGTTGAAGTTGTGTAGCTTCTATCAACTAACAAAATAACAGGTGACAAATTAGTTATGCGTAGAGAAGGTGCAACCGTGTGTGTCAGAGATCATAGGCTGGAGAGAGATAGAAATCAATGGTAATTTCTTATGGGATATTAGACTGTGTGAGGCAAATGTGTAAGCATCATATTTTTGCACGCTGTGAGAAAAGAGAGTGCAGTGTGCTAAGTTGTGTAGATGAGAGGAGGGCTGGTTTTGAAATATAGTAAACCAGGGAAGGCAAAAACTGAGTGATAGAGGGTGGAAAGCTACTGCTCTTGGGTTGTGGAGTAGTAGATCATCAAAATAATGATTGAACCACGTTAAAATTTCATTGTGATTGAAACATGTTAATTTCTGAATCTTTGCTGTTCATTTGCTTATCTTTACATCTATCTACCTGGAGTAGTCTCTGCATATATCTAGTACTCATTTCATAACAAATAATATACTTTCATTCTTCAATTCTCACATAATTTTTTTTTTTTGATAGCAAGATCACTCTTAATTCAGAACATAAGAACGTGAAGATCATATCTGCCATTTAATTAACGAAAGGATATTAAAGTAATTGTAGTGGACATAACTCTTACAGTCTCTGTTAGACGACAAACACCACTGCCTAACCACGATTTTTTTTATAAATAGTAAATAGAAAATAATTTAACATGACAAAAAAAAAAAACTTACCATATATATTAAAATACAACTTTGTATTTTTAACAAAGAAACGATGTAAATATACTTTTAAAAGAGACGAACAAAGAAAAAGCCAAAACAAAGAGGTAAGAAACACGCAGACCACGTATTCCATCTTTGGGAAAATATGAAAAGCTCAACTAAGCCCCCTATTTTAAGTAAAAAAAACACCATTTTTTCCTAACAAAACAAAAAACCTTAATTACATGGACCATTATGAAACAGAGGCGGCTATTTTTTCGAAGTGTTCAAGTCTATTATCAGACAATCTTGAAGTGTAAGCAGATTTTTTGTACTCAAACCATGTAAACTCTTTGTACAAGCTTTCTTCTCCTTGCATTAGACAAGGCAACGGAGCTATTTTCTCACACAATGGTGGTCCTCCAAAATAAATCATTGAAACTCTTGATTTGAAGCCGTTAGCTAGAACTCTATGCTTCACACTCTTGAACCGCCCATTGGTCATAACCTGCAATCCAAAATATAAATAATAATAATAATAAAATAAAAAATAGAATATTAAAAAAATATTCTAATATCAGAAATTTTGACTTGAGAGGTTAAACAAAATATTACACTTTCGTTAACATAATTACATGTTCCGAAAGAACCAATTTTGTTAAAAAAATATATTCACATCCAATAAAAAATGAGTACATAAAAAATTAGAAAAAATAAGAATAGACCAAAGTGGACAAAATTTGAATATAAAAAAAATATATATATATAAATTAGAAAAATGGGAAGGCGAGAGTTAAAAGTGAAATACCGAACAAGGAAGAAAACCTCCTACCAAATTACTTTATATGCAATCTGTTTTAGCACACACAATCACTAATTATTACGAGACACCATATTTACCATTAATCTAATGGGATGAGAGGCTATATAGATTGATTTAATGTATTAATAATAATTAATAATTACGACTCTATGCTATTAAACCCTTCATCAGATATGTGTTGATAATAAATATCTGATATTTTATGGTTATCTAAAAAAAAACCCAATGAAAAAGACAGATCAATTAAGTCAGTGCCAAAGAGAACTGGCCCCAGAAAAATTCCCATAGAGAGAAGTCACTTCAATAGTCTACAAGAAACCTAAACTATTAAAATTCCCAACCAATAAAAAAAAAATTGCATCCAGAAAACCTAAAACGTGAATTTTATTATAAAAAAAATGTTTTTTTTTTTTTTTTCAACCTAATTCATATATAAATACAAATACCACAATTTAATACAATCACTTCATCCTCCTTAAATCCCAAATTCACATCCAAACAATTTTACATCATAATCAATAAATATATGCATATTGCAATACTCCTTTTATAACTACCAAAAACATAAACAATTCATTTGTTATCCATGAGAAAAGGGTTGGAATTTTAATACAGAAAAATAAAATAGAAAATTGATACAAAAAGCTAGAATCTTTTTTTATATTAATTAATAAAGAGTAGGGGAGGGGAGGTTACCTGTAAAGAGTCACCAACATTGATAAAAAAAGAGTCTTGATCAGGTGGGACTGAAATCCAACTTCCATCTCTCAAAGAAATTTGAAGCCCAGATGTATTATTAGATCTTAGAACAGAAATGATTTGTGGGTCAGTATGTTCTCCAAATCCAATCACATTTTTACCCCTCAAAGCTTGAAGCTCTGTGCATGGTGGATAATGATTGAGTCTGAATAGAGAATCACTCTGTTCATCCATCAAAAGTTTACTGAAAACATTTCTTAATTTAATCTTTAAACCTTCAGCCATCAGTTCAAGAATCTCACATGTCATTTTCCTTACAGCTGATATATAGTCATTAATAGCACAACTGCAATAAAAAAAAAATCATTAAAAATAAATAAATAAATATATAAATATATATATTGAAAAGTACAAGTGTATCTTACCGAAGATTCTCAAGGTTTTGACCAGAAGGTGACTTTAGTCTTTGAGATATGAACTCTGGATTGGTAGTCAAAAGAAGGTATTCAACCCAACCAATATCACCATTTGGTCCAATATGTTTATCACCATATCCAAACGGATTAGGAGGTCCTGTTTTTTGTTTCTCATAAAATGGTAATGAGAAAAATTTGAGAGCTTCAGATTCCAAATTAGTTATAAAATCCATTGAAACACCATGATTGATGACCTTAAAAAACCCAAAATCCTCACAGGCTTTAACAATGAGATTTTTGGAGTCTGGGTTTGAGAGATCAATCAAAGGAATCCCAGAATGTAATTTAGTAGTGGGTTTGTTGTTTCTGATATAAGAGAAATGTTCAATAGCTGGTTTAGACAAGACAACCATCATAATAGCCTCTGTATTGTTCTCTTAGGAAATTCAAAAACTCTGTTTTGTTTTTGTAAAAGCAGAGAGAGTTGGAATGAAAAATACAGAGAGAAAAGAAAGGGGAGGATGTTAGAAAAATGGTATTGGGGTTTCTTTGTCTATTTATATTGAAAGAGGAGGAGAGTTGCCGTGCTTTAACTGTTCACTAAATGCAGAAATATAGAATAAAAATATATTGACTTTACTGTTATTTTACTCGTGTAGTGTTTTAATAAGGAAAATTGATAGGATGTGATGTGATCATCATCCAGTCAAATACATTTTATCACTTCCCTAATACCGAAGGCTGAATTCTAATTCTCGTTCTCTTTCTCTTTCTCTTTCTCTTTCTCTTTCTCTTTCTCTTTCTCTTTCGGCTAACTATAACTTATTTTATTTTAAATAATTATAATTGTAACTCAAATCCTAAATTTATTCACTATTATATAAAGTAAAGTATCGTATCGTATAAATTTCTTACATTAATTTACTTACGTTATTTAGCACCTTGAATTAAAAATAAAAATTTTTAATTTTTTAATTATAAAAATACTTATCAATTAAAATTAAATTAAATTATTTTTATTAAAATAATAATATTTTATGTTAAATGATTAAAGAGTAATTAAAATACAGATTTTTAATAAAAAAAATAAAATTTTGTATAAATTACTTTAAAAAAATAAAAATAATAATATTTAAATATATATTTATTTTTAATAAAATTAAAGAATAAAGATTAACTTAACATTAAAATAAAAGAGTTGAAATTTATAAATATTAAAATGAATATTTTGTAATTTTTTTTATATTAATTATCATTTATCATTATTAAACACTCGCGATTCATTTGTGTTCAACTTGATTAGAAAGTAATATTTTAATAAAAAATTATTAAAATAATATAATTTATTTTTAACTGTACACAATTTTTCATAATAAAAGAATTAAATAATATCATTTTTAATTTAAAAAATTAAATAATATAATTTTTAATTTAAATTACTAAATAAAATTATTTTTAACTTAAAAATTTAAACTATATAAATAACATAATTTAAAGAATTTTTATTATACCTAATATATAACTTGTTAGTTTTTAACTGATTATAATTTACGTATTTATAAGAATTACTCAATTTTAAAATATTTTACATGATTAAATAAGTACATATCATTTAGAGACATCTCTCATTAACATAGCTATATTCATTGAATCCTACTATATATTTCAAATTTATTACCATTTTAATTAGTGCACAAGTTTTATTGAATTATTCGATGATTTACTTATAATAATGTTAAAAAACATTCTTTGAAATGCTTCTCGATTTTAAATACATAAAATTATTCTTAAAAAACTATTGGGAGCACTACTTAAAACTTCATATCATTTATCTGAGGTAGGAATTGCCACAATAAATCTCAATATTACCATAATTATAAATAATTAATAATAATTTTATTTAATAAAAATTATTATTATAGTGTAATTAATTATAAAAATATAATAAATAATTTATATAAATTATTATAATAATAATAAATTTTTTATTATAATATTACCACATGTTAAATGTCTGACACTAATAACCTATTTCAATAAAATTAAATTAATGATATTGTTGCTCAATAATAACATATAAAATTACTCATTATTTTTACTTATTTAAAAATTTCTTTATGAATATAGGATATATTATTTAATATTAATTATGGCATATTTGGTTAACATTGGTGATAATAATAACGAAAATCATTATATTGTTAAGTTTGGTTTGGTTGTGAGTCAATATTGGAATATAAAAGATTTATAATATCAGTAATTTTTATCACTCTTATATTTTTTAGACATATGCTATAATATATATATATTTTTTTTTTATTTTAAGCATTTATCACATCCATCACATCCATTAGATCCCTTCCATAAGGAAAAAAAAATTGTTATAATTTAATTAATTTTTATTAATAAATAATTTTTATAATTATTTTTTTATTTCATATTTTTAATTTCATATTTAATTAATAATTAATACGTTATTTAATTTATGATAGAACTTGATGGAATTTGGTATTTAATTAATCTCTTAATTTTTTAAAAAATATACACTTTAATTCATTTTCTTTCATGTAGTACACTTAAGTTCAATTTATCAAAAAAATTGTCAATTTTTTAACACATAATTCTTATGTGATATTTTTAGAGGGATAATTTTAAAATTTTAATATTTTTTATTAAAATAATTTTTAAAACAAATCAGTTTTTGATTAAAAAATGACAAAAATGTAAATTTTTTTAAAAAATTTTGGTCAGTTATTTTATTTTATTTTTTCTGTCTTATAATTTGATTTTTTTATTTTTACTTTTTTAGCAAAAAAAAATTAAAATTTCAAAATTATTTTATTAAAAAGTTATATGAGAACTATGTGTCAAAAATTGATTTTTTTTTTTTTTGAGAAATTATATTTAAATGTATTTTTTAAAAAGTTGAAGAATTTAAAATACATTACTTAAAAAAAAAAAAAAGACTAAAATATATTTTTTATAAAGATAAAAAATTTATAAAATATTAAACTCAAATTTTATATACACAGCATTACTCATCCATCAGTGGTTATTCTTTTAATACTTTTATTCTTATTGCTTTTAAGACACTGATCATCAACATTTACACAGCCTAGTCTAGATTAAGAGATAACTATTTAGAAACTTATACTTTTTTCTTATCTCCCTGAATATTACAAAAAAGAATAGTGAAAAGATAAATTAGATTTCCACTATTAAGAGCTTATTTAAAACTTACTCTTTGTTGGGGTAGTTAGTTTAGTTGCTTTATTGGTTAAAAGTACTTTTAGGTATGAGACTTCGTAAGTCTTGAAACCTTTCAGTTTGTCTCAATATTAGTGGCGGAAAAGGGATAATATTGTTGCTAGCTAAAAGGTTGAAGAAAATTACAGTAAGTTCTCGTTGTTAATGGTTATATATATATTATCTTAATATTGTGCCAAAGGAAACTGAGAAAGTTGATGTGATAATTCACCGTTTACTTATTGTTACTTTTTCTTAATTTATATCAAATTTATTATAATTTTAATTAACCTGACAATCTATCTTTAGATGTCTTTTTACTTTAGTTGAATGTGATTTACTTTACATATTTTTAGCCGACATGACTTTCATATCACAATTTCATATATGATTTATACCAAATTGAAGGTTAATCACACTCCAATTTAATTATTTATATAATTTTATTTTTAATTTTTTAAAAAATATATATTTTTATGTTATGAAAAAAAAATTATATATATATATATACATGTGCGCGCACAACATGGCATTTTTTAACATATAATAAACATCTATTTTTTATGCTATAGGATATCAACATATTTGCACCAGGTAGTTATAAATGAAAATAAAATTCTATATATAAAAATATTATATATATAATATTTAAATTTTAATTTTATTGGTAACTTTTTCTTTAATATAATATTTTTATTATAGATGAAAAAATGGGGATATTTTTTTTTATATTTAAATAAAATAAAAGTGTGGATATTGAAATGTGGTAGAAGTCGGTTTAAAAAAAATATATAAATAATATCGGTGAAAATATTTACATGAACATTGAGATGTTAATTTCGATTCATCTGTTGTTTTATAATATTTCATAAAGTTAAAGATTTGATTTTTTTATTTTTTTTGTTGTTGATGATTTTCACTGTACTATACACATTTTTAACTGAAGTGTATAAAACCAAAATGTACCTAAAAGCTATGACATGTGTAGCAAGTTTGACTGATGAAGAGTAACTCTGAGAGGAACTGTCAGAGAAAGGTTTAGTGAATTGAATTGAATCGAAAATGATGTTGATCAAATAATAATGGTACCACTGACTTTTAACTACACAAAGATTCACTCTCTCTCATCAGCCAATTCTAGTTGAATTACACGAGATCAATAAACTTGTAAAGCCAAAAGCCAGATCTTATGCCTTTTTCCTATCCTTATCTCAAATGACCCAATCAAACGTTCTCCTTCCTCGCAACTTCTTGCCCTCATTATTTGTACATGCATAAAATAAGGACTAAGGGTTATTACTTAGAATTACCCAAAAAAGATTATTACTTAAAATTACTGTCGGTTTGGTATAGAATTTAAATTTTTTTTTTTTAAATAAATCTAATTATTTAACTATTCATAATTATCTACATTACTTCATTAAAGATTCATCAAAATCAATCAACTTTCAGTACGGTAGAAATTAGAGCATACAAATTTTATATTAAAATCGAAAGAAAAAAAAAAGCTCTAAAAATCAAAGAATTACGCTAAAAATGAGATCTTATAGATTTTTCATGGTACTAGTAGATCCTACTTAAAATAATATTTTAAAATAATATTTAACTATAAATCAAAACACTCATTTTTTCAAACAAACTTAACACTATTAATCAGTGTATCATTTCCTAGCTAGCAATTTCACATTTAGTTGAGATTATACACGGGTACACAAGTTTTTTTTTTTTTTATTTATTACACCATATTAAATATTCTAATTGTATAATTTATATACAGTTATACATTTGATTGTAAAATCAAATCGTATCGTACAGCATAAAATTAGTACGATTATGTAGAAATTTTGTACGACCAAAGGAGTAGGTCTAAACCTATTAGACAATCTACTTTCTGTCTAAATATTCAATTATAAAATTATATTTCTTAATTTTTCTTTTATTTCAAATTAAAAATAATATTTTTTTTATTTTTAAAAATCTAATAAAAATATAAAAATGAATTAAATACGAATTAATTATTTTAATAAAATATATATAATCAATTTAATTCAACTATATTATACATTTTTTCATCAAATATTGTATAGACTTATTACAATACAATTTAATATAATATAATTCAATCAAATATAATTATATTTAATATAATATACTAAATATACCGTAATTACACAAAATAAATGAGAATATATAAACAAATACATACATACCGCATGTCTAATGTAGAGGCTTAAAAAAAAGCGCAAATGTAGACCGACATTGTGCACACATCGTCAGGAAGATGAACGTACATATTAAAAACTAAAAAGTGAAGATGAGATATTCCTATAAATACTTAGACATATCCCAAACCTTTTATTAATAAATTAATATTTTTAAAATTTTTTTTTTCAAATATTATTAAAATTCATAATTATAAAAATAATATTATTTATGTTCATTTTATATATTTTTATTAAAAAAAAACTCAATTTAAACATTTTAAATTAAATATCGGTGAGTTGAATGTTCAAATTTGTTAAAATATTAGCCTGGTATCGACTATTGTAGGTTGGTTTTAATGAGACTCAATCTAATTCGGTATCAAGAAGTTACGTAACGTAAGTACAAAAATTAAAGATGTATATTTCACTTTGAATTATTTGTAATTATAATTAATAATGTAATAATAAGGGTACTAACTATGGACCCCATAGGTTGTATCAGGCAGATTGTTATTAACTATCTCTTTTATTAATTGTAATTTGCTTATTAATTTTTCATCATTGTAGTTGAATATTGCTCGTTCATTTAAATCATTTACAAAGTTATAAAATGTTACATGTATTATAAATTTTAAGAATTTATTTATTTGAAAAAATACAAAAAGTAAAACACAAATTTTATCACAATATCCAGAAAATGATAAATTGGAAAAAAGAAAAAAGAAAAGTGCAGATAAAATTTAACTTTTATATATATATATATATATATATATATATATATATATATATATGTGTGTGTGTGTGTGTGTGTGAGATAAATTGAAAAAGAGAAAAAGAAGAATGCTTTATATATCAGCATGAAATAAAAATTAACTTATATATATTAAAAAAAAAAAAAAGTGACTTAGACAAATCTTTTTTGTTGATAACCTTAGACCAATCAATAGAATATTGATTAATATGTAATTGATCGAATATTACTTGAAAATAAAAATGACTGTTCTGCTCAGAAATGTTGGTCCAAGTTTCTTCTCTTTTTGTCTAACTTACTTATACCAAAAAAGATGTACGGTTTAATGAGACTACTACGAAATATTTACTTATAGTTGGAGTAAGTTCTTCTATTCTGTTTCATGATTTCTCTTGATTATATGGTTTATCCGATAGAAACGAGCATCATAGATGAAAAAATGGGGATATTTTTTTTTATATTTAAATAAAATAAAAGTGTGGATATTGAAATGTGGTAGAAGTCGGTTTTAAAAAAATATATAAATAATATCGGTGAAAATATTTACATGAACATTGAGATGTTAATTTCGATTCATCTGTTGTTTTTATAATATTTCATAAAGTTAAAGATTTGATTTTTTTATTTTTTTTTTTGTTGATGATTTTCACTATACTATACACATTTTTAACTGAAGTGTATAAAACCAAAATGTACCTAAAAGCTATGACATGTGTAGCAAGTTTGACTGATGAAGAGTAACTCTGAGAGGAACTGTCAGAGAAAGGTTTAGTGAATTGAATTGAATCGAAAATGATGTTGATCAAATAATAATGGTACCACTGACTTTTAACTACACAAAGATTCACTCTCTCTCATCAGCCAATTCTAGTTGAATTACACGAGATCAATAAACTTGTAAAGCCAAAAGCCAGATCTTATGCCTTTTTCCTATCCTTATCTCAAATGACCCAATCAAACGTTCTCCTTCCTCGCAACTTCTTACCCTCATTATTTGTACATGCATAAAATAAGGACTAAGGGTTATTACTTAGAATTACCCAGAAAAGATTATTACTTAAAATTACTGTCGGTTTGGTATAGAATTTAATTTTTTTTTTTTAAATAAATCTAATTATTTAACTATTCATAATTGTTATAAATTGGCGCTAGCGGAAGCGAAGTTTTGGATCCAATTTAGTTGCACAAATAATTTAATTTTGGATAACGGCAAAATAGTAAGCAATAAGAAAAATAAATGGCACAATGATTTAAGTGGTTCAACTTTTCAATGTGAAAAGTCTACTCCACTGACAACGGCACACCGAGGCAAATCCACTATCAAATCCAAAAGGAGAGTACAGACACCAATATCCAAGTAAATAACCACTTGCAAAATGAAATCTAAATTACACAGTATCTCTAACCTTGTACAGTGACAGAAGCACAAGTAATGTACTGTGATGGTTCTCCACCAAGAAACTGCTTGCTTCAAAGAACCCAAATTGACTTCAACCAAATAGTGACTTTACTATCTTCAAAAGGATAAATCTAATTTTCTTCCTCTCACACAAATATAGTGGCACTCTTCTAAGTTGGTGTGATGGCTTGTATGTTGTTGTTATGCACAAATGATATTGTAGCAAGCAATATATATAGGCAAAAAAATCCTTGGAGAGAAAGTAAATCCCAAAACTTGGCCATCAAGTATACTTAGCTCCCAAGTATACTTCTCCTCCAAGTAAATCTCTTTTCCAAGTATTTTCTTCTCCAAGTATTCTTCTTCTCCAAGTATTCTTCTTCTCTAAGTAAATTTCTTTTCCAAGTAAACTTTTCCTTCAAGAAAAAGTTTAGACAATATATATATTACTCAATTCCAAAATATCATCTAATGATTTGTTTTGTGACATAAATAACAAATCTCCACCTTGGCACAAAACGAAGAAACCAAAATTCTTCAAAATACAAAATTCCTCGAAATACCAAATGGCCGTCGTCCAAAAGCCCCAAAGGGCAATCACTTATTGCAAACACCAATCAAGTTCAAACAATGCTTGAACTTGTTAACTGAAACTGGTTTGGTCAACATATCAGCTGGATTCTCAATAGTAACTATCTTATTAACAACAATAGCACCCTGAGACACAATGTCACGAACGAAGTGATATCTGACATCAATGTGTTTGGTCCTCTCATGATACATAGTATTCTTGGTCAAATGTATCGCACTCTGACTATCGCAAAATACAACAGAAGTATCCTGCTATAAACCCAAGTCACAAACCAAACCTCTAAGCTAGATGGCTTCTTTCACTGCTTCTGCTGCTGCCATATATTCTGCCTCTGTAGTAGACAAAGCAACTGTAGACTGTAAAGTAGCCTTCCAACTAATGGCACAATGAGAAAGAGTGAAAACATAACCTGTCAGAGATCTTCTCTTATCCAAATCTCCAGCATAATCGGAGTCCACATAACCAATAACACTACAACCAGTATTAGAACTCCCATCATATACCAAACCAAAACTAGAAGTGCCTTTCAAATACCGAAGTATCCATTTCACTGCATGCCAATGACCCTTTCCAGGGTTACCCATGTATCTACTAACAACACTACCTGCATGTGAAATGTCTGGACGAGTACAAACCATAGCGTACATCAAACTACCAACGGCACTTGCATATGGAACTTGAGACATGTACTTTTCTTCTTCTTCTGACTGTGGTGACAAATCCAAAGAAAGCCTGAAATGCGCAGCTAGTGGCGTACTCACAGGTTTAGACTCTTTCATACCAAAGCGTTCAAGAACTTTTTCGATATAACTTTTCTGAGACAAATAAAGCTTGCTCGCTTGTCTATTCCTGTAAATTTTCATTCCCAAAATTTTCTTTGCTGCACCCAAATCTTTCATCTCAAACTCACCATTAAGCTGAGACTTTAATTTCTGAATCTCAAGCTTATTCTTAGAAGCAATAAGCATGTCATCAACATATAGTAACAAATAAACAAATGAATCATCAGAGAATCTTTTATGATAAACACAACTATCATAATCACTCCTAGAGTAACCATGATCAATCATAAAAGAATCAAACTGCTTATACCACTGCCTAGGAGATTGTTTCAAACCATATAATGATTTTTTCAATAAACAAACATGATCTTCCTTACCTGGAACAACAAACCCCTCTGGTTGATGCATGTAAATTTTTTCCTCAAGCTCACTATGTAAGAAAGCTGTCTTGACATCAAGTTGTTCTAATTCCAAGTCAAACAGCGCAACTATAGCAAGCAACACATGTATGGAGCTATGTTTCACAACGGGTGAAAATACTTCATTGAAGTCAATACCCTTTTTCTGAGAATAGCCCTTTGCAACAACACGTACCTTGAACCTAGATGCTTCAACCTCAGGTATACCTTCCTTTTTCTTGAAGACCCATTTGTTTCCAACAATCTTCTGGCCCTTAGGCGGTATTACCATTTCCCAAGTATGATTCTTATGAAGAGACTCAATCTCTTCATTCATAGCAACTAACCACTGAGCACACTCATCACAAGTGACAGCTTCATGATAACTAGTAGGTTCATTCACCCCAATAGTCTCTGCCACAGACAATGCATAAGAAACTAAATCTGCATCTGCATACCTCTGAGGGCGTCGAATCTCTCTAATTCCTTTACCCTTAGCGATACTGTATGGTTGCTCTTGTTGCTGTTCTGCTACATCAGGAGTAGATGATATCCACAAATGACTGATCTGAAGTGCTCTCTTGCACTTGACTAGGAGCTCCACTCTCAAGCTCCACCTGCTCACTAACACTGAGGTCTTTATCTGCAACAACTGACTCCTTTTTCTTTTCCAACATGGAAAACTCATCAAATTTAACATCTCTGCTAATTAAAAATTTAGGTGACTTGGGTTCAACACACCACAATCTATAACCCTTCACCCCACAAGGATATCCCAAAAATACACATTTCAATGCCCTTGGCTCAAGCTTACCATCATTAACATGAGCATAAGAAGGACAACCAAAAACTTTAAATCAGAATAATTAGCAGCAGTACCAGAAAATACCTCAAACGGAGTCTTCAACTCAATTGCAGTTGATGGAGACCGATTCACCAAATAGCAGGCATGGTTACAAGCTTTAGCCCAAAAGGATTTATCCAATCCAGCTTGAAAGAGCATACAACGAGCTCTTTCCAAAAGAGTCCTATTCATACGTTCTGCAACTCCATTTTGTTGTGGTGTATAACGCATAGTGCGGTGTCTCACTATGCCATTCCTTTCGCAGAACTCATTAAACTGACTTTCACAAAATTCCAAGCCATTGTCGGTTCTCAAACGCTTGATCTTCTTGCCAGTTTGATTTTCAATACAAGCCTTAAACTTGACAAATCTCGAAAACACTTCATTCTTATTTTTCAGAAAATATACCCAAACATGACGAAAGAAGTCATCAATAAAAGTCAACATATACCGGGCACCACCTTTAGACGCCACACGAGAGGGACCCCAAAGATCTGAATGAATATAATCAACGGTACCTTTCGTTTTATGGATGGCTGTACTGAACTTAACTCTGCGATGCTTTCCATAGACACAATGCTCACAGAAATCAAGCTTCCCAGTTTTCTGACCACCAAGCAAACCCCGCTTGCTCAAAATAGACATTCCTGCCTCACTCATATGCCCCAACCGCATATGCCATAAGCGAGTCGTATCTGAATCTTGATCTGATGAGGATGAAACTGAAACACTGCCAATGACAGTGCTACCCTGAAGCACATAGAGGCCACGAGACAATTGCCCTTTAATAACCACCAGAGCACCCTTAATAACTTTCAAAACTCCACCTTCAGCTATATACCTATAGCCTTGTGAGTCAAAAGTACCCAAAGATATTAGGTTCTTTTTCAAATCTGGAACATGGCGAACATCTTTCAAAGTTCTGACAATACCGTCATGCATCTTAATTCGGATAGTACCAATACCAACAACCTTACAGTACACATTATTTCCCATCAAGACAACACCCCCATCAATGGACTGATAAGAAACAAACCAATCCCTATTGGGGCACATATGGTAAGTGCAACCCGAATCAAGAATCCAAACATCTCTAGGAGAACTAATAGATATTGACAGAACATTATCACCATCGGTACCAGAACTATCTGCAATACCTGCAACATCATTAGTACTAGAAGATGTTGTGGTAGATTTTCCCTTACCTTTGAGTTTCGAACAGTTAACTTTCCAGTGCCCTTCTTGACGGCAATAATTGCATTTATCTGTTCTCTTTCTAGATTTTGATCTAGACTTGCCTCTAAATTTGCTCGAGCCTTTTTCTTGCGTTCTTCCTCTAACAAACAAACCACTGCTACTATCGTTATTACTTGTAGACACATTTTTCTTCAACTCTCTGGAATTCAAAGCCGCTTTGACATCTTCCAAAGAAATAGTGTCTCTCCCATATAGCATGGTATCAACAAAATGTTCAAACGAATGAGGTAAAGAACATAACAAAACTAAGGCTTGATCCTCATCATCAATCTTAACACCAACGTTTTTCAGATCACGAATAATTTTAGTAAATTCATCAAGGTGATTGTGCAAAGGCATACCTTCTGACATTCTGAAAGTGTACAAGCGTTGCTTCAAATATAACCGACTAGTCAAAGACTTGGTCATATACACGCTCTCCAATTTAAGCCATAACCCGGCAGGAGATCTTTCATCACCAACCTCGCGTAATACCTCATCAGACAAGGACAACTGAATTGAACTGAGAGCATTTTCCATCAATGCATCTTTTTCTTCCTCAGTCAATTTTTCTGATAATTTATCCTTGCCTTCAAGTGTCTTAACGAGCCCTTCTTTAACCAATATGGCTCGCATCTTCATTTGTCAAAGACCAAAATCATTCCTACCATTAAATTTTTCAATTTCGTATTTTGCCGCCAGAACAGAATACCCAAACTTAAATTAACAGAAGCACAACCCAGAAAATATGAAACCAACCAAATAATCAAAAGCTCAAAAAATCCAAAAGAGCAAACTTGATTAGTTTCAATAAATCACCCAAAGCTCTGATACCAATTTACTATAAATTGGCGCTAGCGGAAGCGAAGTTTTGGGTCCAATTTAGTTGCACAAATAATTTAATTTTGGATAACAGCAAAATAGTAAGCAATAAGAAAAATAAATGGCACAATGATTTAAGTGGTTCAACTTTTCAATGTGAAAAGTCTACTCCACTGACAACGGCACACCGAGGCAAATCCACTATCAAATCCAAAAGGACAGTACAGACACCAATATCCAAGTAAATAACCACTTGCAAAATGAAATCTAAATTACACAGTATCTCTAACCTTGTACAGTGACAGAAGCACAAGTAATGTACTGTGATGGTTCTCCACCAAGAAACTGCTTGCTTCAAAGAACCCAAATTAACTTCAACCAAATAGTGGCTTTACTATCTTCAAAAGGATAAATCTAATTTTCTTCCTCTTACACAAATATAGTAGCACTCTTCTAAGTTGGTGTGATGGCTTGTATGTTGTTGTTATGCACAAATGATATTGTAGCAAGCAATATATATAGGCAAAAAAATCCTTGGAGAGAAAGTAAATCCCAAAACTTGGCCATCAAGTATACTTAGCTCCCAAGTATACTTCTCCTCCAAGTAAATCTCTTTTCCAAGTATTTTCTTCTCCAAGTATTCTTTCTCTCCAAGTATTCTTCTTCTCTAAGTAAATTTCTTTTCCAAGTAAACTTTTCCTTCAAGAAAAAACTTTAGACAATATATATATTACTCAATTCCAAAATATCATCTAATGATTTGTTTTGTGACATAAATAATAATAATTATCTACATTACTTTATTAAAGATTCATCAAAATCAATCAACTTTCAGTACGGTAGAAATTAGAGCATACAAATTTTATATTAAAATCGAAAGAAAAAACAAAAAGCTCTAAAAATCAAAGAATTACGCTAAAAATGAGATCTTATAGATTTTTCATGGTACTAGTAGATCCTACTTAAAATAATATTTAACTATAAATCAAAACACTCATTTTTTCAAACAAACTTAACACCATTAATCAGTGGATCATTTCCTAGCTGGCAATTTCACATTTAGTTGAGATTATATACAGGTACACAAGTTTTTTTTTTTTTTATATTTATTACACCATATTAAATATTCTAATTGTATAATTTATATACAGTTATACGTTTGACTGTAAAATCAAATTGTGTCGTACAGCATAAAATTAGTACGATTATGTAGAAATTTTATACGACCAAAGGAATAGGTCTAAACCGTATTAGACAATCTACTTCATCTGTCTAAATATTCAATTATAAAATTATATTTCTTAATTTTTTCTTTTATCTCAAATTAAAAATAATATTTTTTTTTATTTTTAAAAATTTAATAAAAATGAATTAAATACGAATTTAAATAAATTTTATAATAAAAATTTATTTAAATATAAATTATTTTAATAAAATATATATAATCAATTTAATTCAACTATATTATACATTTTTTCATCAAATATTGCATAAACTTATTACAATACAATTTAATATAATATAATTCAATTAAATATAATTATATTTAATATAATATACTAAATATATCGTAATTACACAAAATAAATGAGAATATAAAGCGCAAATGTAGACCGACATTGTGCACACATCGTCAGGAAGATGAACGTACATATTAAAAACTAAAAAGTGAAGATGAGATATTCCTATAAATACTTAGACATATCCCAAACCTTTTATTAATAAATTAATATTTAAATTTTTTTTTTTCAAATATTATTAAAATTCATAATTATAAAAATAATATTATTTATGTTCATTTTATATATTTTTATTAAAAAAAAACTCAATTTAAACATTTTAAATTAAATATCGGTGAGTTGAATGTTCAAATTTGTTAAAATATTAGCCTGGTATCAACTATTGTAGGTTGGTTTTAATGAGACTCAATCTAATTCGGTATCAAGAAGTTACGTAACGTAAGTACAAAAATTAAAGTTGTATATTTCACTTTGAATTATTTGTAATTATAATTAATAATGTAATAATAAGGGTACTAACTATGGACCCCATAGGTTGTATCAGGCAGATTGTTATTAACTATCTCTTTTATTAATTGTAATTTGCTTATTAATTTTTCATCATTGTAGTTGAATATTGCTCGTTCATTTAAATCATTTACAAAGTTATAAAATGTTACATGTATTATAAATTTTTAAGAATTTATTTATTTGAAAAAATACAAAAGTAAAACACAAATTTTATCACAATATCCAGAAAATGATAAATTGGAAAAAAGAAAAAAAAAAAAGTGCAGATAAAATTTAACTTATATATATATATATATATGTGTGTGTGTGTGTGTGTGTGTGAGAGATAAATTGAAAAAGAGAAAAAGAAGAATGCTTTATATATCAGCATGAAATAAAAATTAACTTATATATATAAAAAAAAAAAAAAAAGTGACTTAGACAAATCTTTTTTGTTGATAACCTTAGACCAATCAATAGAATATTGATTAATATGTAATTGATCGAATATTACTTGAAAATAAAAACGACTGTTCTCTTCAGAAATGTTGGTCCAAGTTTCTTCTCTTTTTGTCTAACTTACTTTTACCAAAAAAGATGTACGGTTTAATGAGACTACTACGAAATATTTACTTATAGTTGGAGTAAGTTCTTCTATTCTGTTTCATGATTTCTCTTGATTATATGGTTTATTCGATAGAATCGAGCTTCAAGAAATAGAATATATATATATGCTTTATATATGTATGTATATATATATATATATATATATATATATATATATATATTTGAAGGAATAGAATAGATGGTTATAAAATTATACAAAATTTTTTATATTATTATATTTCAACGGTTGAGATTTGGAGGGAATAGGAGAAAGAATTTAAGAAAAATCTATTATTCTAAATATCAATCCTTGAAAACTAATAATATAAAAAATTAGATAATAAATTGTGTTCCCTAAGTTTATTCCACAATTAAATAATATATATATATACTCTTTATTTTGAATAGGTTTCATTTTAAAAAAAAAATTAAATCACATGAATTAACATCTTACCAACCATAAAATGTCACATTAATTGAGATGAATACATTAACTTAACTTAGTGATGTTTAGTATTGCTCAAAAGAAAAGACCAAAAATTGATAGTAGATAGCTTAATTTGTTTATATGTACAAGGTCATGAGTTTGAAGGGTGAAAAAGTTATAATTATGCATAAAGATTCTTCTGACGGTACAGTCTCAAGTGCTAGATATTATTAGTACTCTCAAAATAAGACGTTGATCTGAATGAATGAAGATTAATGAGCGTCATCTCGTCTCCCCTCGAAAAACTTTTTCTCTGTTCAAAAAACAAAAAAGAAAAGACCAAAAATCACTTATATATTTGGTGGCAATAATTTTTGTTATTATAATTTAATATATATATTAATAAATAATTTATTTCATATATCCAATTTCTATAATAAATTCATGCATTTTGGTCAGGAGGGAAGTGTGTGTTAATTCATGAAAGGTACTGATCCAAAACGAGTAGTAAAATCAACATCAGCTGAAACGAAATGTGTAAAGGTTTACAAATCAATGAATGACATTCCAACTAAATCGGGGGATTGCACTGTCACAATATCTTGTGAATGACTGTACTGATGTTTAAACAATATCTTCAAAACCATGACTTTGCCTAACATTACTTGACGCATGTGGCTGATTTGATTTAGACATAAGAATGTGGTTTGATATTTGAATTTTTGTTAACATTTCTCAGCGGGACCCATCTAGATTTTTATTTTTTTTAACTGACCCCTTCTTAGGTTTAACCAAAAAAAAAAAAAGACTGACCCCTTCTTTAGAATAAACTACGAAAATCACTATATTTGGGTCTAATTTTAACATACTTTATAAATCATTATAGGCTACACAAATATTGAATGTAGAGGATAAAGTGTATAAAATTCTCACATATATATATCTATTCTAAACGAGAGAGTTTGACTTTAAAGAATAAAAGGACCAAAACGTCCTCCACATTAATAATTGGACTACACTATCATTAATCTTTATAACTTGAACGACTAAAGTATCCATATTATTCTAAAAATATGATAAAAAGGACCAAAATGTTCTCCATATTAATAATTGGACAACACTAACATTAATCTTTATAACTTGAACATGTAATAACTAAAGTATTCTTATTATTCTATAAATATGGTAAAAATAGAAAAATAAATTAAATATCAATATAAATAAATTTATAACAATAAAATTATTTTGAATATAAATTATTTTATTAAAATATTTATAATTAATTTTATCGGGCTATATTATACACTTTATTACCAAATATCGTACAGATTAATTATAATATAATTCAATATAGTTCAATCCAATACGATTATACTTAATTTATTAGATACGGTATATCAAATATACCGTAAATGTATAATGACAAGTATTATCTGTGGATTACCCCTACTGTATTGATAAAATATAAAAATAAATTAAATATTAGTATAAACAAATTTATAATTAAAAAAAATATTTAATCAATTTTATACCTACTGTTTCATAATTAATAGTGGCAACTATTAACATTCCAAAAACATTTCACACCTCCTCTAATGATTGATTGATGATATTATTACAATGTTACTGCTTGATGATAACGTTGATGCTTGATGATATATATATATCTATACATATTGTTATTATTATTATAACGTCAAATTTTATTAAAATGCTTCACCCCTTATATGAAGAAAAAAAATGTTTCACACCTCCTAATGATTGTGGGGATATATATATATGCTATGATATACTATGATCGGCAAGAAAAACACACACACATATGCTATGATATACTATCGGCCAGAAATTTTCTAAACTTTTGGGAAGAACCAAATCCAAATTATACAAATTTAAATAATATAATTTTTATTTTTATGCACATTATTATTGTTGTTGTTGTTCGTTATTACTACTCATTACTATTATTATTATTAATACCTACTATACAAAATTTGATTTTTTCGGCCCAATATTCTTCAACATTCTTCAATGAAATTTAATTTTTCTTAATTATTCATAACTCTAACCATTTAATAAATTATTATTATTATTAAACATACATTTTATTTATCCTTACACTTATTAATATTGAAACTACATCTTCTTTGGTTCAACATTTTTTATATAATATAAATTTTTTTAATCATTTGTTTATTTGCATTTAATGTCAAAAATTTACAATCAATGATGGCAATAAAGTTTTAGATAACATACATCTTCATTTCAATGGTGCTAAAATTTTAGATAATACACATCTTCATTTCAAAAATATATTAAATTATTATTATTATTATCGTTGTTGTTGTTATTAAAAATCTCATCTTTATTGATCGAACAATTTTAATAGAATTTAATTTAATACTTTATTATATTATATATTAATTTAATATTTTTTATATCCAATCATAACATAATAATTTTGAGTCATTTTTACTTGCGTCATTATTATATCTTATTACAATATGTAAATTATATTATTTTATTTAGTGCTTATTATTGAATAGTTAAAATTATTGTTTTTATGTTTTGATTACATTCTACTTTACATTTTATTCCTTTTGACAATTTCACATTAGTTTTCATCTACTTATATTAGCTGACTCATAACTTCTATTTTTCTGTTTTCATCCCAATAGTGATCTATTGCGTTCTCAAAAAATATAATTAAAGGTATTCTACGTCACAACATACAGTAATTTGAAATATAAATAAGTTAGTTGTATGGTTGTCCATCCATTAAAATTAAAGTTATTTAAATTTTCTGCAATTTACATTCAAAAATAAAATTACTTAAATAAACATTTTTTTGTTTAATAACCTTTTAATTTTAGCATTTAATTCCAATTATATTTAGTAAGGGCAAAAACTCTAAACTTCTTCTATAAACATAGCAATTTCATAATAAATATAAATATTAGAATTATTGTAATCAAATGCTTTTGGTGTAATAACTTTCAATTTTGTACTTAATTCTAGTAATAATAAATTCTATAACATACAATGATTTTATTATGTGATTTAAAAAAATTCACTCCACATAAATAATTTAATTTTTTTAGAATAAAAGAGCTTTATTTTATTAAAAATTCACTCTAAATAAATAATTTTATTATTTATATTTAACTTAACATAACTAGTGATTTAGTGTTAAATACGGTCTTCAAAATAGATTAATAACATGTAAAATAATTCTAATTATTTTAATAAATAATAAATTTCACGCATATAATGGTCATGTTTTGTGAATAAAAAACATTTATGAATATGATATATAAATGTCTTATTTTGTGAATAAAAAAAATCATGAATCTTATTTGTACACTCATTATTATTATTATTATTATTATTATTACTTATTATTAGTAATATAATAATAATAATACCTCATTTTTTTTTTTTTTTTTCTAATCCACCATTTTTCATAAAATTTGAATTTTTTTTTTTATTATTTATGCAAACTCAAATCATTCAAATCAATTCTTATTCTTACACTTATTATTATAAATATTATTAATAAAAACTCATTTTTTTTTCCCGACATTCTTCATAAAATCTAAAATTTTCTAATTACTCTTTAATCAATCGACCAATTTTTATCGTTATTATTATTATTACTACTATTCTTATTATTAAAGCCACATTTTTCTTTATTATTATTAAAAAAACCTTAGTTTTTTTTTTTTTTTTTTTTTTTTTTTTTTTCTGTCGAACATTTTTGATAGAATCTGAATTTTCGTAATTATTTATATATTTTGAAGCTAATGATAAAAATCTTACAACCAATAATGATGAAAATTTTTAGATGGCATACAACTTCGTTACAAAGACATACTACATTAACTAGTTTCTTTTTGGACAACATTTTTCGTAGAATTTGATTTAATAATATATTATCGTATTATTAATTTAATATTTTTTTATATCCAATAATAATATAATATTTTGGCATTATTAAATAGTTAAAATTATTTTTAAAACTAAAATTATTGTTTAAATTTATTATTATTAAAACCCTCATTTTATTTATTATTACACTTATTATTGTTATTATTTTATTATTAAAATATCATCTTTTTTGTTAGAACAATTTTTTATGTAATCTAATTTAATACTTTATTATTATATACTTTACACATTTATTATATATGTGCAAATTTATTTAAAATTGGACTAACATTTTAAGAAATATTGAGCAAGTTTGATGTTTAGATCGTAAAAGTCTAAAATACACTTATTTAAATAACATAAAGACACCATTACTTTTAATAATAAGATAATTCTATTTGATACAATTATTACATGTTATATTTTTATTGATAAAAAGAAAGGAGAAATAAAGAAGACATACATTATCCTAACTATAAAAAACAAACAGTTGCTAGCAAAAAAAAATTTGCAATGTTTATCACAAACAGTTAACAATCTCATAAACATATATCAATATAAATAAAAAATTTAATAATAATTTATTAAAAAAATTAATGTTATTAAAGATCTTATTATTTCTTACTATATATATATATATATATATAGACATTGGGTAATGCTTCCATGAAAGAATACATCACATAATATTTTAATATTTTTTGATAATTCTGACTAAAAAAAACTATTACTAATAAAGCTCATTTTTTTACCATAAAATAAATTTAAAATTTAAATATAAAATAAACTTAATGAAATAATTTCTTAAAAAAATAAAAACATCATGTATATTAGCACGTACTAAAGTCTAGCTTGCTCAAAAATAAAAAGTTAAATAGGTGTATAAATTTTTTACATACCCAAATAAAAATTCCAAAATCACTTGTAAGTTGTAATGTTGTAAGTATGTATGAAATTTTGATACATGTATGTGTGAATTTGTCGCAAAAAAATTCAAAAAGTAAATAGTAACATAGTAACTAAAACATAATATGTAATAAGGCCAACTCAAAAGAAATTTTAAATATTGGAGCATCTCTAATGAAGTTTTATATCTCTATTTTTTTTATACTAAAAATTGCTTTAAAAGGCCTTTATAACTTTACATTAAAATAGTACGATATATAGTATCATGCTATATATAGCGCAACGCTGTGCAAGTGCTATTTTTTATTTTTTTTATTTTCTTTCAAATATAATTATTAGTGTGAAATTTAGTGTAGTAAATTAAAGATGAAAAAAGATATTGTAATTTTTTTACATTATTATATTATTTTAGTTCAAAAGTAATACTAATTTTTTTTTTAAAGACTACATTTTTATTATAATATTTAGAGATAGAAAAAAAATTAGTACAACTTATGCATTAAAATATAATTTTGAGTTAAAGGTGGTCTTACTATAACTTAACTGTATTATGCACGCTAGTGGGTGCTTTGGTAGGACGAAATTTTAAAGAAAAATATAATTAGTTGGTGTAAATTTTAGGATGCTCAAATTATAGATCACTTTTTTTTTTTTTTTCTTTTGAATTATAAATCATTTACTCTATTGTATTCATTCCTTATAAGTCATTATATTTTCTTTTACTAATATCAATATTTTTAGTGCTTTTTTTTTTTTTTTTAAATATTGCAAGTTGAAAAAAGGCAGTTTAAGAAACTAGTTTATATTGCATTTAATGAGCTCGAGTAATACCAAATCAGCATTTTAGTTTACATATTATTGTGAAACAGAGTACCTGAATCAGGATCTTTTAACAATATTGCACTCGTACTATATCGTTTCTCTGTAAAATATTACTTGTACGTATTTAATTAATCAAAGAAATTTAAAAGGAGGAAGCGACGGCTAGTAAAATGGTTTGAGAAGTTTCGAAGATTACTCTTATAAGGCGTTTAAAACGCCCTAATATAAGAAGTTTTGTTTTAAAAATTTATAATTATACACAGTGTGGTAAATAATTTGTATAATAATATATATTAAAGCATTTTAAACACCCTTAATATATCTCAATTATTAAAGGCAATTAATGAAAATGAATTTTATTATTAAACTTTTTCTATTACTTTTAAAAGCATTTCACTCATTTTAAATACTATCAATTATATACCTTCTAAAATAAAGAAATACCTTTTATTGATAAAATTATAATAGTGAATCTTAGATGACAAAGGTTTTTACAACTGTGATTGTTTTTTTTCCCTCTCGGACTAATATAGCATTCACCATACTAAGCAAATTTTGACATCTCAATTATAAAGATTAATGGTTTATGGTTTAATTATATGCACAACCCTTTTCATAAATAAGGTTTTATTTTTAACTTTTAAATAATGTACATATTTTTTTTCGTATAATAATGTTGTGCACATATACTTTTTTATTACGAAAAAAACATATATTTTAAGTTAAGCGTAGAACCATATGAATAGTTGAGTTGAGTCATGTGAAAACGGCAGTGATAGTTTGTTTTTACCTTTAGATTATGATAGTTGCTACAAAAGTATCATTAGACTTTAATTTGTGATAAAATTACTGTTGAAACTTAAAGTTATTGTTATATAAGTACTATCATTATTAAATTTGTCAAAAAAGTAAGAAAAATTCACATAAATATCGTCACCGTTAGAAATAATTTCGTTAATTTTTTTGATAAATTGTACTTGAATAATACTTATAGATAGTAATTTTATAATAATTAAAAAATTTAATTGTATGTCTTTAACAACCGATTTAATAATAATAATAATAATAATAATAAATTTATTTACTCTAGTTAAATTATATAAAATTGTACTATTATATAAAACTGTACCATTTTAAAAAAATATATTATATTTAAAAATTAGTATGCATTAAAATAATTGAAAATTTTAATATAACAATAATATATATGCTAAAAATATGAAATATATTATATAAATAGTTGATTAATTTTGTATTCTTATTTTAATTATCTATTTATTTATAAAAATAATAAATTATTAATTAAATTTATTTGTCTAATTTATAATATATTGTTCCATATATAAATAACAATATTTAAACATGTAAATAATTATATTGTTATTATTGTTGTTGTTGATGCTGCTATTGTAATTATTATTTTATATATAACTTTAATTATTTTTCTGTTACAATAATGTGTTAATTATAATTTGAGAGAGTCCCAACTCAGTATATAATCAAGTCTATGTGATATAGACACTTAAAAATTTGTCTTTCTTTTACAGACTACGAAAATAATAGAAACAAATAGCAAACAGCAGATAATCACAAATAAGATAAGAAAGATATCAAAAATATAATAAAGTAGTAAATGCTTTCTAACTACCATATAATCTTAATATATTGGAGCATATATCGAGGATACGATAATTGTACTAACTTAAGCAACAGAGCAATCGAACGCACCAATCTTCAATCTTAAAGTGGTAACATCTACGGGTTACTTAAGACAACCACTAATGAGCAGCTGAATTCACTAAAAGCAATATACAGTTAATATAGACTTAATAAGGTAAGACATCAAATACTTCTATCAATCAGGAACCATCTGTCCTAACTGTCTTAGACTGCTATGACCAACTATCATCACAACAACCACACCGTTATGTAGTATGGTACTAATATTTGCAATCAATATATGTACACAATATATGTTTTACCTAGAACATAATTTTTAGGAAAAACTCTACCTCCTAATAACAATACAAAAATATAGAGGTGATAATTTCTAACACGTCACAAAATTTTTTAGTAAGAATTTATCAATAATTTTTTCATGTTCTTAAAAATTTTGTTATTTCTTACTATTATAAAAAAACAACATGAAATAAATTCAAGTGAATTTTTTCATGTGGCAACTAACATGAAAACTCGACATTAATAACATGAAACGAACCCGGTATCGACATGAATAACACAAAACAAACACGACACAGATACGCTAATATGACATGATTGCCATCCCTACAAAAATACACTTGATGTATCATTATTAAGACAACTTCGTTTGATAAAATAATTTAACCAACTTTACCACCGCCTGATATCTCAATACAGGAAAACACTAGATATTTTGATAATACATAAACTCTTTTTTCAACTATTTCATAAAAAATTTCAAAGTTAAATTGTTACTTCCGAATTATTAATACGTAAACACACTGAACATATTAGTGATACGAGAAATATAAAATATTTTTTGAGAGAGCAATAAAATATTTTTTACAAAATTAAATTTTACGCAATACAAAAATTAGCTCTTAAAACATGAAAAGTAGTATGAGAGAAGGTGTGTAAAAAATGTGAATTTAATAGAGTATTTATAGCTAAATAGCTGATTTTTAAACTTTCGGTATTCGCTGACCACCCCAGCAACCCCTTATGAATTATCAGCGAGGTTTAACGAGTCATAGATTTACCATGTGCGCCTCACTGACCACGACAATGAGCTACTTGCTAGGTCCTCAGCGAATCACCAAAAGTTTATTTTTTCAATTAAAAACTTATTCATTTGAAAATCCACAAATACTTGCCAAAATGAAAATCAAATGTAAATAAAAACAGCTTAAACGTGTATACTTCATGCTCCAAATTATTCCATGGTATGTGTTATTTACAAACATACAAAGTGTTTGAAATATATGTGAGTGTGTGTAATACTGATTACAAGCAAAACACGAAACAAAGAGGTAGACAAAAATACGAAGTAAAATAAACAGATTTCATATTTTGCACGCAAAAAATCCATTAAAAAATTCAAAGATACTTACAGGACTTACATAATTGGTGCATGAAGAATTATACGATATAAAATAATAGATATATAGACCTTTATATTTAGTATATGAAAATGTTTGTCTTGCAGCCTAATGACATATACTATTATTGAGTTTTTAAATTGTGTGGATAAGACGTTAAAAAAAGGTAAACGAAAAAAGGGTGAAAGATTAAAAGAAATAAAAATAAAAATTTGCAAAACAAAATATTGCAAAATATTTTGAAAGAATACAATAAAAGAAAAAAGAAAAATATTGCAAAATAAAATAAAAAAATTGGTTATCTTATTATATATAGAGAACATCGAACTACTACCTTATGAGATTTGACATTGAAGAAGAGTAGCTAGCTACAAGAACCGAACATATATAATAAAATGTCCTTGCCTCTTCGTTTCCCATTAAAGTATTGGAGAAGTATGAGAGTGGTTAGATGTGGTTTACTTATTAGTCCGACGACAAAGACTTGTTATCTTTAAGTGACATATTTTAATCAATATTAAGTATGCTATTTATTCTAAGAAAATATTGAAGTGGGAAGATTATATTATTATTATTATTTATATAACACAAACTCACACTATTTAAAAATAGTTTACACCATTGAGCAAAAACGTCCTTAGCATATCAACATGTTATATAAGGTCGACTCATATCCGAAGATGAAAAAAAATCCCTTCTACAACGTATTATCCATTTTGTGATTAGCAACTAGCGGCTAATTTATTAGGTCAATTACTAGTCAATAAAATTGAATGATGATTAATAAGGCAATATTCAATATTGAATGATTTAAATGATCATAGTTAAGCTTAAAAAAACAACATTAATGTAAAATGAGGAGTTGTACATTTTTTAATAGTAAAATTATGAGTTGAATATAAGATGTTATTTTTAATTATGATTACAAATTTTAAAAATGTTATTTTTATTATTTTCCCTAATAATTTATGAGACATTTTTTTCCTTCTTATGTTATAATTTAATTAATGCTAATTCTATAAATTGATTGATTTTCCTTTGAATATAATAAATGTAGAGAACAAAGTTCATTAATGTCTATTTCTTTAAATAATTCATGTCTAAATATTAACACTTTCATTTTTGTACAAGTTACATTAAATGTATTTTGCCGTTAAAATGGCTTCTTGTTGTAAATTATAGTATCAAATCTTGGAAAATGAAGACTTTAGGAAGTTTGTAAGATATGAGAAAACTAGAGTGATTTGGTGGAAAAGAATGCTTATTATTGATTCTCAACTTTTGGCTTCATTCAAAATGAGCAAGATCATCCCTGTATTTACTAAAAGCTCTTTCTAACTAGTGGTTAGGACTATACCAATATACATTTAATCTAATGGTTAAATATGATCCACTAGATCTTTCTATTAAAATATTCAATGCCCTAGAATTCTCTACTACTCTCTTTTCCTAAAATATCTAAATAATTTTCTAAAATAAGTCTATAGCATGTTTCTAGAACTTGGGCTTATTGGACTCTAATATTTATTGAACTCTTAAATTAGATTATAACACCTAATGTTGTTCGGGCCAAATCAAGTTCATTTTCAACACCTACCCTTAAACTTGATTTGCCATTCCAAGCAAGCTTCTCAATTGATAACGTCTTCATGCTTGAGTGGCTTGGTGAAAATGTCAGCAACTTGATCTTGAGACTTCACTTGCTCCAGTTGCACATTCTTTCTTATGATACGCTCCCTAATGTAGTGGTAGATAGTATTAATGTGTTTACTTCGATCATGGAACATTGGATTCTTTGCCAATGCCATAGAAGACTTATTGCCAACATAAATCTTAGTTGGCTCTTCTTGTGGCCATCCCAATTCTTTTAAAAATTTCATAGCTAAATCATGTAACAAACACATGATGCAGCAGCTACATACTTAGCTTCACAGGTTGAAAGTGTGACTATTGGTTGCATCTTTGACATACAGGTGAAGACAATGTCTACCTTGAAGAACACAAAACTTGTAGTACTTTTTTTATAATTAACGTGTTTGGCCTAGTCGCTATCACCAACATGATGAGAATCTAGGGGCATCATTGATAGGTATATGACATCTAAATGGGTTTACTATTAATGCATATCAAGGCACGACGCAACACAAGAAAATGTGGGCTTTTATGCAGTATGGGTGTGTCAGGTTTGGTTGCTAATTTCCAAAATTTTGAGCTACGCTATAGCATGGATTTATAACTACTGCGACAACATACTCTTTGTTTTTGCTGGGGGATGTGCGCATTGAGGTAGGAGATTTTAGCCGTTGTGACACCTGACTCTAGGGTTTTTGGCTGAGACACCTCTACTATGGCATGTATTTTTATCCACAACAGCTCGCGTAGTTTTTGTTTCGTTTGAGACACCTACATTGCGGCACAAATTTTTTATTGCCGCGGCCTGTGTATATTTTTTTTAGGTAATTTTGACCATTGGATCAAAATCAATGGATGAGATTTAATTACTTTATGGTTTTTATTTGTAACCTATAAATACTCTAAGAGGCCCAGCTACCTCTCAACTTTTGGCATAAATGACATTTTTGATTTTTCAATCAAATTTGAGAGCTTGAAAGCTCTAGGTTCCTTTCCAATCAACTTATCAAAGGATTAGCAACCTTTGTGGCATTTTTTATCATCTTCTATCGTGGTGAGTAATATGCATGTGTTAAGGTGTGTGCTAAATTTTTGAACTTTCATTTTCTAGGAATTGATTTCATTTTCGTGTCGGGTCTTAGGCCGTGTCTCTTGTAATTCTCAAATCGAATCGTATTTGTAGGTTACAAGGTCTGTATTCTCAAATTTACATCATTTGATATCAGAGTCCTAAGTTCTCAATTTTAGATTCATATCTTTGTGTTCTTGCTTATCAATTTTCTGATATAAAAAAATTATGTGTGTTATTTTAATTCCCTCCATAAATTTAGCTTGGTTCTACCATTTTTCTGTGTGCTTCAGCTTGTTTCTTGTTTCCTTATTTTTTTGTGCATTTTCTATAAAATTTCTATGCTAGACTTCTATTTATACAAAAACTTTTAATTCTAGATTTTTATATCAAAATTTTTGAGTTATTTTTTATATTTTTGAAGTTAATATTATATCAAAAAATCTATTACTATGCATCTTCATGAATTTTTTTTGAAAGTTTTGTAAAAATTGCCCAGATTTTGTTTCGTGTTGAAGGAAAAGGAATTGAATGTAAAAAAAAGAATGAAGTTTTGGCTGATGTGGCAAGCATTAAGAAAAGAGGAACCTACTTTCTTACTAATGAATTTTTTTTCTTTACCTAGTGTTGCTGATTCAATTTCACAGAATACGACAATTAATTTTAGTTGAGCAACACAATGATATCAAGGAGAACAAGTCTTTATTATATTCAATGCTCAAATAAGAGCATTCAGATATGCACCTGAGTCAACCTTCGTGATGGCATAAATTCTCATTATTACAGCCAAGATTTGAGGTCAAATCTTCTTAAAGAAAGAGGGAATGATGAGATTCAAAAGGGTTCATCGATGGGTCTTTGACATCAAAACGTGGTTACTATCAATGCACATCAAGGAACGCTACAACATAAGAAAATGTGGCCTTTTATGATGCATGGGTGTGTTGGGTCTAGTTGTTGATTTCCAAAAGTTTTGAGTTGGGTGAAGCATGGATTTCTAGCCATTGCAACAACATAGTCTAGGGTTTTGCTCGCCGAGGTAAGAGATTTTGTCCGCCATGGCACTTGACTTTCAAGTTTTTGGTTGGGACACTTGCGCTATGGCATGAATTTTAATCCATTGCGGCCCGAATATTTTTGTTTAGTCCGAGACACCTATGTTGCGGCATGGATTTTTACTGCTGCAATAGGAGTATATTTTTCTTTGTAATTTTGACTATTGGATCGAAATCAATGGATGAGATTTAATTACTTTCAGGTTTTTATTTGTAACCTATAAATACTCTAACAGGCCCAGCTGCCTCTCAACTTTTGACATAAATGACATTTTGATTTTTCAATTAAATTTGAGAGCTTGAAAGCTCTAAGTCCTTTCCAATAAACTCATCAAGGAATTAGCAACCTTTGTAGCATTTTCTATCATCTTGTATCTTGGTGAGTAATATCATGTGTTATGGTGTGTGCTAAATTTTTGAACTTTCATTTTCTAGGAATCAATTTCATTTTCGTGTCGGGTCTGAAGCCGTGTCTCTTGTAGTTCTCAAATCAAATTGCGTTTGTGGGTTACAAGGTCCATGTTATTGGATTCACATCACAAGTAGTTTGTAATCATTAGAACTTTTGAAAATTTTTGGATCTACACTCTCGCCTTCTTCATGTTTGGATATCTTGACTCGACATTCCATTGGTGTGTTTATTGGCTTGCAAATAATTCATCTTGAACTTCTTGAGTATCTCCCTCACATAACATTCTTGTTAGATGAATATTTCATTTTCTCATTGTTTAACTTCGATACCAAGATAGTAAGTCATTAGACCAATATTTGTCATCTTGAATTCATTGGCCATTGCTTTCTAGAAATCATTGTTACGAATTCTCGCAAGTATACGGTAAGTGTAAAAGTAGTAAGTTTGCGTAAGCACGAGTCGAACCTTAAGGACTTGAGATAATTTTGTATATTAAGACTACCTATCGTCGAACCTCAAGGACTTAAGATAATTTTGTATATTAAGACTAGCTATCGAGTTTTTATGCTTTCTAACTCTATTTGAACGATCGAATTTTTAAAAATCTAATTTAAATGTCAAATTAACTAAATAAAATTACATAAAAGAAGTTTTAACACAATTAAGAGAGGTCTAGGAATTCAAACTCCCATGATTTTCTTTGATCCATTAATAGTAAACTAAAATGTATGGAATATTAGTCAAACTCTACCCAAGTAATTATCATCCATATGTCTATGGTCCTATTAATTCTAATCGATATAAACTTAACCCATTTGTCTATGGCCATCTAAGCATACATAGATAATTAAGCACTTAAAGTTCAAAAGTGATTACACACATAATAATGAAAATTTCTTCCACATAACACACATGCCAATTTAATGCATTTTCACAATTTCGTACCAATCTTTCAATTGTGCACATAATTAACAAAACACCTAAATAAGTGATCAATTTCTAAAGGAGCATTAAGCACCTTAAATAAGATAATCCAAACATTAAATTTATATCAAATAAACATCAAGGAATCATGTTCATAGAATGGGTTCCATTAAATCCCAAGAACAAAAGTTCTACCCTATAATATTCATCTTGAAATCAATAAAAAAGAAAAAAAAATTATAAGCAACATGAAAATTACACTAAGAATAGATGAATGGTGAAATCATTGTGTAAAGTCTCTCCAAAAATTCTTCTAAGCTGCCTCTTCTTACTCATAAATGGAGAAAATTATCTCTCTGTGTTTTTTTCTGCTGCTCCCCACAGGTTTTTAATACTCAACCTAGGTTTAAGTTATTAAAAAAGCCCTAATTTGGACCATTGGATCATATCTTAGAAGATCTAAGGGATGAGGTTGAAAGTTGGAGAAAAAATGGATCCAATGTGGATCTGTTAGTGCACAAGAAAAACTTCGCGCTTCGCGGCCCAAGAAAGTTCGCAACATAGCATTGGCTACTTGGGATGTTGGTGATGTTCTTGTGCTACGACTTGGATCACTCACTATTGCAGCACAAGCCTTCTTGTTGATTTTTTGCACAATGTCACGTTGCGGCCTAAACAAGTTATCGTCGAGTCCTAATTCTTCCTATTTTTTTTTTGTTTTCTAGGTGCATCGTGGCCCAAATTGACACACATCGAGTCCTAAGATGTATTTCTTCTATTTTGGTATGTTTTTCCTCCGTTTGCTATCATTCTACCTACATTAACAAACTTAAACACAAGTTAAGAATTTTTACTATAGTTAACTTGAAACACGACAAATAGTTAGCCTAGAAATGAGAAAATAATTCTACTTTCTTAGAATTATCAATCATCAAACAATTTTGGGTTACTTCCAATAAAGATCAAGTCATCCATGTACAAGCACAATATCAAAACATCTTCTTCCTTGATCTTGATATAAAGGATGTGCTCATATGGACATTTGGTGAAGCCATTCTCTTTGAAGTATTTGTCAATTCGGCTATTCCATGCCCTTGGTGCTTGCTTCAACCCACAAAGTGTCTTTTTCAGCTTTAGAACATTGCCTTATTGGCCCATCTCCACATAGCCCATCGATTGCTTAATATGGACTTCTTTAAGAACTCTATTTAGGAATGCAGACTTCACATTCATTTGATGTATCCTTCACTTGCTCTTGGATGCCAAAGAAATAACAAGTCTAATAGTTTCCAATCGACCAACGGGGAGCAAATACTTATTCATAGTCAATTTTAGCTCTATGATTGTAGTCTTTTGAAACTAGCCTCGCCTTGTATCTTTCAATCTTTCCCTTGACATTCTTCTTTGTTTTGTACACTCACTTGACGCATATAGCTTTATGCCCTTTTAGAAGTAAAATAAGCTCCCATGTATCATTCTTCGTAATTGCTTTAATCTCCTCATCCATAACATCACTATATTTCTTATTCTGCACAACTTCTTGGAAATTTACTAGTTCACAATTAGTAAATAGACAAAAGAGTTTGAGATCTTCTATCGTTTCAGTGTCCTCATAAATTTCTTCTAGATTCCTTGCACTTGAGATGCTTATTTCATTTAGGTATGATGGTGGCAAGTCTTTAACAACTATTGTTGTTGAAGTGGATGGATCTTGTTGGATCTATTCTAGTTTCTCCATTAATGATTGTTCATCTTCTTCAAAATGAGGAAGGAAGTTGAAGTCATTTCTATGGGATCCAAAATCCCATTCTCCTTCTTTATCCAATGTCACATCTCAAATAATCACAATCCTTTTATTGCTCAAATTATACGACTTATAGCCTTTTGAATTGGCATCATAATCGATGAAGATAAAACTCTCACTTTTATTATCCAGCTTTGTTCTTCTCTCATCCGATACATGAACACGTGCCATACTTCTATAACCTCTCAGCTAGGAGATACCGGGTTTCTTCTGCTCTATGGATCTTGCAATGTCTTTTTCCAAACACTTCTTGTTGGAGAACAATTAGATGATAATCTGCATAAGCCACTATTTTAGGCCAAAATTCCTCTAGTAATCTCTTGCTTTTGAGCATGCTCGGGGCCATTCGATGATTGTTCTATTCTTCCTTTCCGTCATTCCATTTTACTGGGGGATCTTGGAATGGTTAGAAGACATCGAATTCCATGAATTCCTTTGAAGTGAATTCTCCACCTCGGTCGGATCTTATGGCTTTGATCTCTCGTCCACCTTCTTTCTCTACCACAACTTTGAACCTTTTGAAAACTTTAAAAACCTCTGAATTTTGCTGTAAGAAATACACCTGTCTTTCTTGAAAACTCATCTATAAAGGGAAAAAAATAATTACAGTTATAAAGAGAGCTTGGCATGATCAAACTACACACATTGATATGAATGAGTTCTAGTGGCTTTTGAGCTCTTGAGTTCAACTCATTAAGAAAACTTTTTTTGAATTATTTATTGAAGTAGACATCCTTTTCAAAGTTGATCAGGGTGATTGATAGAAGATAGTCTTCTAACCATGTTCTTCTTGAATATCAAGTCTAAGCCACCAAAATTTAAGTGACCATATTGAAGATGCCAAAGCCAAGATGCATCTTTGAAAGACTACCATCTTTCATGTGAATATCATAGTCTTTCTCTAAAAGTTAACCCAAATTGAAAATATTATTTTTCATATTGGGTACATATATAGTAGACATTTGAAATAGATTGATGTCTACCATTCTTCAACCGGATAAGGATTTTACCTTTGCTTTTCACTGAGAGCTTAGACTCATCACCAAACAAAACATTTTCGCTAACCAATTCATTGAGCTCCACGAACATGCTCCTTTTTCCATACATATGGTTTACTTGCACCAATTTCAAGATACCAAGTGTTATTTTGTCTTTCATAGTTACCATTATATGCTAATAATAAAGTCTATCTTCTTCTCTCTTACCTTCTGCATAGTTGGTATTTTCTTCAACTTTAGTTTTAGGAGCTCTACATTCTGTTGTATAATGTCCAAATTTTTGACAATTATAACAGTGAACTTGAGGTATCCTATACCTTGATGTTGAATCTCGTCTTCCACGTCCTTGTGTTAAGCTTTCTCCTTTCTCGTAGTAGTTGTTGAAAGTGTTGGTGTTGTAATTCAACCCTTGTCCACAATCGTGACCTCTACCTAATCCTTGGTCTCAACCTCTTACATGACCACAATTGTTTCTATCATAGCCTTGAAGATCTTCTTTCTTCTTGAGATGCATTTTGATGAGTCATTTTGTGATCCCTTACTTCTTCTTATGTTTTTTTTTTCCATAAGCTTGTAAGGATCCCAATAGTTGATCAGTACATCTCCTCCAAATGTTTTGTTTTCATAATTCTCACTACAAGGTGCTCAAAGTTTAGATCTAATGAGTAGAGTATCTTTTCCATGATCCTCACATCTTTTAGCTTATCATTGTTTTTTTTTTTTTTCATTTGATTAAAAATGACCAAAACTTTAGAGAAGTAGACAAAAATAGGTTCAAATTTTTTCATATGTAAAGATTCAAACTCACCTCTTAGTGTTTAGAGATGCACCTTCTTGACTGGTTTGGCTCTCTTGCACGAAGTTTGAAGCTTCCTTGGCGGATGTTGCACTTGAAATCTTTTAAAAACTATCATCATCTTTGAGTTAGTGTTGCCTCATCATGTGGCTCATTGTATCATTTATCTACAATATTCCACAATCATGGGAACCTAGTAAAGCTTTTATCTTAATGTTTTAGTTGTCATAGTTGCTCTTGTTGAACACAAATACTTGAAATGATGCCATACTAATAGCCATATGTTTTTCTACAATAATAATTTTAAAATTTTGACATAACGAATGAATTTGGAACGTCGAAATACCTTAAGGGGGTCTTGAAATCTCATCAAACTTAGACAACTTGGTCCAACTCCGCTTGACTCAATGGTTTGTAGTAGCAAAATTTAATTGGCACATGATGAAGCATCCCTACTCTAATCTAGACTTTTTTTCTTCGATTTTGTGTTTCTCTCGTTGAGTGCTTCGATTTGATATGTTATAGTGATATGTTTAGCACTACTTTACTAGCTCTAATACCACTTTATTGGAAGATGAAGACTTTAGGTGGCTTTAGAAAGTTTAGAATATATGAGAAAAATAGAGTGATTTGGTGAAGGAGATGCTTATTCTTGATTCTCAACTTTTGGCTTGATTCAAAATAAGCAAAATGACACCTAACTAATGGTTATGATTATGCCAACACATTCTTATTCTAATTGTTACAACTCATCCACTAAATATTTATATTAAAATATTAATGTTCTAGAATTCTCTACTATTTTCTTTTTCTAAAATATGTAGATATTTTTTAAAAACAAATCTAGAGCATGTTTCTAAAACTTGGCCTTATTGGACAATAATATTTAATGGATTCTTAAATTGAATGTTTTGGCCAAATCATTTTTATTTCATCAACACCTTAAATTTTAACCCAATTCATTATTATATATGTTTTGGAATCAACCATAATATTAAAAAAATAAATTTACCACAAAAGAGAGATGTATAAAATTAAATGACGAGAAAAATATACGAAAATTATAACATCTTACTTATAACAAAAAATACAACAACAATGTTAAATGAAGTTTAACTAGTTGAATTTTAATGTTTAACTAATTTTAATTGATTAGATTTTAACTTAAACGAAATCTAACTATTCGACTTTTAATGTAAAGTATTTGAATTGAATTTTTCTCTCTGTAATAAAACTATGAGTTGTGGATAAAGATCCTTATTATTTTTGTTGCTATAAATTTAAAGTACTGTTATAAATGTTATTTTTCAATTAGACTAATTATTCTCTTATAACACTTATATGCCACTAATACAAGATAAATATGAGGTAAATATAGACAAAAGTGACTCAAAATGTAGATTCTTGTTATCTAAAAATTAAAAATCATATTTATTTTATAATTATTAATAATACATAAAATAATATATATATATATTGACATTATTTGCTTCCTTTTTCGAAAATCTTTTATACATCACAAATTATTGAAGATAATGTTGCTGAATTTTAAACGATGGGTCTAACTCTACAAAATTTAGAGGGGAAAAAATCTTCATTGTGAAGATGGAAGAAAGAGAGAAATAATGGAGATAGAAACCTAGAATATGTAAAAGATAGACATAGACCGTTCAAAAGCAATTTTTTTTTTGATAAAGAGGTTCAAAAGCATCTTTAAGTAATTATTTTTTTTTTTCTGTAGAATATTTAATTAGTTGTTTGTATGCAAGTGTTACGAGGCTTTTGTGGAAAACTATTTGGGACATATAAGGCACACGTGTTGAAAGGGCCCATTTTGAGCAGTCAATGACTATTACTTAATGGAGAAAGATTGACTAGGGACAAGTAACTAGTGACTAGTCAGTGACCAGTGAGTCACATATAGGTGCATGGAAGGGCAGAGTGACACTATTTTTTTTTTTTTTTAAAGTAATATATTGTAGTAGATAGACTCTGTATGTATATTAGGATATTTTAATTAAGTTAGCATTTTTTTAGGTGATATTTAGTTGGTTGTAATAAGATATGTAATGTAATTAATTCAGTTTATTATAATATTTAGTTTCCTTAAAGAGATGTAATGTAATGTACTCAATTACATCTCTTTAAAGGAATTGGCATTACACAATCAAATACAAGGAATTGCAATTACATTACATAACGTAATCAATTCACACTACTTCCACTTCACCCATTCGTGAATTTTTTTTTTTGCAGTCGTCCGTCCCTGTTCCTGCATAGCCGTCATCGTCCCGTCTGGCTGGCCTCGTCCTCCAACTCGCGCGGTGTTCCAGCTCGCGTCGCCGTCCAGCCGTTGTCGTCGTCTAGCTCGCGTCCTCCCGTCCAGCCGTCGTGCACCAGCCATCGCCCTCCTCTGCGTTTTTGAAATTGTTTTTTTTTTTTCTTTCTAAAATTGCATTTTTTTGTTGCATTTTTTTTGCTGAATTAATTTTTTTTGTTGTTAATTTATGTGATTAATTAAAATTTATTAATTGTTGTTACTTTTTTCGTTATAATTAATTTTTTTTTGCTGAATTAATTTTTTTTGTTGTTAATTTATGTGATTAATTAAAATTTATTAATTGTTGTGATTTTTTTTCTATTTCATTACATTACAGTTGTCAAACCAAACACTGTAATACTGATTCCTTTTTTGATTACAGTTACTAAACCAAACACTGTAATAGTAATACTGATTCCTTTACATTACATTCCATTACGATTATGATTACAATTACGATTACATTCAACGAATCAAACGCACCTTTAATGTATTTTTCATTTGTACCCTTAATTATGTATATTATTAAATATTAAAAATGATATATAAAATAATTTTTTACAAAATTTATAATTAAGTTTGCTATTAATATTCAAATAAATAAAAAAATTAGTAAATAATGGAGTATCTTACTACCAAATTACTGTACAAATACTTAAAGCTCTAGATTTGTACTATCAGCTGTAGTTTTATCCTCTTTATAAATATGGAAGCATTGGAATTCTATGAAAGCAACTTTATTTAAACAATCAACCTAAGCAGATTATTATCTCAAAAGGCACCAAAAATGATATAGTCCTAAAAAGAGTAGCAACATATATAGAGTTTGAATCACTTTCTTCCGCCCAAATTTAGTATCATAAAAAATTGGAATTTACCAATATAAAATTAGATTTTTAGAATTTCTTCTAAAATATTCAAATTCTTTTGATATTTTTGTGAAATCTAGAAAAACATTATACTTTTAAAATTATTTGTAAATTTAATTTTTTTTTAAAGATATATATATGAAAATATAAAAGAAATTGATACATTTTAGTTTTATGAAATAAAGAGATATATATATATAACATTATCATTTTTACATAGATATAAACCAATATTAATTGAAAGTACATGATATTATTTTTTCTCAAAATTTTACCTTTATTTCAATGGTTCATAAATATTATCCAAAATTCACTAAAGTAGGGTACATTAATTCACAAGAGCAAAAAAAAAAAAAAAAAAAAATTTATAATTCATGTTATTTGATTTATAATAGTTATGTGACTTTGTCACTATTTGGATCATCCTACGACTTGCAAATGGTTGATTTGTTCATGAATGTTCTAGTATGAACTACTTATGAGACCTACTACATATGAAAGAGTCTAAGACCCGATACACAACCTTGACAAGAAAATGCTAACTCCTTACATTTCACTCTCATAAACAGTGAAAACAGGTAAACACAACACAACAAGAGAAATCAAAAGTCATTAATAAATAGAGAAACTAAACCAAACAAACTAACATATTAATAAACCAAGGAGGCAAGACATATAACAAGAAATAATAGCAAGAAAATAATAAAACTATGATTGTACTAACATAATATGTAATAAAACGTGGTAAATCCATATAAGTTACATCCCTATGAGGTAACATCAATGGTTGGTTAAGGGGAACCCTCGGTAGCAAATAATTTACTAATGAAAAAACAGTTTACAACTCGATAAAAGTATAAATGCAAATACATCTATAAATTAGGACACATGCCCTAACTACTCCTATGCTGCCCTAGTTTGCTATGTCCCCAAAAATTGTGATCCAAACTAAATCTGGCTTTCCTTCGAAGCTCCACTACCACGTAGTGTGGTACAATTACTAACAATAATATATGTGAAGATTAAGGTAATGAAAAATATAGCACATGTACCTAAATGCAATCTAAGTCTTAGTTATTTATTCAGATTTTAATTATCCCAACCCAAAACATTATTACAAATCACTAAACAAATCACCAATACCAAAAATTACTCAAAGTATTGATGATACAAAATTTAGAAACAATTTTCTAATTGAAAATTTGAGTTTTATAAATCTAGACTTTCTCCACATTTTCTAATTAATTTGGAAAAAGCAAATGTGGAGTATTTATAGACTGTTGGACTGCTGGATGCCTCACCAACCACCTCAGTGAGCCCTTGCTGACCTATATAGGCGAGGGTAATAGAAACCTCGGTGAGGATAAATCTTGCAATTCAAGGCCAATTACCTCATTGATAACCTCAATGAACCCCTCCACGAGCTCTAAAAACTTTTTGATTTGAAAACTTTTCCAATTAATTTTCTAAAAATTCCTATAATCAGTGAAAAACGTATGTAATGAAAAATACAACTAAACATCCTGAGAGTTCTAAATTATGGACAAAAAAAACCTAGAGGGGGCAAATAGGTTATTTTTCATTTTATCAAATTTTAATTACGTCACCTAAACACAGCTGCATGATATGCAATCACATGTAAAAATAAAGTGTGGAAACAAAGAACAATAATGAGACTTTTAGATGAAAACAACCTAGGTTACAACACAACTATGACTTAAGAGGAAAATTATCGGTCCACCAAATCACCTACTATCCAATATGAAAATTTAATGTTCAAGTATAAAGCCAACTATTAGACTACCCTCCAAAGATAATGCCCCATTGTACTTTACTTACGAGCCCCTACTCTATTTTCACAATCTCTACAAGGTTGGTATGAAAGGATTTGGATTGATGCTTCAGTAAACTTGAGTCACATGAAATACCAAACACGTCAACCTTAACTCCTAAAATGTTAGTACAAATAGCATAAGTGCAAGGTGTGTCCTTAAACAGATTTAATAATAAATAATCATAGCTAGAAGATTCAAAACATACATCAAATAAATAAATCTCTAGCAAATACTAGAATAAGCAATTAAGCACAAGTTCAATAAAAATAGCTTCTTTAAATATCAATAACTAGTCATGAAGAACCTAAGCAAGAAGAAGTGTAAGTCCATTTGTATCTTAGTTGGCATTCCTGTGTGCAAAACACAGAGTCTGTTTATTTTACTTAGTGTTTTGTCTACCATGTACGGTGCTTTGCTTGTGATCAGTATCGCACACACTCACATAATTCTTAACACTATTGTATGTTTGTATGTTACACACACCACATGATGGTTGGGAGAATGTAGCTTGCATGTTTAAGTGTGTTTTTTATTCTTCATTTTATTTTTCTAAATTTTGGGTATTTCTGTCTCATTGGGTGTTCCCCGAGGTAGGTTGGTGAGAGGTCAGCAAGGTATCAGCGATATTATTTTGTTCATTTTTTTGACCGTTAGACATCGCTGAGGCTTTGGGGGTATCTCACCAATACCTCATTAAGGTGGTTGGCAAAGGTACCGCGAGGGGTCGGCGAGGGTCTCCATGCTTTGAAAGTTTTCTTTAAATATCCATTCACTTTCTTTGTTTTTATTAAGGATTTTAAGGCTCTTTCTCTCTTCCTTTTTAAAATTAAAATCTTCTCTTTTTAAGCTCGTCGGGATCTCGTTGGGTGTTCACTGAGGTTGGTTGGTGAAAAGGTTGATAAGGTGTCGATGATGCTACTTTGTTTATTTTTCTGACTGTTAAACCTCGTTGGCGCTTTGCCAATATCTCGTTAAGGTGGTTGGCGAGGGTCTTCGTGCTTTGAAAATTTTCTATAAATACCCATTCATTTTCTTTGTTTTTGTTAAGGATTTTTTGTTAGAAAACTGTCAATTTTATAACTCTTATCTGAAATATTATATTTGAGTAAAAAATATTTTTTGTTACAAATTTTTTTTTTACAATTCCTATATCACTAATACAACGAGTGTTGTTCCGTATTAGTGATTCATAGGTAATTATTCATTTGCAAATTTTTATGATTTAAATATTTTGAAAAAGGAGATTCCGTATTCTCAATACGTTAAGTGTTTTTTATGTGTTGTGAAGGTGGAGTTTATTAAACTCATTTATAAACAAAGTTTTTTTGTAATAAAAATACATTGAGTGTATTTCTATATTGTTATTACGAGGTAGAGTTTTCGTATCAATAACATCAACAACATTGAGTGTGTTGTTTGTACATATATTTTGGGTAAACTTGCACATATATTTGTACACTAATTTGATCACATATATTTGCATCACACTACTTGTTGATGTGACTCTAGAGGTGAGACAGATTTAGTGTGGACCAAAGTAGTTGTGAAGACAGGTGGTGATAGCAGCCTAGGTAGTTAAGACAAGTGGTCCCTCATTGATAGAGGTATTTAGAGTCTTACCTTTTCAAGTCTGTATTAATTGTTCATTACTTTTAGTGAATTTGGTTGCTGAGTGGTTATCTTAAGCAACTTGTAGACGTTAGCACTTAGGATTGAAGCCTAAGTGGGTTTACCACATTATATTGCTTGTTTGCTTGTTCTATTGCATGAGTTAGTACAATATGTGTATCAACGGTATATGTGACAACATATATAATCTATACTAATATTGAAACATATTTACTGCTTTACTTCATTATTTATTTTCTGACTTATTTATTTATCTGTAATTACTTATTATTTTTAATTGCTTTTCATTGCTTGTACGAGTAGGGCGAGTCCTTAGGTGTCTGTATCACCTAGACTTGGTTATTCACAAAGTTGGACTTTTTTCAATTGGTATCAGAGCTGGTACACCCTTTTTGGGCTTAACCACTCTGGTGTTCTTTCCTTTCCCTTGTACGTGTTTTTTTTCCTCTTCTCTAATGACTTTTGGTGTGAGAGGTTTAGTTTCTAGACCACCTTAGTTTGAGGGCATAAGCTTTACCTTTTGGAGATCTCAAATGTGTTCTTTTTTGAGATCCTTTGACGATGAGGTTTTGGTCTTTGACTGAGAATGGTTGTAAGATTCCCTTTCAAAACTTAGATGATGGCACTAGTGTCCCCAAGCCTTTTGATCTTTGGACTAATGAAGAGCTTTGGTTAAGTGATAAAAATCATCTTGGACTTTACACAATCATTGGTGCTATTCCCTCTTGTGATGAAGATCATCTGTCAAAATTTAGAAGCTCTAAGGAAGCTTGGGTTTACTTGGAAAAGATTTATGGTGATGACTTCAATACTACTAAAATTGATACTGAAAGAAATTACTTCTTCGAGTACAATGTGTTGATGATTTCTTGTGTTGAAGAAAGTCCACTGATTCCACCAGTTGGGCTAATGTTGATGATGGGTTCTCCCTACAAGACTCCTACGATGATTTGGTTTATGAACATCTCAAGTTGAAGAAGATCATGGGTGATATTGAGAACAGTACTAAGGAAAAAGATAAATGTCTTTTGGAGACTTTCAATTAATTGTTAGATGTTACTCTTAATAGTGAGAAATATCTTGAATCGTTAAAACTCATACGAGATGTTCACATCATGTCTCTTTAATTACTGTTGGGAGATAATGGAAAGTTCTTATCTCACACTGGTGATCTTGAACATGTTATTTGATAAGAAGAATCTAAGAGGCCATTTGTTCTAGTTGTATTGAACACTTCTTTTGGTAAGTTTAAAGACAATGCTAAGTTGGAGTAAGAAATTTTTATTTTGTAAAATGAAAAAGCTTGTCTAGAATCTATTGTGAATGACAGAGAGATAGAGATTGCAGTTCAAAAGAAAAACTTTGAGGTTGAGTCAAACTCTGTTAAGAACCTTGAATCTTGTTTATTAGATAAAGCCAAGCTGGTTAGCTCTTTCTCAGAAGCACATCTTATTTTGGAGAAGAAAATTTTTGAATCAAGAAGTACTATTGAGAAATTAACTCTTTGAGCTCAATGACTAGATGAAATGTGATGAACACTATTTTGACCTACTATTTGTTATATTTTTAAGCATCTATTTTGCATTTAATCTCAATATAATCTTGTTTTGGAGGGTATTTTATTGTTTTGAAGATCAAAGTAGGTTTGGGAAGAAATGTGGTCAAAGAGAGCAAAAATGAGGCAAAGTGTGTTAAAGACTGTAAGCCTTACATTGGGTGCAATTTACTATGTAAGGGGGACCAACAAGAGCTTAAGAACGTAAGCCCTTACATCGAAAATCAGTAAATTATGTAAGGACATTTACATGGCACCAACAACATTGCGCGTCGCGGCGAAGAAAACATATGCCGCGGCGAGAGGCTCTCGGGTTGCATCCTAGGAAATCAAGAAAACATTGCGCGCCGCGGCATGAGTATTGTGTGCCGCGGCGAGAAGGTTTCTGTTTTATTCGTAAATCAGTTTCACATGCTGCGCCGCGGCATAGAAAAAGGCGCGCTGCGGCGCGCGCGCGCAGATTGCAATGTCCCCAGCCACACACGCACGAATTCTTTATGGAAACCTTTACAGAAAAGGAAAACCTAAAAGGGGACACATGATTTTCCCTACCTCTATATATACATCATTCAGCCTCCAACAAAGACATGACTTTTGAGCCTCCACAAACTCGTGAACAGTATTTTTCTTCTTCTTCTCCACACCCTTTAGAGAGAAAATTATTCAATTAATGCTCCTCCATTGAAGCTCCATCAACAATCTTGAAGAAGGTGATCATCCAACATCAAGGGCTTGTTTGAAGAGTGGAAGTGGAGTAATTTATTATTTGTAATCTCTTTTCTCTTTAAGAACTCATAGAATGTTATTTGTAATGAAAAATATTGATTTGGATTTCATTATGAGTAGCTAAACTCTTTATGTGTGGGATTTTGGTAATGTAACTATGATTGGATGATTGATTGTGTGGATAATTTTATGATTAAGTGATTTGATTCATGGTCATTGTTCTTAATACGTATGTTCATCAATTATTTCTGATCAATTTGATTTGTGAATGTATGAAACATTTTAGGGTTGAGTTTTAGAAATGCCATCTGAATTCAATTATGCACTCTTGAGCATGAACCTAGTTTAAGTGCATTGATTTGTCTTGAATTAGGTGATTAAACTATTTTCCTGGATTTAAGGCTAATTAACTAATTAACGGACTGGATCAAAGAAGCTAATTAGTTAATTGAGGGAAAATCACCATTGATTTGGGATTTTCTAGAGTTAGAGAAAATAATCATTAAATTCTACTTTTTCGTGCTTAATTGTCAAAACCACATAAATCAAGTCATCCATGATTAGTTTACTAACCAATTTCCCACACTCATTCATCTCATCGTTTCAACAAAACTTTCACGCACTTACTTTTATTGTTTTAGTAATTTTATGATTTTAGAAACAATTTACAACCCAAACTTTGATTAGAGTGTTTAGGATTTATTTCATTGTTACGTTTTAGACTACATTTAGCTATTTTAAAAACCACAGCAATTCCTTTGAGAGACGATCTTGGGAGTATACTTGTCGCTTACTACAAGTGACTCGTGCACTTGCGAGCTTTTATAAATTACAAAATTTGGTTATCAAGTTTTTGTGCATCAAAATGTTAAAGATAGGAAAATCTCATGGTGATATGAGAGGCCTTGGTTATGTCGATGAGGTGACTGCCTCTTCTACTTTCTTTCCTCTATTTGTTCAAGCTAAGGCTTCTGTATCTCCTACCCTTCCTAGATTCTCCCGAGGATCCTATCCCTTTGTTTGATGCTTCTTCTTTAAGTTCTAAAGTTGATTCTTGTGACTTCTTTTTTCACTCTCCTACCCGCAATATCACTTCTTTGTCTAACACTGACTTTCTTAGTCATGCTGAAAACTTTTTAAACCGTTCTCTTTATCTAACTTCTAAAGCCATTTCTCTTCAAAATGAAGCTACCTCTTACCTAGAAGAACTCAAAATCTATAAAATTCTCTTAATCGATCACCTGATCACTACTGTAATGTTCTTCACACTGCTCTCAAGGCATAAGTTTCTAATCTTTGGTACTTCGATAATGGTTGCTCCAGACATATGACAGGAGATAGATCATTTTTCACTTCTCTTGAAAGATTGATGAAGGTTTTGTGACTTTTAGTGTTGTAAGTAAAGCTAATTCGTGAAAAATGTACTATCTGTGCTCTTGGGATTCCAAAACTTCAAAACATCCTCTTTGTCGATGGACTTAAAGCCAACCTTATTAGCATTATTCAAATTTGTGACGATAAGTGTTTTGTTAAGTTCTTTGATAGAGAGTGTACGATGTATGATGGCTGAGGGAGTGTCGTTGTCAAGGGTATCAAATCTAGTGATAAATGTTATTGTGTTGGTTCATCTTCTCCTACTCTCCTCTACAACAAGGCCAGCTTGGATATTGAAGAACTTTGGCATCAACATTTGGGTCATATTAACTACAAAATGCTTAAGAAGCTCTCCTTGTTTGAGACTGTTAAAGGGCTTCCTAAGATTTCCTCTCAGCCAGACCAAATATGAGGATCTTGCTAGTTGGGTAAAAAAAGTAAAAGTCAACATAAGAAAAATTTGCAACTTTCTACTTCACGACCTTTAGAGTTGCTTCTCCTGGATCTAATGGGACTAATGCATATGGCTAGCATTGGAGGTAAAAGGTATATTTTGATAACCATGGATGATTTTTCAAGGTACAATTGGGTTTTGCTTCTTAGAGAAAAGTCGAAAGCCTTTATCAACTACAAAGCTCTGTGCATCAAACTTTAGAATGAGAAAAGTGATATCATCGGTAATATTTTAAGAATAAGAAGTGACTATGGAAAAGAATTTGAGAACTCTGAATTTCAGACTTTTTGTGATGATCTTGGTATTAAGCATGGATTTTCTACTCCAAAGACTCCTCAACAAAATGGAATTGTTGAAAGAATGAACAAAGTTATTCAAGAGATGGCTAGGGTAATGCTTGTTAGTAAGAATCTTGCAAGGCATTTTGGGGTGAAGCTTGATGAGTGCTCGAAAAGCACTAATATTTCGTGATTAATTATGCTTGATTGATTGATATATAGATTTATTATGACTATTATTTCGATTATTTTCATAAATCTATCCATTCGGAGTCACGGGTATATTTTAGTGCATTTCAGGTGTTTTTAGCGTCAAATGATTCAAATGATGAAAACACGCGAAGACGGAACACCTACGGCGCTCGGATCACGAGTTACGGACTAATCAAGACGAATATGTAAGCCTTACATATAGTGCCATCACATATGTAAAGGGGGACGTGAAAAGAAGGAAAGCATTGCGCGCCGCGGCGAGAGAATTGCATGCCGCGGCGTGAGGCTCTCGGGTTTGATCCTGAAAACATAGAAGCATTGCGCGCCGCGGCGAGGGAATTGTATGCCGCGGCGGGGAGCTCTCGGGTTTTTGCATATTTTCCAAATTTTGTGTTGCGCCGCGGCGGGGAAAATGCATGCCGCGGCGCGCCTATTCCTATTGCAATCAGGAATCCCTTACATCTATAAATACCCCCTTAGACCCCCTTTACAAACAGAACTCGAAATAACTTGACCAATTCATACACAACTCTTCCTCTTCTCAATTTTGCGACCCAAACACGACATTCAATCTGTTTTGAGAGCGTTGCCACACTATAACGAAGCGAGAGACAATATTCTAAGGATTCAAGGAAGCTAACGACAATCGAAGATAAAGCTTACGGAGAAGTACGTCAACCAATCCATAAGCGATATTTAGATTTAGGTTTTCCTTGTTGTTATAGAATTAATTCATCTTCTTTATTTGTTAAAGTGTATGATCATATTTTATTTGTCTATGAATAATAATATGAACATGTCTGGCTAATTTAATTATGGATGTTTAGTTTGTGTTGCCATGTTTGCTAGAATTGTGTATGGTGTATCTTTTTGACTTATGAATAAAATACTTTTTGATTAAGAGCATGTTTAAATGTTTGATTATGAATAATCATGGGCCCATTTGATGTTCGTAGTTAGATTGAAAAACCTAAGAATTTAGTTAGAGGAACGTCACCTTAACTCTATTCCGAAACACTTAATCAAAGATTCAAGTTAGTGACTTAGTCATAGCATTAATTTGATTGGCATGTTTTCCTTGCGCATAATTTGATTGCTATTTAATTTACCCCCGCCAAAGGCAGTTAATTAGTTAATCAACAAAGAGACCTACCCCCGCCAAAAGGAGTTTCGTAATTAAAAGGAAAGCCGGTAGTTTTGTTCTTATAGGACGTTAATGTTATATCATCATACCTTTTCGATGCAAGCATGGCCAACCGAGCTAAACGTCCATACATCCTCTATTGATATTTGATTTAATTGAATTGATTGTTTGATTGCGATATTGTTTTAGTTTAATTGTCGTATGATTGTTCTCGTTACCGAAATCAACCAACCTTTTTACAGTTTTATTAGCGCTAGGATTCTAGTTACTTAGAGTTTTAGTTTCACTAGAACTCTATTTAATTAGAGCTTTGTTTTCATTAGAACTCTATTTAGATTTAAAAGTTAGTTATTTAAAACCACTGCAATTCCTTGAGAGACCGACCTTGGAAGTTGCTTGTCACTTTACTACGAGTGATTCGTACACTTGCGAGTACACATTTTAACACATCAAGTTTTTGGCGCCGTTGCCGGGGAATTGGCGTTTTAAATAATTTCTTTTTAATTTTTTAGAGTTTCTGATTTATTTTTATTTGTTTATTTATTTTATTTATTTCTTTATTTTATTTATTTATTTTTATTCGAAAAAAAAAAAAAAAAATCCAAAAAATCAGAAAATAAAAAAATCAAAAAATAGTGCTTAATTTCAAATTTCACTGCTACCTTGATCTTTGTTTGCTTTTTATTTGTGCATGCAGGGTAGGAGATCACTTAACAAGGAACTCTCTCCTTTCATTGACAACATTCAAAGAGTCAAACACCGATCAAAGAAACTGGATAATCAATATCAAGAGGAAGAAGTCCAACAACAATTGCAAGCAACAATGGGTGACAACGTAGCTAGGCAAATGATGAACAAAGAGTTTGCAAGACCTATCATTGGGACCGCCACATCGTGCATTCGACTTACAGAGGCGGCTAGGAATTATGAATTGAAAAATATTCATTATTCCATGCTTCCCTCCTTTTACGATATCCCTAATGAAGATCCTTTAAATTTTATGCGTGAACTGTATGCTACTGTGCAAACTTTTCCATTGCAGGGACTTAGTGAAGATCAACTACGCATGAGGTGTTTTCCATACACTCTCAAGGATAGAGCTAAGTCTTGGCTAATGACGTTGGCACCCGGTTCTTTGGTCACATGGGACGATGTTTACAATAAATTCATGGGTAAGTTCTATTCCTATCAAAAGACATCTGATCTAAGAACAAAAATTGCTACTTTTTCGCAGATGGACGGAGAACCCTTCCACGAGGCTTGGGACAGATTCAAATTGCTGTTGATACAATGTCCACATCACCACTTCCCGTTGCAGTTACAGAATCAGTTTTTCTATGACGGATTGACACTACAATGTCAATTCACAGTTGACAATGCTGCAGGAGGAGCAATGGGTGAGAAAACAGCGGATGAAACTTATGAGTTATTCGAGATGTTGGGAGCCAACTCCCAACAAAAGAGCGCTAGAGGAAGACGAGCTGGAGTCCACGAATTAGGCTCCAACAATGAAATGGCCATGCAACTTGCTGAATTGACAAAACAAGTGCAACTTCTCACAACCTCCAATGTTAATCAAATGCCAAAACACGAGGTATGTGGAGTTTGTGGTTCATATGGACACGGAGCTAATGTTTGTTCTTTTGCAGGTGATCCTTATACAGGTACTACTGAGGAGGCGAATTCAATGCAAGGGTACCAACCTAGACCTAGGAACGACCCTTATTCAAACACCTATAACCCTGGATGGAGGAATCACCCTAATTTTGGATGGAAACAGAACAATAGCCAACCATTTGTCCAAAACCAAGCTCAAGGCCAAAATGTAAACCGACCATTTCCACAAAATAAACCGACCATAGAGGAAACCCTGAACAATTTCATACACTCTTGTAATGGAAGGATGGACTCTATAGAAGCTTCAGTGAAGAGAGTGGAAATACAGGTTGGGCAGCTAGCGGAACAAATGTACAAACAAGAAACAGGAAAGCTGCCTAGTCAACCTGAACAAGCAAAGGCGATCACAGTCCTTCAAAGTGATGAGGAGGTACCTAAAAATTTACCTGATAATTCTAATGTTTTGTTGTCTAGTACAGGTAACTTGGAAGGTGAGAATTCAACTCTCAAGGGAGATGATGAGTCTAATACCACTCCTAATGAACTTCCCAAGAAAGAAATTGGAGAAACATCCAACATTTTTCGATTGCACAAGTCAATGGACCCATACCGACCACCAATACCACCAATAAACCAGTTTGAGGAGAAAAATCAGGATGAGCAATACTCTGACACTCTTGCATTATTTTCTGGAATTAATTGTAATTTACCTCTTTTGGATATTATAAAGAACAGTTCAACTTATGATCCAATTTGCAGGAACTTTATCATCAAGAAGAATAGAAGCAAAGAGAATGAAATGTCAAAAATTGGTAGTCCAATAATCCAACCGCACTTACCTCTCAAAATGAAAGATCCAGGTAGTTTCCACATTAACATCACTATGGGAGATAAGAGGGTATTCGAGGCTATGCTAGACTTAGGAGCAGGTATAAACCTAATGCCATATTCAGTATACTTGCAACTAGGATTAGGAAAGCTTAAAGAAACAAGGATGACCCTTCAACTTGCAAACGGTTCTATTCAATACCCAAAAGGAATAGTGGAAAATTTGTTAGTACAGGTGGACAAGTTTATTGTACCAGTGGATTTTGTGGTGCTTGAGATGGACAGAAATTTTCTTCAAGACAAGGAACATACAATTATTCTTGGTAGACCATTCATGGCCACTACCAAGACAACTATTGAGGTCCATAATAGGAAGTTATCAATGACGGTTTGTGGAGAGACTGTACATTTTGGAATTTTTCAACCCTCCCCTATTTCTTCTAACACTGAATTGCAGAATAGCATAAGTAACAAAATTGAGGTTCGAAACGTTGAATGGAGAGGGAAGGACAAACTGATAAATTTAAGTCGGGATGATGCCTACAAAGAACGCATTAAGCATTCTAATTACAAAAACTCGACTTGGAGGACGAAAGCTCATTTCAAGAAAGATAAGGGAGGAGATAAACATTACAATTACATATTTAACCCCCCTTGACACGAGATCAGTCACGTCTTGCTAAGACGTTAAACTAAGCCCTTAATGGGAGGCACCCATTCGGTATCGTATTTCTTTCGTTGTCTTTAATTTTTTTTATTTCTTTTATTTCTTTTATCGTATTTTTATTTTCTTTTATTTTGGATTGTTTAACTTTGTTTGATGTTTTTGTGTTTTCAATTGCCTTAGTTATAATTAAAAATTGGGTTTGAATGTGAATTGTGTGCATACACTTTGAGGTTCAATACATGTTCATATACATACATTCTTCATGAGAGAAGCGAGGAACAGTGAACCGGAGCATAGCGAGTAACGACACAATCTCATACGAAAGGGGGGTAACTTCTTACACTTTTTCTTATTTCTTATGTTCTTCTTTTTCACATTGAGGACAATGCAGAAATTAGGTTGGGGGTGGGAAGAATATTCCATGAGCATGAAATATGACCAATTTTAAATTTTTAACTTTGTCACTTGAATTGTTTTTAGTTAGTGTCGTGTCTACTTGATTCAATCCGGAAATCTATGATATTAACATGATTGTAATGACGATGACATATGAGAGATGTTAGATTTTTACCTAAGCAACGAAGCACATAAATGTTGGATTCATCTAATTTGAGAATTTTGTGGTACTTGTGGTAGTTTGCATGGTTAGTTTAACTATTCTGATTTGTGGAATGTATGCATGTTCATGATATGTTTTAAGTCTCAACAATCTCTAGAACTCATTTGAAAACACGTTGAAGCGAAATAATAGAAACAAATGCCACTTAGAAAATGATTTAGGCCATCTTTGGACCGTTTGAACTTTTCATGCTTTCCCGAAATATTTTATCAATAGCACACCCTTGGACTCAACATTGACATACATTAAACTACCCTTAGTGATAAGAGTACTTAGTGTAATATTTGATTTTCATGAGCAATTATGTTGTGTAAATGTAAATCTTGCTTTATGATTTAAAAAAAAAAAAAAAAAAAAAAAAAATATTGATGATGATCGAAATAATAAGCAAGAATAAAGAAGAAAATCAAGCAAAAGATCCAAAGGACATTTGAAGTTAAGGGAGGATGAAAAGAACACTTGGTGGAAAAAGTTGAAAATATGCTTGTGAAATAAAAAGTACTCTTATCATATGAAAACATCATTTTTGTACTTTCATTATCACATACCTAGCCACAACTTTACAAGCTTAATGAAGTCCTATTGATTCTAGGTAGTTTAGTTTTTATATTAGTGGAGATGAGTTTGAAAAATGAGCATATGGAGTTTGTAAGTGCAAAAATTCACATTCATATTTTACTTGCACATTTATGAGATATTAAAATGTAATCTATGAATATCATGCATGACACGGTCAGATAGTATAACTAACGGGTTTGTGGTTTGATTGGTTGTTCAAAATTCGATTACCATGATGAGTTTGATGTTTAGACTGTTTTTGAGCTTAGGAGATATTTGACTATTTCGTGTGCCACTCGTTATGAACAATTTTTGAGACATATGCATGGATTGATTCAAGTATGTTTAGAGTCTTTTATTTTTTTTTAGAGTCATACATGTTTGTGGGTATCATCACTGGAAACCCTCACGAGACTACAACTCGTCCACTAGGGCCACCTAGGGGTTTAAAGGCTTGTTGCATACGCTAAATGCAACCGTGACAATCTACGGAAGTGATTTAGGTTAGGTTAGTTTATTTTCTTTGTTTTGATTTTAGTTTTTAGATCGCTTCACTTGCTAGAGACTAGCAAGAAGCTGGTTGGGGGTTGTGATGAGTGCTCGAAAAGCACTAATATTTCGTGATTAATTATGCTTGATTGATTGATATATAGATTTATTATGACTATTATTTCGATTATTTTCATAAATCTATCCATTCGGAGTCACGGGTATATTTTAGTGCATTTCAGGTGTTTTTAGCGTCAAATGATTCAAATGATGAAAACACGCGAAGACGGAACACCTACGGCGCTCGGATCACGAGTTACGGACTAATCAAGACGAATATGTAAGCCTTACATATAGTGCCATCACATATGTAAGGGGGGACGTGAAAAGAAGGAAAGCATTGCGCGCCGCGGCGAGAGAATTGCATGCCGCGGCGTGAGGCTCTCGGGTTTGATCCTGAAAACATAGAAGCATTGCGCGCCGCGGCGAGGGAATTGTATGCCGCGGCGGGGAGCTCTCGGGTTTTTGCATATTTTCCAAATTTTGTGTTGCGCCGCGGCGGGGAAAATGTATGCCGCGGCGCGCCTATTCCTATTGCAATCAGGAATCCCTTACATCTATAAATACCCCCTTAGACCCCCTTTACAAACAGAACTCGAAATAACTTGACCAATTCATACACAACTCTTCCTCTTCTCAATTTTGCGACCCAAACACGACATTCAATCAGTTTTGAGAGCGTTGCCACACTATAACGAAGCGAGAGACAATATTCTAAGGATTCAAGGAAGCTAACGACAATCGAAGATAAAGCTTACGGAGAAGTACGTCAACCAATCCATAAGCGGTATTTAGATTTAGGTTTTCCTTGTTGTTATAGAATTAATTCATCTTCTTTATTTGTTAAAGTGTATGATCATATTTTATTTGTCTATGAATAATAATCTGAACATGTCTGGCTAATTTAATTATGGATGTTTAGTTTGTGTTGCCATGTTTGCTAGAATTGTGTATGGTGTATCTTTTTGACTTATGAATAAAATGCTTTTTGATTAAGAGCATGTTTAAATGTTTGATTATGAATAATCATGGGCCCATTTGATGTTCGTAGTTAGATTGAAAAACCTAAGAATTTAGTTAGAGGAACGTCACCTTAACTCTATTCCGAAACACTTAATCAAAGATTCAAGTTAGTGACTTAGTCATAGCATTAATTTGATTGGCATGTTTTCCTTGCGCATAATTTGATTGCTATTTAATTTACCCCCGCCAAAGGCAGTTAATTAGTTAATCAACAAAGAGACCTACCCCCGCCAAAAGGAGTTTCGTAATTAAAAGGAAAGCCGGTAGTTTTGTTCTTATAGGACGTTAATGTTATATCACCATACCTTTTCGATGCAAGCATGGCCAACCGAGCTAAACGTCCATACATCCTCTATTGATATTTGATTTAATTGAATTGATTGTTTGATTGCGATATTGTTTTAGTTTAATTGTCGTATGATTGTTCTCGTTACCGAAATCAACCAACCTTTTTACAGTTTTATTAGCGTTAGGATGCTAGTTACTTAGAGTTTTAGTTTCACTAGAACTCTATTTAATTAGAGTTTTGTTTTCATTAGAACTCTATTTAGATTTAAAAGTTAGTTATTTAAAACCACTGCAATTCCTTGAGAGACCGACCTTGGAAGTTGCTTGTCACTTTACTACGAGTGATTCGTACACTTGCGAGTACACATTTTAACACATCAAAGCTGTTAATACTACTTGCTATACTTTAAATGTTGCTTCTTAAGACCCAGCACCAAAAAGTCCTCTTTTGAATTGTTCAATAAGAAGAGACCCAACATTAAGCATCTTAGAGTATTTGGAAGTGCTTGTTACATTCTTAGAGACAAATAAAATTTAGATAAGTTTGAGGCCAAGATTGACCTCAGTATTTTCTTAGGCGTAATAGTCGTGTTTACAGAGTCTTCAATCTAAGAAATTTTGTGGTTATGGAATTGATCAATGTTCTAATTGATGATTCAGGTTCTACTCAGATGGTTGAATCTGATGATTGCAACTTATTTGAGAATTGGGGTTCAGTCGACACTACTTCGATTAAAGAAGAATTGACTTCAGTTGATTGTTTTGCTGCTCCCTCAATCTCTAAACATTCTTCTGATACTGTTGGTTCCTCTAAAGTTTCTAATGAAGAAAAGGAAACGTTAGTTAAATGGGAAAAGGTGCTCATTCTTTTGATAACATTATTAGAAATGTTGATGGAGGTGTTAAAACTAGAAGACAACTTCAAGATTCGGTCAACTATATGTGTTATACTTCTACATCCTTCCTAAGAATATAAAAGAAGTCTTGCAGGATGGACATTGGGTCAACCCCATGCAAGAAGAATTATTCTAGTTTCAAAGAAATAATGTGTGGTATCTAGTTCCTAAACCTGAAGATAAATATGTCATTGGCACAAGATGGTTGTACAAGAACAAAGAAGATGAAAATGGAGTTATTTCTAGAAATAAATCAAGACTTGTTGCTCAACGTTATACTCAGATTGAAGGCTTTACTTTGAAGAAACTTTTGTTCCTGTTGCTGTTCTTGAATCTGTCAGATTATTAATTGGGTTAGCTTGTTACTTGGTATTTAAGCTATACCAAATGGATTTTAAGAGTACCTTTCTGAATGGCGTAATCAAGGAGGAAGTTTATGTTGAGAAACTTTAAGGATTTGAAGACACTCACTTTCCAAATCATATCATGAGACTTAAGAAGGCCCTTTATGGATTAAAGCAAGCCCCTCGTGTTTGGTATGAAAGACTTGCTTCTTTTCTCCTTAATAACGGCTTTTAAGAGAGGTGGTGGTGATAAAATGTTGTCTGTACAACGTGACAATGGTAACGTGTTGGTTGCCTAGATGGCATTATTTTTGGCTTGAGAAAAGACAATTTGACAAAAGAGTTTTCTCTCACTATACTAAGTGAATTTGAGATGAGTCTGATTGGTGAATTAAAGTTCTTTTTGGGATTTCAAGTTAAACAATCCCGAGATGGTATCTTTTTTCCTCAAGCTAAGTATGCTAAAGAACTTGTCAAAAAGTTTGGCTTGGATCTACCAAACCTGCTCGTACTCCTATGAGTACCTTTGTTAAACTTCATCAAGATCCCTCTAGAAAAGAGGTTAAACAAACATTATACAGAAGTATGATAGGCAATCTTCTTCATCTAATTGCTATTCTTCCTAATATATCCTACAATGTTGGAATGTGTGCAAGATTTCAAGCTTGTTCTAAAGAATCTCATATTGTTGCTGTTAAAAGAATTATCAGTATGTCAGCGGTACGTCTAAGTTTGGTATTTGGTATCTGAGGGATACTACTGTAGAATTGGTCGTGTATTCAAATGTAGATTAGGCTGGGTGTAATGATGAGAGAAAGAGTACTTTTGGTGGTTGTTTCTACTTGGGTAATTGTTTGATTTCTTGGCACAATAAGAAGCAAACTTCAGTTTCCCTTTCTACAGTAGAGTAGAGTATAATGTAGTTGGATTGTGTTGTTCTCAACTTCTCTGGATGAAACAGATGTTGAAAGATTACGATATTTTGGTAAGAGACCTTGTTCTTCTCTGTGACAACACCAGTACCATATGTATTTCAAAAAACCCTTTTCAACATTCAAGGACCAAACACGTTGACATTAGACACCACTTCATTAGAGATTTAGTGGAGTCAAACACTCTTTCATTGCAACATATCATTACTGATATTCAGTTGGCTCATTTGTTACAAAACCTTTAGACACTCTCAGATTTGAAACTTTGAGAAAGGCCATTGGTGTCTACCTTTCTCCTTGAGTTGTAGTTATTATCTTTTAGTTTCATTTTTTGTTTTTCCTTTGTTGTTTATGTTTCCTTTACTTATGCTTTTATTTTAGTATAGGATTATTACATACTGTATGCCTTCTCTCCCTTATATTAAGGTGTTTGTTTAGCTTTCCGTGTTAAAAAGGGGGAGAAGTTTGTATGTTGCACAACGTGTTTACATTTGTTTTCTACTATGTATGGGATGTGAGTGTAGGTTTGCATCACATCATTTTATCAAACTTGTATGCATTCAAGGGGAGTGTTGCATGAAGTCAGGGGGAGTTTATTTGACCACTTGTTTTTAACCTATAAGTGTGTACCTATGTAGGGGTAACATGATAGTATTTGGTTTGACCACACACAGTTTTGTATGATACATTCATGAGTATGTGTTTGTTTCATGTGTGTAGGTTAAAGATGTTGTTTTTGGACTTTTTAGCTCACTTGGAGCTGGTGTTAGCATCAAGACGGATGTGTTGATTCATGAAGATGGATGGAGCACTACAAGACAGACATACTTGGAGTGTAGGTGCATTGGGGGTGCCTTTTTTGTGTCAGAGTTTGTTCGTGGGAATGAACTTCGTTAGATCATCTTGCATGAATATATTGTGTTTAATGCTTGCCTTGTATAGGTTGTACAGTGTTTTACCAAAGGAGAAGAATGTAAGTCCTGTAAGTTCCTTTGTGTCTGTATTGTCATTTCCGTATGCAAAATGTGGAGTTTATTTGTTTTAATTAGTGTTTTGTTTACCACTATGTACGGTGCTTTTCTTGTGATCAGTATTGCACAAACTCATGTAGTTCTTAACACTACTGTATGTTTGTATGTTATACATACCACGTGGTGGTGTAGTTTGCATGTTTAAGTGTATTTTTTATTCTTTCTTTTGTTTTTCTAAATTCTGGGTATTTATGACATTTTCTCTCTTTCCTTCTAAAATTAAAATCTTCTCTTTTTAAGTTCACCAGGATCTTGTTAGGTATTCATTGAGGTAGGTTGGTGAAAAGATCGACGAGTTGTCGGCAATGCTATTTTGTTTATTTTTTTGACCGTTAGATCTTGTTAGGGCTTCACAGGTATGTCACTAAGGTGGTCGACGAAGATACCGCGTGGGTTCAGAGAGGGTCTCTATGTTTTGAAAATTTTCTATAAATATCCATTCTTTTTTTTGTTTTTGTTAAGGATTTTGTGTTAAAAATCTCTATCAATTTTATAACTCCTATCTGAAATATTTTATTTGAGTGAAAAATATTTTTTGTTGTTACGAAAAAATATTTTTACATTTTCTGTATCACTAATACGTTGAGAATTGTTCAATATTAGTGATTCTAAGGTGAATATTCACTTGAAGATTTTTATGATTTAAATATTTTGAAAAAATAGATTTTGTATTATCAATACATCGAGTGTTATTTCTGCATTGAGATACGAGGTGGTGGTGGAGTTTATTAAACTCATTTATAAATAGAGTTTTCCATAATAACAATAGATCGAGTGTATTTATGTATTGTTGATACCAAGTGTTTTTTTCTAAATTATATTTTGGGTAAAATTGCATATATAGTTGTACACTAATCTGATCACAGATATTTGCATCACACTGCTTGGTGGTGTGGCTCTAGAGGTGAGCCAGATTCAGTGTGGATCAAAGTAAGTGTGAAGACAACTATGATAACAACCTATGCAGTTAGGACAGGTAGTACTGATAGAGGTATTCAAAGTCTTACATATTCATGTCTATATTAATTGTTTATTACTTTTTGTGAATTTGGCTACTGAGTGTTTGCTTTAAGCAACTCGTGAATGTTATTACTTAAGATTGGAGCCTAAATGGGTTTACCACGTTATGTCATTGTGTTTACTTGTTCTACTGCATTGGTTTAGTACAATCTGAGTATCCACGGTATATGTGAAAACATATATAGTTTGTACTAAGATTGAAAAATATTTACTACTTTTACTTCTTTATCTATTATTTGACTTATTTATTTATCTATAATTACTTATTCTTTTTAATTGCTTTTTGTTGTTTGTACTAGTGGGGCAAGTCCTTAGGTGTCCGCATCACCTTGACTTGGTTGTTCATTAAGTTGAACTTCTTTCTAGAAGCTATTTAAACATAAAGATGTGAAATAAATAAGCTTATACCTAAACGAGCATGATCATACAAATATAAGGGATTTAATATCAATGACTAACTCAACTCTGAACTTGCTTAGAATATGCAAGATGAAAAGATGAAGCTAAGCCTAATATAAAGATTGAGAATTTAGTAAGTGTAAATAAGTCAAAACCTAGGCATGTATAGATATGCAAACAAGGATATGTTGTATCGTTTTATGAAAACCTATGCAGGAATATGTAACTTGCTTATGTGTCAAAATATCATTGGAGTTAGGGGTTGACTATATTAAAAAGACATGAGAAAACCTAATTCCCATCGATGGGATCGATTTGTCCTTGAGGGGGATCAATCCAACACTGAAAAAAGTAATGCCAATGAGGCTTGGGATCAATCCAACCATAGTAGGGATTGATTCATCTTAAAATAATGTTACGCCTACGTATTGGGGGATCGGTCTGTCTATGAGGGGGATCTATCCCTCTCTCTAGGCCATTTTTCTTAAAAGGTATATAGTTCAATGGGATTGAATCAAGATCTCTTTGAGATTGGTCCATATATAGGGGGATTGATCCCTCTCTTTGGGGGATTGATCATGCTTACTTAAAATATATATAACTTTTGATATACATATCAAAATTACTCCAAACAAAAACCTATGTAAACTGCATGTAAGGGAGATCATTTTTACCTTAAAATGAAGATATTTTGAGGCTTTGACAATTGTGTAACTTGAAAATACTTGAATCAATCAAGAGTGATCTCAAGCCATTTCTAAAATCTAAATATTACAGAAATTGTATTTGTCTACGAAATTGCCAACCACTCATGTATTCTCATTATATCGAGTGTTATTTCTATATTGAGATACGAGGTGGTGGTAGAGTTTGTTAAAAATATTTTATCAAACAGAGTTTCCGTAATAATAATACATTGAGTGTATTTCTATATTGTCATTAGGAGGTAGAGTTTTTGTATCAACATACGTCTAGTGTGTTTTCATATTGTTGATACGAGGTGCTTTACACTAAAATCATATTTTGGGTAAATTGTATATTATTTGTACATGGATGATGATTGCATGCATTTGCATCACATTGTGTGGTTGTGTGGTTCTAGAGGAGAGTCGGATCTAGTGAGGATCAAAGCAGCTGTGGAGACAGTTGGTGATACCAGCCTAGGCTGTTAGGATAGGTGGTCCTTGAATGATAGAGATATTTAACATTTTATCTTTTTCGAGTCTGTAGAATCTATTTTATATTCTTTAGTTAATTTGGGTATTGGGTGGTTTCCCTAGGGAACCCATGGATGTTACCACTAAGAATTGGAGCCTAAGTGGGTTTACCACTTTATATCGTTGTGTTTGCTTAATAAGTTGAATGAGTTAGTAAAATCTGAGTATTAACAGTATATGTAATAACATATATAGTATATACTAAGATTGAAAAGCATTTACTTCTTTTACTTCCTTTTCTAATTTTTCCTTGATTATTTATCTGTAATTACTTGCTATCTATTAAATGATTTTCGTTGCTTGTACGTGAGGTGCAAGTCCTTAGGTATTTGTATCACCTAGACTTGGTTGTTTACCGAGTTGGGATTTCTTTTAGTTGGTATCAGAGCTGGTACACCATTGTTGGGCTTAATAGTTCCAGTGTTGATTTGTTTCTCATACTTTTCATGCACACTCACATTTCATAGGGATGGACTTTGGTGAAGGAGGGAACATAGGTAGACCTCCATTTCTCAGTGGGCATAATTATAGGTAGTCTCAGATATGGGCTTTCTTTTGGTCGATGGGAGACCGTATCTGGTATTTGGTAGAGAATAGATGGACGCTTCCTACTAAAATTCTTGAAGATGGAATATTTGTTCCGAAACCTAGGATTGAATGGACAAAAGTGGAAAGTCATGAGTGCAACTGGAACATTAAAGGACTGTACGCACTTACTCGAGTTTTCACTCAAGAAGAATATAGACAAATTTTTGTCTACTCCACTTCTAAAGAAGCTTGGAATATTTTTGAAATAATGCATGAGGGTACCTCCACGGTTAAGAAGTCCAAGCTAATGAGACTAAAGAGAGATTACAAGCTTCTTGAGATGGAGGAAGATGAAACTTTTGACAGTTTTTACGGCCGCTTCTCTGACATCATCAAGATCAAGAGTGGAGGCATATAAGTTAGAGTGGTATTCTTCAAGAGATTTGAGTTTTTTGTTCTTATCTTCTTTCTTCTAGTACTTTAATATTTTCTCCATTTGTAAATTTGGATTTGATGAACACAATGTGTGGCTAAGTCTTTTATTAATCTAAGGGTCTTATGAACCTAATTTTCTAACATGTGTTATCTAAATTATCTCCCCTTTTATGTTTGCAATTCATAATTATATTATTTGATCTGAATTTGATTGCTTAATAATTGTTTGATCATCAATTATTCTATGGAGGCATATAGGTAGCTTTGAGATAAGTGCTTGTATATTTATCGTGATCAAATAGAATACATAGTTTTTAGGCAGAGATGTATGATTCATATGTATGTGGTCTATAATTGATGTGCTTCATGAGTAGTGATTTAATCTAATTGGTATTTTAGAGTATAATTAGGTTAGGTTGTCTGTATTGTGTGTAGTTTACTTGAGAGAGGAATGCATGCATAGTTTAGAATCAGTTGATCATATAATTTGTGCTAAATATTTTGGGATGAATTTAGGGATTCACATGCTTAGGAGGTTGGGGGATTAATGAATACGTAGGGCATATTCTCATATATATTTTCTTTAATTTGATTTAGTTATTTAATTTTAGTAATTATCTTCCATTGTCAAAATAGTGATAGTGAGCTCCGTATTAGTATTCCGCAATTATTTATACTTTTTCCTGTGGGTTCGACATTTGTACTTTAAATCTTATCACTTGTTCACCATTTGTGCACTTGCAGATTTTATGTGTCAGCCACCTTGCCAACCATTGTCCAAGATATGCTCGGAGTAGTTCTAGGAGATCTCCCCCTTGCTCTTCTCATTCTAACTTCTCAGGATGTACCTACTTTGGTTTGTCTGAGCATTTTTTTGGGTGTATTATGAGTTAGTGACATAGTGAAGAAAGTGTAAAACTTTCTAAAATTCCTCCTAGTAGCATGTATGATTGCTTGACAGGTCATTTGAGAATTTCAAAAATAAAGAACTCTCGAGTAGTTCATACTCCACATGCTCATATGGACCAGAGATTACATTCTTCTCCTATTTCCCTTCATAACTTCCTTTTCAGACGGAGGGATGTAGTTTGATCACACTATTTTCGGTTGTGACTCAGTTTGTTTTGAGTTATTTCTTCTTTTCTCTCTCTTTCTTGTAGCATTCTCTATACATGTTTATTTATGTGTTTTTTTTTGTCTAAATATCTTTATTTTCCTTGTACTCTTCATTATTTATTTTAATTTGCATAAAATAATTATTTTGTGAATTTTCTAAATTTTTAAAGTGGTTTTTTCTCTCTTTTTACCTTTTAGGGTTGCTCACTGAGCACCCTCACCGAGGGTTCATTGACCATTTGTTGGGGGTTCAAGGAGGTCTCATTGAGGTAGTGTTGTTACACACTCGTGGGTATGCCGTCGACTCCCTCAACAAATGAACCACCAAGGGTCAATGAGGTGTATGGATTTCTTATATAAACCCCCTTTCCTTATTTGTTTCAAACCATAGAATTATCTAACCACTTTCTACATTCAAATACTTTTACCTACTACCTTTTAATCTACCTTTAAAAACTTTTACCCTTCTTTTTCTCATCAAAATTCCCTAACAAACCAAAATATCCATTGTTACTCAAGATGAAGCTAATTCCTCCTCTCCACCAGTGGATCTACTTCCCAACCTAAGAAGTCTCAATCTTGCATTTGTGAGCTCGCTATTCTATTTGAGGAGTTTTCTGCTATCTAGGATAGGTTTGCATATCTAGTTCCCAACCTAAGAAGTCTCAATCTTGCATTTGTGAGCGCACTGTTCTATTTGGGGAGTTTTCTGCTATCTAAGAAAGGTTTGCATACTTTTCTTCACTCTCTCTTTGTTTTCTTGCTTACACCTTCGACCCTACTTTTGTCGAGGAGTTTTATTCTGTGATACGTACTCATTGTACTCATCACTTCACTATTTATTTTGCTTTAAGGGGACATGAGGTCACCTTCTCTAGAGATAATGTCTTAGATCTCTTATATATCCCGAACATGAAAAATCCCTCTTTTCCTGTTCTCCCTTTTGAATATCAAAATCTTACAGGTCTTAACTTTTTTGATGATCTTGAGCATCTCAAAGTTCGAAATCAGTTTGTCATGGTTGTTAGTCTTGCTGGACCTGACATTCCTTTTACTGGAGGTACTGTTTCTGCTAATAGTTCCTCTCTTGGATGAATGCTTTTACAATTCATCTCTACTGTCATCTTTCCTTGTACTTATGTCTCTTTTGTGCCTAATTCTATGGGGCATTTTCTTTATGTCATTCTTGATGGTGAGCCTATAGATCTCGCTGGTATAATCTTTAGGACAATCATTTTTCGCTCCTTCTCGCTTTCTTCATCTACTCCATATTGTCTATCTTTTATTACTCGCTGGGGACAATCTATCTTTGGCAATGTAATTAAAGTTTATGCTTATGGTCATACTCCCATTTCTATCTGACACCTTCAGGCATCACACCCTTTGTCTAGAAAGTCTGAGCCTTCCTTTTCTTCTTCTTGGAGTGACTTTTATTCCACCCCTTCTACTTCTTTTCCTATTTGTCCTTTTCAATTTTTTGAGTATAACTCTCTAAAGGCAAAGGTGGATCCTTTGAAGAGCGTCAGGAATATAGACTTTATAGACATATGTTGATGAACATTAATGATAGGGTGAGTAGAAATGAGCTTCTTTAGTAGCCTCGTCATGGCTCTCCATGGTCCTTTGGTACTCAACCATCTGTTCTACCTTTTGGCAAAGTGGATCATTCCCAGGTTTACTCAGTTGATGTGACCTCCAATGCTAAGTTTCCTGACCTCTTGCAGCCTTCTTCCCAACTAGCATTAGTTCTCAACGTGACCCTAATAAAGATGAAGGGAGAGTAGAATCTTAGTTTCTTGTATTTTCTTTATTGTTCAAAATGTTGTAATAAAAAATTTGAATTTAATAAAATATGATTCCTTTGTTGTGTGCTTACTTTTGTTTCTTTTACTTATGCTTTGTTTCCTCTCTGCATGTTTTGCATGAGTGTATAAAGGGGGAGAAGTTTGTATGTTACACAATGTGTTTACATATGTTTTCTACTTTGTGTGGGATGTGAGTGTAGGTTTGCATCACTACTTTTTGTTTGAATTGTATACATTTAAGGGGAGTGCTGCATGAAGTAAGGGGGAGTTTTGATTACTTGTGTTTAGCCAAGTAGTGGTTACCTATGGGGTATGTGTTTGTTTCGTGTGTGCAAGATACAAATGTAATTTTGGATCTTGTAGCTCACTTGGAGCTAGTAATAGCATCAAGATGGATGGTTGATTCATGAAGATGGATGGAGCACTATAAGACGGACCTACTTGGGTGTAGTGTGTTGAGATTGTCTTGTCTGTGTTGAAGTTTGTTCAAAGGATTGAACTTCATTAGATCATCTTGCAGGAATATATTGTGTTTGATGCTTACCATGTATAGGTTGTGCAATGTTTTTCCATGAAAAGCCAAAGGGAGAGATTGTAAGTCCTATAAGTCTTTTTATGTCTTTGTTTACGCTACAATATGTAATACATGGAGTCTGTTTATTTTACTTAGTGTTTTGTCTACCTCTTTGTATGATGCTTTGTTTGTGATCAATATCGCACATACTCACGTAGATCTTAACACTATTATTTTTTTGTATGATACACATACCATGGGGTGGTTGGGAGCATATAAATTGCATGTTAAAATTTATTTTTACTTGTATTTTTTCCCTGAGTTGATGGGTGTTTATGTCTTTTTATTTGGTGAAATTTTTCCATGAAAAAAACCTATTTTTAGTGGCTTGCCATGGCCTCGCGGAGGTGTCATCGAGGTGGTCGGTGAAGGGTCCACGAGTTTGCAAAGGGTGGAACTGTGATTCATTAGACCTTGTTGACATCTCGTGGAAGGTTTGCTAGGGCGGTCAATGAAGCCTCGTGAGGGTCCCAGAAGCTAAAAAATTAGTTATAAATACCCCCTCCTCTCACTTATTAATTACACTTTTCACACTTCTTTAATATCCCTTTCTCATACTCTTTGAGTTGATTTATTGTGTTGCATAAAACTTGTTTTTGTATAAAATATTTTTATCAAAAATATATTTTTCCTGTATCACGAATATGTTGATTGTTGTTCCGTATTAATGATTCACTGGTGACTATTCACTTGAAGATTTTTGTGATTTGATTTCTAAAAAGAGGAGATTCTGTATTCTCAATACATCGACTGTTTCTGTATTGAGATATGAGATGGTGGTGTAGTTTGTTAAAAATATTTTATCAAACAGAATTGTAGTAATAACAGTACGTCGAGTGTATTTCTGTATTGTTGTTATGAGGTGGAGTTTCCATATCAACATACATCGAGTGTGTTTCTGTATTGTTGATACGAGGTGTTTTACTCTAAAATCATATTTTTGGTAAATTGCCTATTTTTTGTACATGCATACTGATTGTAGGTAGTTGCATTACAATGCTGTGGAGACAGTGATAGTAGCCTAGGTAGTTAGGACAGGTGGTCCTTGACTGATAGGGTATTTGGCGTTTTATCTTTATCGAGTCTATAGTAACTATTTTATATTCTTAAGTGAATTTGGTTTTTGAGTTGGGTCCTTAAGCAACCCGTGGATGTTACCAATTAGGATTGGACCTTAATTGAGTTTACCATATTATATCGTTGTGTCTGCTTGATCTATTGCATGAGTTAGTAAACATTTAGTATTCACTGTATATGTGACAACGTATATAGCATATACTAAGATTGGAGAGCATTTACTGCTTTTACTTCTTTTTCTGATCTTAGCCTTATTTATTTATCTACAATTACTTGCTCTCTCTTAATTGTTTTCTGCTGCTTGTACGATAGGGGCGAGTCCTTAGGTATCTTTATCACCTAAACTTGGTTGTTCACTGAGTTGGGACTTCTTTCACAAACAAGGATATGTCTTATTGTTTAATGAAAACCTAGGTAGGAATATGTCACACGCTGATGTGTGAAAATATCATTGGCAGTTAGGGCTTGACTAGGATTAAAATGCATGAAAAAACCTAGTTCTCTTCGATCCATCTTTGAGTGGGATCGATCCAACACTGAAAAAAGTTATGCCAAGGAGGCTTGGGATCGATCTAACTAGGGTAGGGATCAATTTGTCCCAAAATAATGTTATGCCTATATATAGGGGGATCGATCCATCTATGAGGGAATCTATCTATCTTTCTAGACCCACTTGTTTGAAAGGTATATAGTTCTATGGGATCGAATCGGGATCTATTTGGGAACGATTCATATATTGGGAGATTGATCCCTCTCTTAGGGGGATGGATCCCACTCCCTTAACATACACATAACTTTTGACTACATATCAGAATTACTCCAAACAAAAACCTTGGTAAATTGCATGTCATGGGGATCATTTTTATCTTAAAATGGAGAGATTTTTAGGCCTTTACAATGGTGTAACTTGAAAAATACTTGAATCAAAAAACAATGATGTTGCATCATTTTTAAAATCTAAATATTACATAAACTATATTTTTCTACGAAATTGCCAACTAGTCATGTACTTCTCACTTGCAAACTACATACTCTCAACTAATCTGAGGTGTGTGTATCATGGAAACATACGAAGTATTAAGTTCTATGTGAGTTTGTGGCATTTGGAAACGACAATAATTGAACCTACATTAGGAAGACAAAACATTAAGTAAAATAAATAAACTTTGTGTTTTGCACACGAGAATGCCAATAAAGATACAAAGGACTTACAACACTTTCAATCTCCCCTTTTGGCTTTATGGGAAAAATCATTGCACAATCTATACATACAATGCATCAACTATTCATGTAAAATGATCTAAATAAGTTCATTGCCATGAATAAACTTTGACATATAACTCATACACCCCCTAACACACATACCTTAAGTGCATTTGTCTTGTCATGCTCCATCCGTATTCATGAATCAACACACCCATCTTAATGCATATTCCAATCTACATGTCTAACTCTAGCTCCACTTGAGCAAAACAGTCTCTAGCTTTACTTGTATCATTCACACATGAACCAACACATACCCATGAACGTATCGTGTAGACTTATGTGGAGTCTAACCAAATACTATCATGTCACCCTTACATAGATACACATCATAAGATAAGTGCAATCAAACATGCAACTAAGAACCAACACAACTCCCCCTAACTTCATACAACACTCCTATGTATGCAAGTTAGAAAACACGATGCAGTGCAAACTACACTCGTATCCCATGCAGCGAACACACAGTTATGCAAATAAACTTCTTCCTATGTTTAGCACGAAAATAAAAGGAATAGCCCTATATGAGGGATAGAAGGCATAGAATATGCAATAATCGTACAAACTCATGAAACCATGAGAGACAAATAATTGAAAAATTCAAAAAGAAACACATGCAAAAGAAAAAAAACATGAACAAAACATAAATAATATTTTACTAATAAAGCTTTGAACCCAATTTTTGTTATGTAATAAAGAGTAGAATAAAAAGAAACATAACTAAAAAGAAAATCAAGACTCTCATTTTTCATTTCTCTCATCATCAAAGGAGGCTTAATGAGTACCAACTCGCTATTCCATACGAATAAGTGGTTGAGAAGAAAAAAAGGAAAAAACTCTTTTGGCTCAAGGTTGGAATTTCTATCATCCAGTAAAGCATGCCATGGTTTGAGGTAGAAAGATACATTGTCTACCTTCTTAGAGAAATCCGAAGTTGGGAATCACACCAAATGAGTGAATATGAGAGGTAATTACACCTATTGACTGTCTGTTTAAGGGCCGAGGACCTAGGAGAGCATGCATGCTCCAACCTAAAAATCCTTTCATATATTTGAAGCAACATTTTTCTAAACATGGCATGCTCTTGATGATCTGTGCAAGCCTTGTAAGTCCCTTTTATGTCTTTATTGGTGTTCCCGTGTGCAAAATAAGGAGTTTGTTTATTTTGCTTAGTATTTTTGTCTACCACTATGTATGGTGCTTTGCTTGTGATCAGTATCACAACACTCACGTAGATCTAAACACTATTGTATGTTTGTATGATGCACACACCACGAGGTGGTTGGGTGCTTATAAATTGCATGTTCAAATATGTTTTTACTTGCATGTGTTTTCCTAAATTAGTGGGTGTTTCTGGTTTTTTTTGGGTGAAGTTTTGGCTTGAAAAACTTATTTCTAGTGGTTCGTAGGGGCATCGTGGAGGTCTTGTTGGTGGGTTGCTAAGGTTGTCTGTGAAGGGTCTGCGAGTGTGCACAGGATGGAGGTGTGACTCGTTGGACTTGACTGATATCTCTCAAGGGGTTCGTAGTGGTGGTCAGTGAGGCCTTGAGGGGGTGCATGGCGAGGGTTCAGGAAGTTGAAAAATTAGCTATAAATACCCCCTCCTCTCATTTAAAACACTTTTTCACATTTTTTTAACCCCTCTTTCTGATACTTATTTGTGTTAATGGTTGGTGTTGGATAAAACTTTTTTTTGTGTAATATATTTTTATCAAAATTATATTTTATATTTTATATTTTTAGTATCACTAATACATTGAATGTTGTTCCATATTAGTGATTCGAAGGTGATAATTCACTTGGAGAATTTTTGTAAATTAATATTTTGAAAAAGGATTTTTTTTGTATTCTTAATGCATCAAATGTTGTTTTTGTATTGAGATATGAGGTGGTGATGGAGTTTGTTAAAAATAGTTGCCGTAATCATAATACATCGAGTGTATTTATGTATTGTTATTAAGAGGTGGAGTTTGCGTATCAACACATGACGAATGTGTTTCTATATTATTGATATAAGGTATATAATCTAAAATAAAAATTTGGGTAAACTGTATATTATTTGTACATGCATACTAATTATGGGTATTTGCATCACATTGTGTGCTGGTGTGGCTCTAGAGTTGAGTTGAATCTGGTGAGGATTAAAGTAACTATGGAGACAGCTGGTGATAACAGTCTAAGTAGTTAGAACACGTGGTCCCGGACTGATAGAGGTATTTGGCATTATCTTTATCGAGTTTGTAGTAACTGTTCTATTTCATTTAATGAATTTGGTTGTTGAGTGGTTACCAAGGTGGGTTTACCATATTATATTATTGTGTTTGCTTGATCTGCTACATAAGTTAGTACATTCTGAGTATCCACGGTATATGTGATAACATATGTAGTCTATATAAGATTGGAAAGTATTTACTTCATTTACTTGATTTGCTAATATTTTTTTTTATCTTCTTATCTACAAATTACATGTTATTTGTCTTTGGTATTTTGCTGCCTGTACAAGAGGGGCGAGTCCTTAGGAGTCCGTATCACTTAGACTTGGTTGTTGGCCAATTTGGGACTCTCTCATTTGGTATTAAAGCTGGAACACCCTTGTTGGGCTTAACCGCTTTGGTGTTTATCTATTTCTCATACTTTTTACAAACACTCACTTTTCCCTAGGATGGATTCTATTGAAGGAGGAAACATAGGTAAACCTCCTCTTCTCAATGGGTATAACTATGCCTGTTGGAACTCTCAAATGCGGGCTTGCTTTTGGTCAATGAGAGACCGTGTCTTGTATTAAGCAAGAAATGGATGGTGCCTCCTGCGAAGACTCTTTAAGTTGGAACAATTATTCACAAACCTATGATTGAGTGAACTAAGGAGGAAAGTCGTGATCTCCAAGCTTTTGAAATACACCACCTTCTCCAGAAAATAACAATTGCTTTGAATAAAGGAAAGAGTCTGATGCTGAAAACCACCAAGACTCAAAAAGGGAAAGAATCCTCTTATGTTAAGAGTGATTATTCTTCAAGTTTGGATGAAGAGGAATTTGCTTTGTTAGCAAAGTAGTTTAAGAAATACTTTAGGAGCTAAAGGAACGCTTCTAGTAAGTCAAAAAGGGAAAGCTCTAGTATAAGAGATTCTAGAGCCAAAGTTGAAGACTCTGATGAAGAAGAAGCGAGTCCTCAGTTGAGTGGTTAGGTTAGACAAGTTAGGTGTTACGAGTACAAAAAACTTGGACACATTACAGCTCTGTGCCACTTAAAATGACTAGAATTTGGCAAGAAAGCTATGGTGGTAGAGGTTACTATTTTGGATAGTAGCTATAGTTCGGAAGAGGATGAAAGTAACTTTATAGCCTTTATGGCAACTAAAGATGATCCTCCTACTATATCCTCTCAGTCTTCTAGATTCTTCGATGAGGATGAGTATGATGAGCTCCTAGAAACTTATAATGAATTTCTCAGGAAGCAAATTAAGATCGAGAAAGCTTAAAAGAAGGCTTTGGATAGCCTTGAGGTTAAAGAAAAGGAGTTGAGTAATCTTAAAGCTGAGTTTGACTATAAGAAGTCTACACACTTACTTGACAAGGATGATTTCACTAAGAAATGTGAGATTATGCAAAAATGGTTTAATGACATGGTTGTTGTAGCTGAGTCAAATAAGTCAAGGATGAGAATCCTTTAACAATCTCTAAAGAATTTTCAAAGAGTTGTAGACTAGTAGATAGTAAGTTCGGATCTGTCAAAAAGGAAGTTGAATGGATCTCACTTATAGAAAAGAACGTTGTGATCTTAGAAAGTGAAAAGACATCTTTCTCATGCCTTATTATTAAAAGATGTGTATTTGCTAGCTCTTCAAGAAAAAGTTAAGAGTTTGGGCAATTCTACCAGTTTTCTTTAGGCATCAGTTAAGTAAAAGGATGACATGCTCACTTCTTTGAGTACAAAGGAGTCTGACATTGAGAAAGAGTTGGAACACTTAGGGCGACTATTAAGAACTTCTGATGGGTATTTAGAAGCTTGGTGAGATTCTTGTTGACATTAAGGCACCCGGAGATAGACACGGGTTAGGTTTTACTAATATTGGTTATGTAGTTTCTTCTCCTTCCACTACTACTTCTGCTTCTATCTTTGTAAAGTCAACAACTTCTACTATTCTTACTTCTACTACTGTTCCCACTTGTACTGTTACTTCTCTCTTCATTAGACCTATTGTGGAAAACCCTTTTCACAAGATTGTTGCTGCAATAGGTAAAGGTAAAGTTTCTAGGAAAGGTACGTTGCAGGTGTCGTTCCAGCCAGTCTCTTCTAGCATGTTGATCTTCTCATCCCTTGCTTCTTCTTCTTGTCGTGCCGGTGATTGTTTACTGCCACTGCCTACATGCTTCTTTCTTTCTTGTCACCACTATGGTCAACGTGGGCATATCAAACCTCACTATTAGAAGTTGAGTTCTCATCCATGTATGAGACTCAATATAGGCATTTCTACCACTCCTTCTCCTCCTCGTGTTACTCCTCAGAAATAGAGACCCAGTTCCTCTTGCTCTTAAGTTTATAGCTATCATTCTTGTGGTACTGTTAGCCACCTTGTTGGCCAGTGTCCAAGATATGCTCTGAGTAGTACTATGAGATCTCCCATTCTGACTTCTCAGGATGTACCTACGGTGGTTTCTTTGAGCATTTTATTTCTGGGTGTATTATGCAGCGGCGATAAGTAAGGGCAAAACTTTCTAAAAGCCTTCCTAGTTGCATGTATGATCGCTCGACAGGTAATTTGAGATTTTCAAAAAATAAAGAATTCTCGAGTGGTTCATACACCACATGCTCATTTGGACCAGAGATTACATCTGCTCCTATTGGCCCTCATCACTTCTTTTTTAGATGGAGGGATGTAGTTTGATCACATTATTTTAGGGTGTGAGTCAGTTTGTTTTGAGTTATTTCTTCCTTTCTTTGTCTTTCTTGTAGCATTCTCTGTATGTGTTTGTTTTCATGTTTTGTGTTTTCTCTAAATGTCTTTATTTTCCTTGTACTCTTCTTTCTTTATTTTAATTTGCTTAAAATAATTTTTATCTCTTTTACCCTTTAGGATTGCTTGTCGAGCACCTTTGCTAGGGTTTCAGTGACAGTTCACTGGGGTTTGCTAAGGTCTTGCCAAAGTAGTGTTTTTACATACTCATGGGTACCTTTCTCACCCCCTTCATGAAGGGTTAGCGAGGTATATGGTTTCTTATATAAACCCCTTTTTCTCATTTGTTTCAAGCCATAGAATTTTCTAAACACTTCCTACCTAAAAATTACCTAACCTGCTACCTTCTAATCTACCTTTAAACACTTTTACACCTCTTTTTCTCCAAAATGCCTCGAAAAACCAAAAGATATCATGTCATTCAAGATGAAGATGGTCGTTGTTCTCCATCCAGTGGATCTGCTTCTCAGCTTAAGAAGTCTCCATCTTGTATTTGTGCGTGCTCAATTCTGATTGAGGAGTTTCTTACTATCCAAGAAAAGTTTGCCTACTTTTCTTAGCTCTCTGTATGTTCTCTTACTTACTCCTACAACTCTACTTTAGTCGTAGAGTTTTATTATGCAATACGTGCTCATCGTACTCATCACTTCTCTATTTATTTTTCTTTAAGGGAACGTGAGGTCACCTTCTCTAGAGATAATGTCTTAGACCTCTTATCCCTCTAGAATGTGGAAAATCCATCTTTTCCCATATGTCCTTTTAAATATGAAAATCTTACCGGTCCTAACTTTTTAATTGATCTCGAGCATCTCAGAGCTTGAAATCAGTCTTTCATGGTTGCCAGACGTATTGGACCTAACATTCCTTTTACTGGAGGTTTTATTTTTGTTAATAATTCCTCTCTTGGATCCATACTTTTGCAAGTCATTTTTTCTTGCATCCCATGTCTCTTATATGCCTAATGCTAGGGGATATTTTCTTTGTGCCATTCTTGATGGTGAGCCTTTAGATCTCATTGGTATGATGTTTAAGACCAGCAATTTTGTTCTTTCTCTTCTTTTTCATCTACTCTTCAGTATCCATCTTTGATTACTCGCTAGGGACAATCTATCCTTGGCGATGCATTTAAGGTTTATGGTTACGGTAGTACTCACCTTTCTATTAAAAACCTTTAGGCATCATGCTCTTCTTTAAGAAAACACTATGCCTTCTTCTTCTTCTTCTTCTCAGAGTGCCTTTATTTCTACCCCTTCTACTTCTCTTCTTTTCTTCCTTCTCAATCTTCTAGGTTTGCCTATCCAAATGAAAAGGTGTAGGCTTTGTCGTAACATTTGGACGAGGTTCTTGAAAGTATTTTTTAAGAGCGTTAGGAATGCAAACTCTAACGATAGAGGCTGATGAAAATTAATGATAGGGTGAGTAGAATTGAGTGTCTTCAACTGGCCCATCATGGCTCTCCACGGTCCTCTAGTTCTCGACTATTTGTTTAGCATTCTAGTAAGGTGCATTGTTCCCAAATTTACTTAGTTGGTATGGGCACTGGTGCTCTTCTCAGAGATTTAGAGATGTAATTACCTTAGTCATCTGATTCTTTTGCACAGATGTTTGGTCAGCTTGCTACCTTTGGTGTTGAGTTTCTTGACCTCCTGCAGCCTTTTTCCCACCCCTCTGACTATAGGCAGTCTGGAATCAAAGGTAGAGATGAAGGGAGTGAAAAATCTTAGTTTTTAATTGTTTTTTAATTTTTTTGTACTTTTATTACTTTTTCAAAATTTTGTAATAAAATTCTTGAAATTTAATAAAATTGACTTTCTTTGTTTGGTCCTTACGTCAGTTTCTTTTACTTATGCTTTGTTTCCTCTCTGCTTATGTTGCATGAGTGTATAGGATTACTGTATAGTGTATGCCTTCTCTTCCTTATATATGGGTGTTCCTTTGACTTTATGTGTAAAAAAGGGGGAAGAAGTTTGTATGTTGCATAACGTGTTTACATCTGTTTTCTACTTTGTATGGGATGTGAGCGTAAGTTTGCATCATATATTTTTGTTTGACTTGCATGCATTCAGGGAAAGTGTTTCATGAAGTTAGGAGGAGTTTTGTTTGCTACATGTTTAACCTATCAGTGTACACTTGTGTAGGAGTAACACAATAGTTGTTTGATAGATTCACATAGATCTACAAGATATGTTCACTTGTATGTGTTTGTTTCATATATACATAATACAGATGTAGTTTTTGGACCTTGTAGGTCACTTCGAGCTAGGGTTAGCATTAAGACGGATGTGTTAATTCATGAAAATGGATGGAGCACTACAAGACGAAAGCACTTAAAGTGTGTTGACCACGCTAAATCAGCAAGTGCATGGGTCAGTGCATAAGAAATAAGTATTTTTAAGAACAATGGTTGTTGTAGCCACGAGGATTGCATTCATAGGTATTTCAATACCAAACTACAGTTACATTAAACTATTTAGGCTAAGATAAATATAGGTAAAATAATAATAAAATCTTAATATTTACAATAATGGATCCAAAACAACCACACTAATACACTAAACACAAAGAGTCATAGGAATCCATCATCCCAAATAATTGTCAAACAAATTATTTGATCAGTGGACTCTACCTTATGCATGCATTCCTCTTTGAAGTAAACTGCACACAATATAATAATCTAACCTAATCACACTCTCATTCCAATTAGATTAAACTACTACTCATTAAGATCGCCAATAATAGATCACATACACAAGAATCATACATCTCAGTCTAGAAATTATGTATTCTATTCAATCAAGACAAACAATTATACAAGAATCGTACCTCTATGGTATACTTATTAGTTAGATAATTAATTGCAAATAGATCAGATTGAATAATATAATTGAAAAAGCAATCACAATGGAATAGAAGAACAAGCTAAATTATTATATAAAAAGATATAGTTCAAGAGGATCTTAACAACAAATTTAGCTTCACAAAATATTCAACAAAATCTCAAAAACTATGAGTAAAATACAAATGAAGAAATTAACACAAAAGGGTAGAAAAAGATAAAACCATTCTCCATTGTTGGTTTGGAAATAAATCTTCATCAACTATCACTTTGGTGGAATTAAACCACAACACCTTCAATGTTGAATCCTCCTGTTGCTATGCCTTATTCTCTAAACTGCTGCCTCTTTTCTATAAATTATGTAGGTTAGTGGTGGAATGTGTGAATCCATTTGCTATTTGCTAAGAGGTCTATTCATAGGTTAAGAGTTATAGGTTACAAGGAATTGTAATTCAATTAGGATTCATAGTGCAAATAGGACACATGTTCAAGTAGAAATGCTGGAAATTTGGCACTTCATGTACATAAAATAGAACTCACTGTGACCTAAAATAGTGAGTGCCACAACTCAAGGCTCTCGAATCACTAGTGGAAATTCGCATTCTGGAAAGCCACTTTTTCACCACCTAGGCACAAAGGTCTCTGATTGCGAGTGTAAAAATGCATGTTGCGGCCCAAATAATTCTTCGTCGTGGTTCTAGGCTCTCTATGCTGATTTGAGTTCCTTTTGCTCATTTTTCCTCTGTTTGCTAATGTTACCTATGTTGACACAATTGAACAAATATTAAATCATGTTAACCACTTTAAGCACAAAACAATGCATATAGTTAGCCTAGAAGTGGCCAACTAACTCTACTTTTGTAGAGTTATCTCGGGTGTCTTGTCTGTGTCAAAGTTTTTTCATAGGAATGAACTTCGTTAGATCATCTTCCATGGAAAAATTATGTTTGATGCGCGCCTTGTATTGGTTGTGTAGTACTTTTTCACGAAAAGCCAAAGGGGGAGTTCTATGTCCTGTAAGTCCCTTTAAGTCTTTGTTGCAATTTTCGTGTGTAAAACACAGAGTTTATTTATTTTACATAGGGCTTTTGTCTATCTCTATATTCAGTGCTTTGCTTGTGATTAATATTGCACATACTCACGTAGATCTTAACACTATTGTATGTTTGTACCACCTTGTGGTGGTTGGGAGCATATAAATTGCATATTAAAATGTTTTTACTTGCATGTGTTTACCTGAGTTGGTAGCTATTTATTATTTTTTGTTTGGTGAAGCTTTTCCTTGAAAAAAATTATTTTTACTGGTTCACTGGGCCTTGCAAAGGTCTCGTGGGTGGCTCACCGAGGTGATTGGCTTAGGGTCTTTGAGTGTGCATAGGGTGGAACTGTGGCTTGTTGGACGTCGTTGATATCTCGCGGAAGGTTCACTGGGTTGGTCAGCAAGGCCTTGCGGGGGTTTGCAGCGAGGTGTTAGTGAGTTGAAAAATTAGCTATAAATACCCCCCTCTCTCTCTTATTTAATACACCTTTTCACAATTCTTTAATCCCTCTTTCTCATACTTATTTGAGTTGATTGTTGGTGTTGCATAAAACTTGCTTTTGCTTAAAACATTTTTATCAAAAATATATTTTATATTTCCCGTATCACTAATACGTTGAGTGCTATTTTGTATTAATGATTCGGAGGTGATAATAACTAGGAGAAATTTTGTTAATTAATATTTTGAAAAAGGACATTTCATATTCTCAATACGCCGAATGTTGTTTATGTATTGAGATACCAAGTAGTGGTGGAGATTGTTAGAAATAGTTTATCAATCGGAGTTTCCATATTAACAATATATCGAGTGTATTTCTATATTGTTATTATGAGGTGAAGTTTTCGTATCAACATATGTCGAGTTTCTTTCCATATTGTTGATACAAGGTATTTTATTCTCAAATCATATTTTGGAAAAACTGCATATTATTTGTACACGTATACTGATTGCAGGTATTTGCATCTCATTGTGTGGTGGTGTGGCTCTGGAGGTGAGTCAAATCTAGTGAGGATCAAAGCAGCTGTGGAGATAGCTAGTGATAGCAGCCTAGGTAGTTAGGACAGGTGGTCCCTGATTGATTGAGGTATTTGGCATTTTATCTTTATTGAATCTGTTGTAACTGTTCTATTTCATTTAGTGAATTTGGCTGCTGAGTAGTTGCCTTATGTAACTCATGGATGTTACCACTTTGGATTGGAGCCTAAGTGGGTTTACCATGTTATATCGTTGTGTTTGCTTGATTTGCTGCATGAATTAGTACAATTTGAGTATACACGGTATATGAGACAACATATATAGTCTATACTAAGATTGGAAAGTATTTGCTTCTTTTACTTTATTGTTTGATATTTGTTTTATCTGCTTATCTGCAAATTACTTGTTATTTGTCTTTTGCTTTCTGCTACCTGTACGAGAGGGGTGAGTCCTTAGGTGTCCCTATTATCTAAACTTGATTGTTCACCAAGTTGGGATTCTCTCAATATATAGTACGGTCCTGAATGACTTTGTTCAGGCATTGTTTGTTAGAGGCTAACTCTTGACACACTAGTGAGAGCTCTAAAAAATGATGAGAAGGAGGAGGGGCAGGAGGAATAGAAGGAGCATGAATAGATTGAGAGATAGTATGAGTGAAGAGGAGGAAGGATATGAGTGTTGAAAGACAATGGAATGCAAGGAAGGAAAATTTTTGGCGTGCACAATTCCTCTACTAACTTTGGTGTCAAGAATACCACAAAAGTTGGAATTACTCCACCTATTAATCAGAGAAGGATAATGAAGGGTAGAGAGAGCTAAAGTAGTAGATCGAAAGGTAATGGTCCTATAAATCATGCCTGCATGATCTATAGTCTCATTGTTTAGGATAGCACATAGAAAATGGCCCTCTAGGTATAGTCAAGGACAATGTGTGAGAACGAGGGTAGAGAGAAGCACTCACAATATAGACTAGGTGCAAATTCTTTCAAGGTGCAAATTCTTTTAAGGGCAGAGCATTCACAACATAGTATCCATGGTTAGGGCTAGCCATACAAATTCAAGAAGATCACCACTGATGAGATTTTCAAATTCAAAAGGAATGATGAGAAATGAAGGGTTCTCTATATTTAGAAGAGACAATAAACTAATGATAATGTCTTGAGAGAAGGAAACCTCACATCCTTGTAAGAAAAAGGACATAGAAAAACAATAAGCAGGATAAGGACCAATTGGAGAATAAAACTCCTAAACAAAAGGACGGTCAAAACATACGTTAATGAACGTTAAGTGTGATAACTCTATGAAAGTAGAGTTATTTAGTCACTTTTACACTAGATAATTGTTTTGTTTTGATCTTAAAATGATTAAAATGGAGTTATTTATATTTAATTAAGTCAATGTAGATGAAAAAAAGGCAAACAGGGTGAAAATGAGATAAAGGGGATTTATTTGAGCCATGGGGCATATAGTGCTGGACATATGGTTAGAAATTGGGGGATCCAAGCTGTAGCATGATCAATTCTAGGCTACTGCTCTCTTGGAAGACAATGGATTCTAGCAAGACTTTTGTAGCGATGGAGGAAAAGTTTAGCCTTGGCGCGAAATTATTTAGGCTGTGGTGCATGCAGTTTTCCAAATTGTCCAAGGAGTTGGACTGTGGCGCTCATGGAGTTGTTCGTGAAATGTGCCCATAATGACAGTTTCCTATTTAGACCATGCTTCCAATTTGGCTACAATTACTTGTTCCCTACAACTTTTAGCCTATAAATACAACTCTAAAGCAGCAAACCATTTCATTTAACACTTTTCTAGATTAACTTAAATATTTAGAGAAGGAGGCAACAATTTTGTGAATGAGGAAAAAAAAGAGAAGGATACAAAATTGAAGGTTTTGGAGTTGAGTTCCACTGTGGTGATAGTTAGGGGATATTGGTTTCCTACGTAATAGGTAGAGATTGGTTTTATCTTTCTCTAGCCTTTTTGATTTTATCTATTCTCTTGTATTTTCTTATTATTCTGGAATTTTATTAAATATGATTATGTATAGCTAAACTTATTGTTAGGATCCTATTGAACTCAATTTATTTATACAATGAATTAGTTTTTTTCTCCCATCCAATGTGATTGCAAATTAATTAATAAAATTCAATTTGAATTTTATGCAATTAATTATGTAATTGACAATTATAACATAGAGGCAATTACGTAGCTTTAAGAGAAGTATTTAATTGCAATATCTTGATTGAATAACATACAAAGTTTCTAGGCTGAGAGGTACGATTCTTGTGTATGTGGTTTATAATTGACATGAGTCGTAGTGTAATCTAATTAGCATGAAAGTGTGATTAGGTTAAATTACTATATTGTGTAGTTTACTTGAGAGAGGAATGCATGCATAGGTTAGAGTCAATTGATCATATAATTTGTTGGCAATAACTTGGGATGGTAAAGTAATTCATGTGTGAAAAATTGAAGGATAGTGGATTCCTACGATTCTTTTGCACTTAATTTGTTAGTGTGGATGTGTTGGATCAAGTAGTATAAATATTAAGTTTTTGTTATTTTTGTTACTGTTACCTATCAATTATCATTAGCCTAAATAGTTTTTTCTAACTGTAGTTTGGTACTCAACTCCTTATTAATCCAATCCCAGTGGGGTACTCAACTTATCCGCATGTCATGCACTTGCGGTTTAGCGTGACCAAGTTTTTGGCGCCGTTACCAGAGATTGACATTGATTTGTGTTTGATATCGTTCCTAGGGATACCAAAACTAATTTAGTCACAAATAAAAAAAAAGGCAAAATAAATTTTTTTCTTTTTTCTTGCTGTTATTTATTTATTTTATTTTGTATTATTTTATTAACTTTTTTCTTTTACTAACATAACTTTTAGTTATTTTTATATTTTTTTGTATAATTGTTTTCTTTTAGTTTTGTATTGATACATAGGTGATGGACTCTATTGAGCATCAAAGGCTTGTGGATGCAAGGATGATAATTGATGAGGCAACCAACCGCATAATGTATATTGAATGGGCTAGGGCTGTGAGGAAGCTTTCTATACAACAACATTCAAATCTTGTTATGCTAAGGTCCTACATATCTACTCAACCTGTACAATATTCATTGCATACATAAATGTGGAATGGAAGGGACCACACCTATGACAATGTCTATAGCAATTCGAACTCATCACAATCAAAATTCGGATTAGGGGAGTCATTCTTACAATTCTTAAAGCTACAATTAGGAGGGAAAACCTTCTACCTAGCTACCATATGCAATGGACTACTACCATAATCCACAACAACCCTCACAATGGAAGAACCATCATATGAGAATGCCTTAAACTCTTCTATGGAATTGATGCAAAGCTTCATAGACTAGCTCAAACAAGAGACTCAACAAGTAGAGGGGCTAGATCAGGGCATTGGGGAGCAACAAAATGACTTATTTTGCAACCTCCCCCAAACCCAAGGGTTCTTAATTAATGATACAACTAATTTGGGTAAAGTACGTGAGGTAGTGGAGAACATTGAGGATCTAAGGCATGTGGTAGAAGATGACCCCAATGACATTTTTGGAGAACATCTAGTAGCTCATGAGGAGGAAAGCCAAGCTCCTATAATTTTGTATACACCAGTAGGACTTATCGAAGGGCTTTACTTTGACATACAAAATTAGGAAAGTGACCTAGGGCATTAAGAATGAAAGGATTACTTTTAAGATTTATTGAGACAAGAACCTCCCTAGAGAAGTCGATGAAGACTATTGGTTGGATTTTAAGAGTGAGCTCAAGGAGTGGAACTTAACAATGAAGCTTCAATTGTTTGTTTGACTTAGCCTTTGGGCAAGAATTGGATGTTGGAAGATTCTAAATTCTAAAATTGGGTCTTCATGCCTCAACAAAGAGGGAGAGGGTTTGGAACCCAATTATTAAGCAAGATGATCTTGGCCCAACAACCATAAAAACCATAAAGTGGTTGTTTATAGAATATTATGTGAATTATCTACCTTGATGGATAAGGAGGGTCTAGTCAATGACCTAAAATTTGACACTTTTTGGGAGGCAACCCAAATAATTAAAATTTTATATTTTTGTTTTATATTTAAATTTTTTTTAGTTTTCTTTGTGTTATGTTTTAGGTGAATAAAGCAAGGGACGGAGACATTGGTGCTTACATGGACATATCAAGTTGTAAAGACTATGGTATCATTGAGGGAGTTTTTCTTTAATTCATATATCTTTTTTTCTATATGTGTTTTGCACGTCGAGGACAATGTGCAATTCAAGTGTGGGGTGGGAACTTCGTTTTATTCTTTTGTGATTAATCACAATTTTCAATTTTTTTTAGATTGTTCAATAATAAATTGGGTAGAAATTGATGAACATATACAATCTAAATGCATGTATGCTTGGTTTGAAATATATGAACCCGATGATAGAATTGGTTGTCCTGACTAGGATAAGGGTATATCATGTTCATTAAGATACCCACATGTATCTTGTGTATGTTAGCTAGTTTTTGATTGGATTGATTCAATTTTATGCACATGTTCATGATTGATTTTGGTGTTTTTATTGGGAGAAAATTTGGTGTAAGTTATGCTAGTTGATTAGTACTTCCATGCTCTTGAATCTATTTAATCATTCCTTGAAGCAAAATCATAAATATTATTTACCTTTGGGAATGATTTAGGCCATTATTTAAATCAATTGAGCCTTTAAAGCTAACCTATGTATATGTCCTTAGTCACACATTTAAGCCGAAACAAACCCCTTTCATGTCTTTAAACCACATGTGAGTCTAATCAAAATTGTGTATTACCTTTACACTTGTATTCTTAGCTTGTGTGAAAATGGAATCATGTGTTGTGCTATAGAGTAAGTGATGTATGCTCAAAAAGCATGATTATTCTATGATTATTTGGATTTAAATGATGTTTTAGGATCTATTTATGTTAATTTTATTGAATTATTGCACAATTGTCGTTTTTGGAATCACGGGGTATGCTTTGATGAATTTCTGATAATTACTAGTGCAAAGCATCACACGCACATAAATGACATGGAAAGTGGGAGGTTAGAGAGAAAATTGTCAAACAAGCATGAGCTCACTGGCCCAACATTGAGTAAGCCACGACCTTGCTTTCTCAGATCAAATTGGATACTTTTGGATGACTATGCGCTCTGCAGTGTGCATATGTTTCAGCTGCGGCAGAGCGTCCTCAGGTTACATTTATTTTCCTAGACTTCATTGTATGCCACGGCGGTGAGTTATATGAGCTGTGCACGCACAGATTTTGATGCAAAAATTTGGACTTGATTTTCCAGCATCGTAACTACACACAAACCCTAATGTACCTAGGATTTGCTTATGCCTATAAATACATTGTTAGAGTGCTAAACCTAGAGATATATATTCATAGAGATATTATAGTGGATAATTTACATATCATATAATTAGTTTATATCTTTATTCAACCTTCAAGAGGTTAATCTCCAGTAGAGTGATTTAGAGAGAAACATTTGAAGAAAAATTTGAAGAATAATCAAGAGTTGGAAGCATATAAGATAAGATAATATCTATCAAGTTGAGTTTTTTATTTCTTTCTTCATTCTTCTTAGAATTTTAATGTTTTCTTCATTTGTAAATCTAGATGTAATGAGCATCATCTCTGGCTAATTTTATATTAATTTAGGACTCTTATGAACCTAATTTTCTAACATTTGTTGATTTAATTTATTCCCCTAATGTGATTGCCATTTTTGATTATATTTGTTGATTTGAGTTTGATTGTTAACTAATTGATAAATTACCAATTAATTTATAGAGACATATAGGTAGCTATGAGAGAAGTATTTATATGTTTGTCTTGATTATGCATAGTTTATAGGCTAAGAGGTACGATTAGTATGTGTGTGATCTATAGACGTTCTTCGTGCGTAATAATTTAATGTAATTAGCATGAGAGTGTGATTAGGTTGAATTATTATATTGTGTATAGTTTACTTGAGAGAGGAATGCATGCATAGTTTGGGGTCAATTGATTGTATAATTTGTTGCTAATTGTTTGGGGAGGAATTTATTGATTCATATGCTTATGAGATTGGTGAATTAATGACTTCCTAGATTACATCTCTCATATATCTCTTCCTTGCATTTTCTGTTTATAGAAGCATTAGTAATTAGTTGTTTAATTTTAGTTTATTATTTTGTATTATCCGAACAGTAATCCTATTATTTGCATTAGTACTCGATTGCTAAATATATTTTTTCTTATGGGTTCAAAATTCTATCTTTAAATTCTTATCCCATGTACGTGTCCTATATACTCATAGTTTAGTGTGCACAAGTTTTTGGCGCCATTGATGGGGAAAGATTTATAACTTATAATGGATATGGTATTAATATTACTAATTTGGACGTTTTAATTTTTTGTTTCAGTGTTATTGTTATATGCTCAGGTTGGTAGGTGAAAAGTTAGTTCCTTTAGATTCTGAAATTTAGAGAACTGTATGTCCCTTAAGAAAGGAATAGGTGGAACACCAATATAGGGTTATGGTAGAGCACAGGGACCAACAAGCTTTGGTTTCTCCCAAATCTCTAAGAGATTTTATAGTCCCTCTAGTAAATGAAGCCTAATCATCAATTTCTAGACTAAGTATCAATGCTAACAACTATGAGCTTATATCGGATGTCATTCCAATGGTGCTTGCCATTAATTCAAAGGGTGGGTTAGTGATGATACCATTCTACATCTCGTATTATTCTTGAAAATTTATGATATTTTTAAGATGAATGATGTCTCAGACGATGCAATACTCCTTCGTCTTTGCTTTCTCAATGATGGATAAGGCCAAGGCTTGGTTACAAACACTACCAGCAGGTTCAATCACAACATGGAATTAGCTAGCTCAAAAATTATTATCTAAGTATTTCCCACCGTCAAAGACTACAAAACTCAGATATGACATCACATTTTTTCAGTAATTTGATGGAGAATCATTCTATGAAACTAGAGAATGTTTTAAGGAACTTATATGTGGACTGCCTCAAGTCAAAGAAAAGGATACATAACTATTACTACACATTATCTTGATCACCCTTGGGTTTTACATAGTCAAATCTTGAGGTAAACTTTTTATCATTTTCTACTTTCATGATATTATTTATAATTAATGTGATCTGTTTATATCACTTAGTTATAATTGATTGATTTGTTCATCAAATTTTTATCTGCTTATATACTTTATTTTTAGCTTTGCATATGTTCCTTGTCCGCATAACACATAAACCATTACAAAAGTATTGTTAGAGTGCTTATCTAGTTGGAACATTTGTGATAAGTTATCTAATATAACCATTAATGATTGTTGCACCAATAATTCTATTATTGATGTTTTATTGGATAAAGTTGATAATTCTTCACTCTTATTGAATGAATCTCTTTTCCACATGAGCTGTTTTACTCAAATTTTGAATCTAATCATGAAAGCTGGATTAGAACTTCTTGGTTATGAGCTTCATAGGATTTAGGAAAGTGTTGCCTATCTGTCCCTTACATCCAAATGAGTTAAGGAGTTTAGGGAGGGTGTTAAGAAGTCAAGAGTTCAGTGTAACGAGTTGAGGAGTTAAGAAGGTGGTACTTGACTGCAAAACTAGGTGGAACTCTACCTATGAAACATTATCGAATGCTATTTCTTACAAGAAGCTATTTAATCATTTTGAGCAGTGTTAACCTCAATTCAAATGTGCCCCTCTTGATATAATTGGACTTTGGCACAATAAATTGTAAAAAGATTTAAAAAAAATTTCATAGAGTCACACATAAAATTTTATAGGATGCAATATCCTACCACAAACATGTTATTTTTAGAGATATGACAAGTGAAAATGGCATTGTTTGATTGGCTTACATCAACACAAGAGGAAATTAGGATTATGGCATTAAGTATGATAACAAAGTTTCAAAATATTGGGATGACATACATGGAATTGTTGCTATGGAGACTGTGTTGGGTCCTAGGTACAAAATGAAATTGATTGAGTTTTGTTTTCCTCAAATTGATGGAGTTGAAAACTATAGAGAGAATATTGATAAAGTGCATAAGATTTATGTTGATTTGGTCAATCAATATCAACAAACTGGGGTAAGACAAGAGCCTTCTAGCTCATCATTTTCTATATCAGAGGCCAATGCAAAGAATTATATTGATCCCTTATTGCAATATGTCATGTTTGTATCAAGTAGTAGGATTACTGATTTGGTGAAGACATATTTGACATCTACTTGGAGAAAGGGGTTTTACCTAGAAAAAAACTTTGACATACTTGCATGGTGGAGGACAAATGGTCTTAAATATCCTGTACTACAAAGAATTGCAAGAGATTTACTGGCTATTCCTATTTCCACTGTTGTATCTGAGTCTACTTTTAGCATAGGTGGTAGGGTTTATCCAAGCATTGTAGTTGATTTTAGTGATCCACAGTGGAGGCATTGATGTGTGCCCAAGATTGGCTTTGGCCTCAATTTGAGGGTATGAACTTTTTTTTATTTAAATTATACGACATACGATTATTGTTTTATTTTGTTAATTTTTTTTAATTATTAATAATTGTTGTTTAGGTGTTTACTAGTGAAATTCGTTGAATTTTTTTTTCCAAACATGATACTGTTGGGTTGGAGGATATTGAGGATTTTGATTCTTTTGATGAAGATGATGGGGACAAAGAAGATGGCTCAATAACTATTCTTTCCATTTAATTATAGAAATGTATATAATCAAATTAAGGACTTTAAAAACCATATTATTGGTTGAGATTTAAGAGTTTATAATATGATGATACTTTATTACTCAATATTAAGGCCATATTCAATCAATATCAAGTAGAATATGTATGAGTATTCAGTTTATTATATGCTAGAAAAAGTTAAATAATTTGTGATAACAACACATTTATGCTGAGACAAAAAAAAGAGTTAGAATAACCAATATTCCAATGCATGCACTAAAATAATGAAAAGACCAACCAAATTTGTTTGTTCATTATGTGTTCAATTTGTTACACATGTGTATATAGAATTTTCAATAGAAGTTAAGAATTGGAAAAAAAATTGCGATAACTATTCTAGCACTGGTGATCAGCAAATTTAGTTATAAAAAAAAGACATTGGAATTAACAAAGGGTCAACGGATTGGGTTTATGATCCACAGATATTACTTGACCCGAACCCATACCTGTTTGAACTAAAATGGAACAGTTCAAACTAACCCATAGGTTAGACCAGGTTGGGTCAGTTCTGACCCAATTTAAAACATTGTCATCCCTACTTTACAGTTCATAGTCAAGTTTCATGCATAATTATGCCCAATCTCTTAACATGTATGAAAGTCTATAATACAAATCAAATTCATATCGTTTATCCATATCCCAATGCTCCAACATATTCATATCAAATCCTCTAAGTTCAATGTCAAGAATTCGAAATCACTTCGACTCTAAGCCTTACAAGATTCAATCTTAATATCACATTGCTCCTAAGGTTTTAAACACTCAACAAAGTATATGCAAATAGGTGTTATGTAAAGAGGAAACCAAAGAGCTTTGCATATGCGTATAAAGAATAAAAGTTCAAACGCAACAAAATTGATCTCATGGAAGGAATTAGATGTTAGGATTATGAAAAACCCACATTGCGCTTATCATACTTCAATCAACTCATTAAGCAAACAATATCAAATATGTGCCTATGGATACATGAAAATGCTTAGACTTCAAGGGGTTATTTCTTCTAGATTGCAATAGTCATATTACTACTTTTAAAATTTTGGGGTTTTTCTATTTTGTTTTCTACAGTATAATTATATGCATACTTTTTTACTTGTACATACATCTAGTTTATTTTTTCCAACCCCACACATTTATTTAGTGTTCTTTGGCTAAGTGGCTATTATTGCTTCTTTCTCTAAGGGAACCCCATATATAACATTATGCAGAAGAAGTCAAGCATGGAGATAAACACCCACTTTCAATTGTTACTCAAGTCATTTAACGAAAGTAATGAAAATAAACAACATGAACTTCATTTGATTGTTAAAAATCTTAACATCTAATGAAAGACATATGGAGATTATTTAACAATTTAGAATCATAAATAAGGTGTTTAAAAGAGTAGAGAAAAGATTTGTCTCTTAGAAAGAAATGTTATAAGCTCAAATACCTCACAAGGTAGTCTCCACTATTTGATTTTAGGATATTAAATTTAAATTCATCTCAGTTCAATATAAAAAATAAGATTTATGGATTATGACTATGAACCAATTCTTACAATAAACTTTTAGAATGATGAAAAAACTCAAACATAACATGCATAAAATACTCAGTTATTCACCATAAATTAACCAAAAATATGATAAATTTGTATCAAAAAGTTTTTTATTGACTCCTATTCACACCGCTAAAACTAAACTAAATATTGTCCTTAATGGTTTCAATTAAGTATATTTTCACAAGAGTACCAAAAGGTAGCAAATAGAGAAGAAATACTAATGCAACAAAAAAACATGATAAATAAAAATAAAAGAAGAGATATTATCGAATATGATTGGTTGGCTCCCACCAAGCACTTTCTTTAAAGTTTTAGCAAGATAGAGCTAGTTCTCGTCAATGAGGTTTGTTCCCTCCTTTGTGTTGCCCATTAAAACAAGGTATCGCAAACTCAATTATCATATGTAAAACCCTTTCAAATCCATAGAATACCGATTAGTTTCGAAACATATTTTTCAGAACAATTTCAAAACAACAAACCTTAATTTAAATTTCTATAAATTTGTCTAGAAAACTAGAAATAACACAACGTAAAAGTTTCTAAGACTAGACATGTCAAGCTTTAAAACAAGATATAAAATTCCCAATTCCAATATGCAAAACCTAGTCAAATATAAAAAATATCGAGGGTTTCTTTGAGCATCATTTTGATAAAACCTCCCTCAGTTAATTAGGTATAATTTTGAGTATAAAACTTTGAATTACAAAGAGTAAAATTAATTATAAACTAGACATCCATATATTTTCATAAAGATAATTCTTAGTAGTTGATCCCTCAGTTGCCTTATGTTAAGAGGTCATCGTATTATGGCTAAAATAAACATGATATACTAAATATCACTACTTTGGAGTAATTCTCTTGATAAGAACAAATTTAAAGCCTCAAAGAATAATAGCTATGCTAAAAAACTTGAGGCCCATGGTAGGTACGAATTGTTTAGAGAATTCTCTTCTCAATTGGGTTACAATTATGGAATGTCAAATCTCCTCAATATGGGTTACAATTGAGTATATATAGACATATAAATTTACGTTGGTCACTAGATTATTAGTATGACTAGGTTTGACAATGAGACACAATATCAGACTTGAATTGATCGAATGTAGGAATTAAGATTGTCAAGTGTCAGGTTATACTTTTTGGCTTAAGGATATGTAAGTCCTACTATATTTATTGCTAAGCGGAATGAATCTCCCATATAAGATTGTATCAAGTAGTACATACTAAACCGATTGTATAGACCAGGTCTTCACTAGTATGGCATCATTACTAGGTCGTCCAAGGGAAATCATTAGTAGGTCTTCATACGTTGGCTTTCTACAATAGATCTTTATGATTAGCTCATCACTAGTAGGTCATTATTACTAGGTCATCTAAGAGAAATCACCAGTAAGTCTTCACAAGCTGGCCTTTTTCAATAGATTTTCATAAACATGTCTTCACCAATAGGTTGTTATTAATCAGCCATCAAAGGGAAATCACCAGTAGATCTTCATAAGTTGGTATTCTACAAAAAATCGTCATAAGTAAAGTGTAAGTTATGTAAGTCCATTGTGTCTTTGTTGGCATTTCCATTTGCAAAATAAAAAGTCAATTTGGTTTACTGAGTGTTTCGTCTTTCTCTATTTATGGTCAATTACTATCAGTTCAGTATTACACACATACACATAAAACTCAATACTACATATGTATTCTTCATACATGCACAACAGGCTGGTTGAATGCATGTAGTTTGTATGTTTAGTTGTCTTTTACATTGAATGTGGTTTTCACTGATTGCGAGTATTTTTAAAAATTATTGGAAAAACATTCAAATAAAAAAACAAGTTTTTTGAGCTTGCTTAGGTGGTAAGGTTGTTAGCAAGGTAGCTAGCAATAGTTTGTGGTGCTTATCCTCACTGAAATTAACAACCAAGGTTTAGATTGCATTTCGATACATGTGCTGGATTTTCCATTACCTTAGGTTTCACATATTCTGACTGTTGATGATTGTATTACACTATGTGGTGGTGGGGCACTAGAGGAAAGTTGAAATTAGTTTGGATCACAGTTGCAGTGGAGATATAGACAAGCGTAGGTGTCTCAACATGTAGAGGTATTTGCATTTATTCTTTTATCTAATTTTAAACTATTTATTCATTAGTGGATTGTTTGCTACCGATTGGTTGCTTTAAGCAACTATTGGTTGTTACCAAATAGGTACGAAATGGGGTTACCACATTATATCTCCTGTTTGCTTGATAGCATGTTAGGTTATTACAATCATAGTTATATTCGTGAATTTTCCAACATATGAGATTTTGATTGTGATTGTAAATCTTTTCTTTCTCTACTACTTTCTTGCTATTACTTGTTATTATATGCCTTGCTTGTTAGCTAATTAATCAATTAGTTTGGGTAGTTTAATTTCTTTGCTTGTTACTGTCTAGTTTAATTTCTATTGTGTTTACTTATTTTTGCTACTTGCAAGAGTGAGGTCTGACCCCACCTCTCCTACTATTACCCATCTAGTATTAGGGTATAATGACTAGAATAAGTGGATAAAATTGTTGAACAAGCACCTCTTGGTAATCACCCTAATCATAACTTTCCCACTAGTTCATCCAGTCGACACTTAGGCATCCCATTTTAGTGGACAATACTATGGTGGCTCTTTTATAATGACAATTGGTCTATCTAGAAAGAGCTTTCCTACAGACTAAAGAAAACAATAGAGAATTAAGTTGTCACCTTGCTCACTTGAAATATCATCCACTGGCTTAACAAAACCCACTAAGGGGTGATCAAAAAGAAGAATCACCTCATGAGGAAGCCTAGAGAATTTTTTGACATGCAGTCTTCCTCCCTTATACCTTGAACCTCTTTTACACCCAATTTTTGGTCCAATTGCTTACCCTTTTCCTTGTGAGTAGGCCCAATAATAAATCCCAACAATCAAGGAGTGGGAGGAAAGAATAAAAAAAATGGAAGAACAAATAAAACAAGGACCAAGGACTCAACATGATATAGAAGATTGAAGTTTGCGATCAACTGGCCATGTCGCTCTTTTATGATGATAAAGAGTTTACCATACCACCTCAGAAGTTCTCTACACCTCGGTGTCCATCTTATAGAAACACTAAAGAATCCTTTTCCCACTTCATGAAGTTCAAAACTACAATGGCACCATGTTTGCATATTGAAAAGAAAAAGGCCATGATGTGTAAAACCTTTGCTGCAATTATTCAGGATTAAGCTCAAAAGTTGTTTAATGTTTTAACACTAAGAAGCATACATAAATGAAGTTCAAAACTACAATGGCATCATGTTTTCATATTGATAAGAAAAAGGTCATAATGTGTAAAACCTTTGCTGTAATTCTTCAAGATTAAGCTCAAAAATGGTTAATGATTTAACACTAAAAAACATACATAATTTTGGAGAGTTCATGAAAGTATTTATCACGAATTATGCATGCAAGAAGAATATAAGAAAGGAGTCTCCCCACCCTTTTGCTGTAGTGTAAGAAACACAAGATACCATTAAAAATTATTGTGTTTAGTATTTTGTTGGTCCCTAATATTTACCTAAAACCAACATTTTAAAATGCATAATTTAGTCCCTAAACTTTTAAAATTTAACAATTTTAATCTAATAGGACAATTTTAAAGACCAAAATTTGTTTTTAGTGAAAATGTTAGAGACTAAATTTGAAGGTATTGTAAATTTTAAAAGGTTAGGGACCAAATATTATTTTTAGGTAAAGATTGTGGACCAATAGAATATATTGAAGCGTCAAAAGGCTAAGAATCTTTTCGAATGGTCCTTAAATAGAACACAAGACTATTCATTTAATTAATGAAGACCACTCCTTAATCTTTAGAAGCATTTTATGAGGAAGAACACAAATTGGTTAATGTGGGAAGAGAGTTGAAGTCTTCTTCTAAGATTTCAACCTCAAGAGCACCAAATGAGGTAAAAAAATATTTCAAAGGAATGGAAATGTAAATGGACAACCATAACAAGAAACAAAACCTTATCCAATCAAATTCAAACCAAATAATGCATTTAAGAGGAGACCCTATGAAACGGATTTCACAAGTGCACCAGGTGTGTACAAGTGATGAGTATTTGAAGATAGAGTGTCAAACCCATGAGGATTGGATTATTAAGAAATTGAGTACCGAACTAACTATTTAGGCAAATTAAAATTGATAGATAAAAAATAATAAAAATAACAAAATATAATGTTTACAAGATTTTATCAACACAACCACTATAACTAGTTGGACTCAAAAGAGTGGTAGAAATCCACTCTCCCTTTATTTCCTACACATGAATTAATCTACCATCCCAAGCAATTGCCAAATAAATTATATGATTACTTGACTCTAGATGAGCATGCATTCCTCTCTCAACTAAACTATATGCAATATAGTAGTTAAGCTAATCACACTCTCATACTAATTAGATTACATTATTACTTATTAAAAACGTATATTTTCGACCACATACACAAGAATCGTATCTCTTACTTAGAAACCATATATACAATTCAATCAAGACATACAATTTCAAACTTCTCTCAAAGCTAACTAATTGCCTCTATGGTATAATTGTTAACTAATCAATTAAAAGCTTGAAATTCAGATGGAATAAAATAAATAAATTGCTATCGAATGGAATGAGAAAATAAATTAATGCATTGCATAGAGAAATTGAGTTCAAAAGGCTCCTAACCACAAGTTTTTCCAATCATAAACATATTCAATCAAATCCAAAAATAGATGTAAATTACAAGAGAGAAAATTAAATAAAAGATACACGCAATATCTTGGGGAATACTACTCCAAAGCATTCAATCTTCCATCCTTCTCTTGTTTTTCCCCCCTTTCTTAACTGCTGACTCTTTTTCTAATGATTTTGTTTAGTTGTATAAAGTGTTGAATGAATTGCTTGGTTGCTAAGAGTTATATTTATAGGCTAACAATGACCTAATTCAGCCCATTAAACCTATTTTGTGATAATTGGAAAATGATCTGATGTGGCGATTATTGGATAATAAATTAATGCGGGCCACGGCCTAAGAAAGTGCCCACCATGACTAATGCTCCTCGTATCACAAGTGAAATTCTTCGCATTAAGACCTAGAGAAATGCGTGCTATGGCATGAGTGGCTCGAGTTGCATTCTGAGGGACGTGCACTATGGCACAATAAAGTGCATGTCGTGGCACACAGCTCTTAGGTTTGCTCAATTGTCCTTGCTCACTGCATATCACACATTCTTTTTTTTTTTCCAATTTGACTCAATTTTCCTTAGCTTTATACCATTTTACCTACATTAGCACAATTGGACTTAAATCAAGCATTTTTAAACATGTTAAGTCCTAAACAAGACAAATAGCTAGCATAGAAGTGGCTAAATAACTATACTTTCGTTGAGTTATCACACCCCTTAACATAACTCTTTGCTTTTCCTCAAGCTAAGCCAAAATTGAATGTTAAAGAAAAAAACACAAACCAAACATGGGTAACAAATACATATCATCTGATACATGCATAGTTAATAAAATCTATTCCCCTTAAAGATTGTACAATATTATGACAAAGTGGTTCACATGCCATCATTCAACGTTCCACTAATACAAGTATATGCAAGAGAAGTGACTTGTGTGTGTGTGAATGGCACATGATTTCATCCAATGTACTCCTAAAATCAACTTATATGAGCATGCCAATGAATTTAATAGAATAAGTTTGACGAGTTTTTGTGACTGGTAAGTCCTAGAATAAGTTTTGTAAGTCTACTTTTTATATCTCTTTCCACTAATGGAAATTATGCATTTAACTAAAGGTCAAAAGAGTTTTGCATGCTTGTAAATTGTAATGTTAGGCTTTAGTAGGGGTAGATGAATTGTCACATTTAGGCTCATTCCACACCTTAACTTGCTTTTTGTTCCTCATACAATGTGTGAACTACAATTGAGCTTTCAATTTTGATATTTTAGTGTACCTATGACATTATTTTTCATTCATTGATTCCACATTCTTTTTGTAGCTTCATAACACCCACAAACTTATTTTTGAATTTATTCTTTTTGTTTCCATTTTGGTCGTAAGGGTTGTTGTGTTGTTCATTTTTTATTTATTTATTTATTTTATTTTTTATAATAGGTTGCATTATACTTCACGTTACTATATAGCATAATACATAATAATATTTTCACACAAGTTAAAAGTGTAAGGATAAAGGTAATGCTTATTTAGCTAGGCTCAAAATATGGTTTAACGAAACAAAAGGTATTTCTTAAGGCTCACATGGATGATTAAGAATATAATTAATGGTTAGCGTGAAAGGCTCAATTGATTCAAATAAAGGCCTGAATCACTTCTAAAGCCAACAATTATATAGGATTTCATCTTAAGGGATCAAATAAATTTTAAGACATGGAAGACCTAATGATATGGCATAACTCACACAAAATTTTCTCTCAGTAAGAACACCAAAATTAATCATGAGCACATGCATAAAATTGAATCAAAACAATAAAAAACTAGCAAGCATACACAAGATTAATGTAGGTATCTTAATAAACATGCTACATTTCTTATCCTAGTCATGAAAACCAACTTTATCGTTGGGTTCGTAAATTTCATGTCAAACATACATGCATTTAAATTTCACATGTTCATCAATTTCTACCCAAATTATTATTAAATTATCTTAAAAAAATTAAAAATGGTTACTAATCACCAAATTAGACAACGAAGTTCCCTCACACTTGAATTGCACATTGTCCTCAATGTGCAAACCACACAAAGAAACGAAGATAAATGAATAGGGTAAAGAAAACTCCCTTAATGATGCCATAGTCTTCATAACTTGATATATCCATGTAGGCACCGTTGTCTCCATCTCTTGCTTTATTCACCTAAAACAACAAAGAAAACAAACTACAAAAATAAAGTACAAAATATAAACATAAAACTTTATTTACTTTGGTTTCCTCTCAAGGATCGTCACATTTTAGGTCTTTGACTTGACCGTCCTTATTTATCATGATGGATAATACATATAGCATTCCATCACCAACTACTTAATGATTTTGATAGTTGTTTGGAGAAGATCATTAAGGTTACTCATTGGGTTCCAAACCTCTTCCTCTTTGTAGAGGCATCAAGATCCAATTTCCGATTTTGAAAGCCTTTAACACCAAATTCTTCCCCAAGGGTCAAATTAAACTGAACATTTGGAGCTTCAACATTTAGCTTGCACCCTCTAAGCTCACCCTCAAAATCCAACCAATATTCCTCACAGGTATCTTAGGAGGGTCCTTGTTTAGATATATCTTAAAAGGTAATCCTTTCATTCTTAATGCTAAAGGTGATCTCCCTATATTGTATATTGAAGTACGACCATATGATAATTACTAATGGTGTGTCCACAATGATAGGAACTTTTGTTTCCTCCTCTTTAGCTACTACATCCTCTATAAAAGTGTTATTGGGTCATCTTCTACCACATACTTAGGTTCCTCCATGCTCTCCACTACCTTATGTACTTCACCCATATTCTAAAATATTATCCTCATGGTTTGGCCACTTTTCTTTGATACACTAACCGCAAGTGTACGTGTCATGCTAGTAATAAAGTGTGCGAAAGTAGGGATGTCGAACCCGTAGGGAATTATGTAACTTGCAATTGATTACCAAGAAAAATACTACTACTACTATTTTCACCATAGAAAGATAATAAAATAGTAAAATAATGACACTCTACATTGAGCATCGTGCAATAAAAATACCCTCGTCATGACATGAAGCTCTCTGTTGTTCTTTGTCCTCTAGGCACGCTGCGACACGAACTAATGTTTGTTGCGGCACCAAATAATGCCTACTACGACATGTTGTTCCCTATTTTTATTGTGTGTCTAAATATTGGTGCGCCACAACACAAAAATTATCCGCTATAGCATACATTGTTTTTCATTGTTTTGACTTGTTGTCACATTGATTGCTATCGTTCCACCTATATTGTTATAATTAAACACAATTTAGTTATTTTTAAGATATTAAGCATGAAATGACACAAATATTTGGTTTAGAAGTGGCTAAATAACTCTAGTTTTGTAGTATTATCACAACTCCAAAATTAACTTCTTGCTTGTTCTCAAGCAAAGCTAAATCTTACTATGAATGAAAGCAACAAATATTAACATGACCTAGGCTGGACACTCATAAACACATTTCTATTAGTACATGCATATTAAACAAAAATTGTGCCCCTTAAAACTTGAACAATCCTATGACAAAGAGGTTCACATATCCATCAATCAACGGTCCATTAATACAAGGGTGCGTATTGAACTTGACATCATCCAATGCACTTATGAAATCAACTTATATGAGCATTAATGGTAGCATTTATGTTCATTCCACACCTTAGCTTACTTGTTATTCATCATGTAATATGTATACTACAATTGAGCTTAAATTTAATGTTTTAGTGCACCCTATCATATTCTTTTGATTCCTTTATTCAACATTATTCTTGTAACTTTACCAATACCCCCGAACTTATTCTTGAATTTACTCTTATTACTTCCCTTTGCTTACAAGGATAATGATGTTGTGAGTTTTTTCTTCTTCTTTATAATAGTGTGCATTACATTTCACCTTACTCTATAGCATAACACATGTTTGAACTTCTCATACAAGCTAAAGGTAATGCTTATTGGTGATAGGAACGCTTTGTGTGACATTTTTAATGTATTTCCTTACTTATTTGGTTACACTTTGATCTTAATTGCGTTACTTTTAACTTAGTTTGTTGAAATGAGTCCCTAGATAGCATTGGTGTGTAAAACTGAGCAAAAATGAAGTTTTTGAGCTTTTCTTGTTTAATGTAACTTTTCTTTTCTTATAAATTCTTATTATTTTGTAGGTAATCTGCATTATCATCATCAAATTGGAGAGTTTAAGACTTGTTACACTTGAAAAAGAAGAAGTGGAGGCCAAGAGACAATCAAAATAAAACTCAAATTTGAAGGAAATCAGAATTTTGACAGATTTTGTAGTCCAACTTCACGGGACTCTACTAGACAACTTAGAAATCCAAAAATTATGAATGATGTTTCATTGGAAAGCCCTACATGTCTAGTTTCCAGAACCTCAAAGAACTTGATCATATCTATTTTGATGGCTGAGATATTCCCATTTCAGTAATCGAGGGTCAATTTGTCCGAAAACTTGGATTTTGAATTCAACTCAAAAGAGCACACCAAGTCCCACATTGAAATTAGAGCAAAGGTTAGCAGAAAATTATCCTATAAAGGAGGTATAATGAGTCCCACATTGTAAAAAGAAGAGAAGATAGCCAACCAGCTCTCCTATATAAGGAGCAAGGCTCCATCTCTCAAAATCATCTCTTCATTTGCATTAACCTTAGAGTAAAAGATTATTATCAAGATTTCTCAAGGACGTAAGGATCATCATCAAGACTTCTCAAGATTCAAAAGTGTAATATTTATGTTTATTTTTTTTTAATTATTTTTATTATTGTATTGAAGTTATTTGTTTTGGATTCTTTTATTGGAAATATGATTTATTTGCTATATGTCTTGTTTATTTTCGTATTTGATTAAAGCATTACATTTGATTGTTAATGATATGTAGTTATGAATTCATGAACTATGATTATGTGTAAGAATTTTCACTCTAATTTAGATATGTACTCTTATATGGTTCGAAACATATAGAGTTTATATATCATTGGTGGTTAGTAGTACTACATATGAATGTTTTCTATGTGGTGATGAAAAGTATCATATTATCTATTAGGATTCTCATAGGGCAATCCTTATGAGGTTCTAATCAAAAGGTGAAACTTGTAAAAGTGTGTGTGAGGACTGCAAGGTAATTATTTATGGTTTGACACCCATAGTCTTAGCTTGTATTCGAACTATATTCATGAAAGCTTAATGATCTACTTTGATTTTCACATGGTTAGACGTTTTTGCTATGTTTAAGTCGGGTAAAATATCTAGGTAATGGACATTTCCTATATCTTAGAGAATTTAGAAGAATATGTTGGGTATTTGAGGTCGTTGCCCTTATTCTCAAGGGTTCGATTCTTATGCATGCTTATGGGATTGAATTCGTTGCTATTAGTCATGACAATCTGATTGAATGCTTGATTATCTATGGTTGTGTGAATGGAGATGATCACTTGTATATAATTTTTGTTTTGCTTTTAGTTAAAAACTGATTCCAAAACCCCATAAATTCTTGTACACATTATATATTTGTGAATATTTATTATACTAACACTTATTGTAGGTGTCCCTTTAGTCCTCGGTCCCTAACGATCCCTTATTTGTCCATTACTACATTGATAGGGTTATTGATATGCAAGTAATTGTAGGTTTATCAATTGGTTAGGCTTAAAATGTGGCTTCAAGATATGAATGGTTTTTAGTTTGGCTCAAATAGGTGACTTAGGACATATTCATAGGTTAGCTTAAAAGGCTCAATCGATCATTTAAAGGCCTAAATCACTTCTCTATCTAAATGCCATTTAGGATTTTGCTTCAAGAATTTATTAAATAAATTCTAAAGCATGGTAGACATCATCAACTAGCATAAATCCCACTAATTTCCTCTAAATAAGAGCACCAAAATAAATCATAGCAATGTGCATGAAAATGAACCAATCCAATCAAAACAAATAGCATACACAAGAGTAATGTAAGTATCTCAATGACATGCAACATCCTAATCTTAGTCATGACAACCAATTGTATCATTGGGTTCATATATTTCATATCAACATGCATGCATGTGATTTCCATGTGTTCATAAATTTATACCCAAATCATGATTAAAAACATCTAAAAAAGAAACGAAAATAGCTTTCCCCACACTTGAATTGCACATTATCCCCAATGTGTTGAAAAGTATATAGAAAGTGAAAGGATAAGAAAACTCCCTTAGCATAGGCAAACCACATGCTATCACCAAATCTGTCCAATGTTGTTTTGCCTTTGCCCTCCACATTTATTTACCTATAAAACAAAAACAAATAAAAATATGCAGTAAAAAAGTTGGGTTGCCTCCTAACAAGGGCCATGTTTAACGTCCTTGGCTAGACGGTCACACCAACTCCTTAAATGGGGTTTAAATCACCATAGTTTACGTTGGCATTTTCAATGGTGTTCTTAGACTTCTTCCGTCCCATCACCCTTTGTTAGCTCTTTTACCAATATCTTTACTAGTATCAACACTTGCTTGATTGTTTATTAATAAATTTCTCCTCAATGGTCTTGGTCTCATTTTCAGTGTCAATGTAATAACATCTCCTTACCACAACTTCTTTTATTTTCTTTTTCCTTTTCTTTCCCATAGCTTTCTTCTTCACATTCTTTATTTTATAATCCCCTTTTTCTAAAACTAAGAGTCCATTCACTTATTTTCCCTAAAGCTATAGGTTTTTCATCAGACTTAATTACTTGGACAATGATTTCCTTTTCTTGGATATTCCTAATCAACTCCCCTCGTTCCACATCAATCAAAGTTCTTCCTATTGTTAGGAAGGGTCTCCCAAGAAAAATGAGTGTGTCATTGTTATTCTCCATGTCCAGAATGATGAACTAGCTAGTAATATTTCTCCACTTTGACTAACACATCCTCAACTTTCTCCAATGGCTTCTTGATTGAACCATCTGCCATTTGCAGAATGACAGGTGTGGCTTTAGGTTTACCAATCCTAAGCTTCCAAAAACCTAAAAGGGGTAAGGTTAAAACTTGCTCCTAGGCCACAAAGTGTGTTGTCAAAGTGTAGGCTACCAATTGTTCATGGGATTACCAAGCTTCTAGGATCTTTTTGCTTGAGAGGTTACAATCTTTCTAGAATAGAACAACACTCTTGTCAATGGTACTATCTCATGATCCTCCAACTTCCTATTTTTTGATAAAATTTCCTTCATAAACTTAAGGTAGGAGGGCATTTGTTGCAAGACATCAATGAAGGGTACATTTATGTATAACTTCTTAAACAAATCTAAGAACATAGAACGTTGCTTATCCTAATTGTGTTTAACAAGTAATTGAGGGAAAAGTATGGTTGGGGTGTAAAGGCTAGTTTTCTTACTTGTGTTCATCTTTCGACTAGTTTTCTCCTCCTTTTCCATTGAAATTTACTACCTTATTTCTCATATATTACCTTAACATTTTCAATTTCTACCTTCTCCTTCTTTGCATGATTTTCAAGTGAGTTCCACTTATTGATATGATAGCATTGCATTGCTCTTTGATGGGTCCTTTTGGGATCACTTGTGTGTCACTAGGTTGAGTAACTTAGGGTCTTTGGTTAAGAGCTTGAACTACTTTCCCTATTTACACCTCCATAGGTATAGATCATCCCACACATAATACCTGGCCTCTTTTTTAAGTTTTTACTATGCTCGTGGTAGTTCACTAGGGATTTTCTTGGTAACTAGATAGTTAACGAAGTTAGCATACCAAGGTGGTGAATCCTTTAGAGAAAATAGTTGTTTATTTGGGAATTATTCCTGTAATGGTAAGGATTCTTCTTCTTGTGTGATTCAGCTCAAGTGGTCGGCAACTAAATTTTCACTCCCTATTTTATCCTTAATCTCTAAGTCAAATTCCTAAAGTAGGAGAATTCACCTCACAAGCCTTGGTTTTGCATCCTTCTTCATCAACAGATACCTAAGAGCTGCATGGTCAAAAAATATAGTTACTTTAGTGCCTATTAAATATGATCTAAATTTTTTGTAAAGCAAAAATATCTGGAAGTAATTCTTTTTCAGTGTTGGTATTATTGAGTTGGGGATCATTGAGGGTTCTTGAGGCGTAATATATGACATGTGGTTGTTTTCCAAACCGTTGCCCTAACACTGCTCCAACTGCATAGTCACTAGCATTGCACATTAGCTCAAATGGGTGACTCCAGTCAAGTGCCTGTATGATAGGAGTTGTGGTGAGTAACTCCTTTAACTTCTCGAAAGCTTGTCTTCACTTCTCATCAAACACAAATGGGATGTATTTTTGTAGTAGTGTGCATAGTGGTTTTGCAATCTTTGAAAAATTCTGGATAAATCTCCTATAAAACCTACTTGACCAAGAAAAGAACGAACCTTTCTTATAGTGGTGGGAGGTGGTAAGCCACACATAGTATCAATTTTAGCCTTATCTACTTCTATGCCTTTAGAAGAGATTACATGCCCTAAGACAATCCCATAGTCTACCATAAAATGACACTTTTCCTAGTTTAATAAAAAATTAGTCTCTACACATCTTTTGAGAATAATTGTAACATTATGTAAATATAAATCAAAAGAACCACCATATATAGTAAAGTCATCCATAAAAACCTCTATTATGCTCTCTATGTAATCAGAGAATATATTTACCATACACCTTTGAATGGTGGCAGGAGCATTACAAAAGCCAAAGGGCATTCTGTGGAAGGCAAGGGTTCCAAAGGGACAGGTAAAAGTAGTTTTCTCCTGCTCCTTAGGTGCTATAGTAATCTGATTGTAACTTGAATAATCATTAAGAAGATAATAGTAAGAGTCACCTGCTAACCTTGCTACCATTTGATCAATGAAGGGAAAAGGAAAATGATCCTTCCTAGTATTGGTATTGACTTTTCTGTAATCCATGCAACTTCTCCACCTAGTTTGAATTCTTGTGGGTACAAAGCATTTTCATCATTTATAACCACTGTGATACTAGATTTCTTTGGAACCACCGGAACTGGACCTACCCATTTGCTTTCAAAGATGGGGTAGATAATGCCAACATCTAGCCATTTTAATACCTCTTTCTTCACCACTTCCATCATTGGTGGATTTAGCCAGCATTTTGCCTTTCTTGTGGCTTTAGCTCCATCTTCAAGTAATATCCTGTGTATGCATATGGAGGGACTTATACCTTTTATGTCTGCGATGGTCCAACCAATACTTGTCTTGTGATCCCTTAAAACACTTAGGAGTTTATCTTCTTGTTCATCAGACAAGTACTAGCTATGATAACCGATACTGAGTTATTGTCCTCTAAATAAGCATATTTCAAGTGTGGTTGATGCACAAAAACTTGATAGTCAAATTTTGTATTTTATAAAAGCTTGCAAGTGCACGAGTCACTCGCAGTAAGCGACAAGTATACTCCCAAGATCGTCTCTCAAAGGAATTAAATGTAATCTAAATCTTAGCTATGAAATAAATCCTAAACACTCTATCAAAGTTGGTTTTGTAAACGGTTTTTAAAATTCTAAATTCTTAAAACTAATAAAGTGAATGCGTGAAAATATTACCGAAACGATGAGATGAACAAGTGTGGGAAATTAGCTAGTTAACTAATCATGGATAGATTGATTTATGTGGTTTTCACAATTAAGCATGAAAAAGTGGAATTTAATGATTGTTTTCACTAACCCTAGAAAATCCCAAATCAATGGTGATTTTCCCTTAATTAACTAATCAACTTCTTTGATCCGGACCGTTAATTAGTTAATCAGCCTTAAACTTAGGAAAATAGTTTAATCACCTAATTCAAGACAAATCAATGCACTTAAATTAGGCTCATGCTCACAAATGCCCAATTGAATTCAGATAGCGTTTCTAAAACTCAATCCTAAAATATTCCATACATTCATAAATTAAATTGGCCAAAAATAATTAATGAACATAAGTGTCAAGAACAATGAACATGAAGTAAATCACTTTAATATAAAATAATCCACATAAACAATCATCCACTCATGGTTACATTGCTAAAATCCCACACATAAAGAGTTTAGCTACTCATAATGAAATCCAAATCAATATTTTTCATTACAAATAACATTCTATGAGTTCTTAAAGAGAAAAGAGATTACAAACAATAAATTACCCCACTTCCACTCTTAAAACAAGCTCTTGATGTTGGATGGTCACCTTCTTCAAGATTGTTGATGGAGCTTCAATGGAGGAGCATTAATGGAGTAATCCCTCTCTCAAGAATGTGGAGAAGAAAAAGAATCGGCACTGTTCACTCTACTGTTCATGAGTTGGTGGTGGCTGAATGATAATGGAGGCTGGAGATGATCATGTGTTTAATTAGGTCTCTTTTGTATGTAAGGGTTTTCCAATAAGCATGTGCGTGTGTGGCTGGGGGGAATTGCAATCCGCGCGTGCGCGCCTTTTCCCATGCCGCGGCATAACTTTTCCTTGTTGCGGCGCGCAATGTTTTTATGAATTCCCAGCATGCAACCCGAGAGCCTCTCGCCGCGGCACACAATTCCTTCGCCGCGGCGCGCCTTGCATGTAACAGTGTACATGGTATGTAAATGACTTTACATGCGTTGTACATACTCTGCTGATTATGTAAATACCTTTACATACTTTGCTGATTCTCGATGTAAGGCTTACATTTTTAAACACTTTTGCTCTCTTTTTCCACATTTCTTCCCAAACCTACTTTGACCTACAAAACAATAGAATACCCTCCAAAACAAGATTATATCGAAATTAAATGAAAAATAAATACTTAAAAACATAACAAATAGTAGGTCAAAATAGTGTTCATCAAATACCCCCAAACCTACATTTTGCTAGTCCTCAAGCAAAACTAAAATTGAAAAGACAAAAATCAAAACTAAAATTGAAGTTAACAAAACTTGTCGTGCTTTAATTTCTTTCCAATTGATAACCAAAAATTTATATACAAATTTATCCAACATTCTAACACATCAAGGTTCACCATTTAGATCAATTTCGCTTCACAAGTCTAAATCCCAATACTAAGAGCGTATCAACATTGATTCCCCCAAACCTAGTGTCAAGAATGTGAATTCGTTTCAACTCTAATCCTCACGAGAATTACTCTCTAAATCACAACGATCCTATGGGTTCAAACACTCATCAAAGTATATGCGAATAGAAGTTATGTAAAGAAATGAGCTAATAGGTTCGCATATGATTAAACAAGAAAGGCTCAAAAGTGCAGAACATCGATCTCATGAAAGGAATCAAATGACAGGATTTATGGAGAAATCACATTACTAATCTCATGCAACAATTAAAATCCTTAAGCAAAAATTTCAAGTGTGCCCTAGAATGAAAATGCTTTGACTTTAAGGAAACTTATTTCCTATTTCTCTCTTTTGATTTTTTTTTTTTATATATTGTATCAACCATTCATACTTGAAGAACTTAGGGTCATAATAAAATTATTATCTCTCTTATTTTTTTTTTTTAGACCCATATACATATGTCATTTGTGAATGGCTACTTCTTAGCTCTTCTTGTGTTGGGTATAGGAATTCCCTCATATTTTTAAAGTCAAGCACGAATGAAATAGGCAAACACTTCAAACTTTACTTAAGTCATTTAATCTAAGCAATTCAATTAAGCACATAATCCATCATTATATGTTTAAAATCCTAACATTCAATGCAAAAATCTATAGAGATCATCTAACAATTTGAAATGATATGAAAGGTGTTTAAAAGAGTAGAAGAATATTTATCACTCCGAATAAAACGTTAAGGGCTCAACAATATTCTCACAAGGTAGTCTCCACTATTCAATTCCTAAACACAAGATTTGGGTTCATCTCAGTTTCAACATCAAAAGCATGAAACACAGATTGCAAATTAAAACCGATCCTTACAACAAACCTTAAACATTTTAAAAAAAATCAGATAAACAATGCATAAAGACTAGTTATTCATCAAAAATTGACCAAAGCATGAAAGTGTTGTTACCAATCAAAAATGCAAAATGCACCCCCAAACCTAAACTAAACATTGTCCTCAAGGTTTTCAACTACACACATGTTCAGAAAAGAATTTAGAAAGGGCAAATAGAAAATTAAATTAAACTTAAGTAAATTAAAAGAAACAATAGATAATACCTAAAATGGTGGGTTGCCTCCCACCAAGCGCCTAGTTTAACATCATAGCAAGACGATGCTCACTCTTATCATGGACGTCTCAATGCATCCTTGAAGTGCTTGCTTCCTCCTCTCCCTTTGCTCCTCTTAAAACAAGGCTTCATGTCACCAAAAAAAGACTTAAAACGAGTATTACATGCATTACAATCTTTTCCAAGATAGATGAACTCAGAATCCAGGTTTTTAATTTGGTACCACTTGACATGGTCTTTGTAGGCATTGTCTTGAATTGAGTTTGTAAGTGTTTCCTTCACCCTCCTATCTGTAGATGAAACAATAGTTTTATGGCATGTGTCCTTCTGCAAATGATTGTCAAAAACAGGTAAATCAGTAGAATCTGGAACAACACAATTATTAGTAGAAGAAATAGGAGCAGTAAGTAAAGGGTTAAACACTTTGAAGTTTATAGTCTCTCCTAAGACTCTCATTGTCAATTTCCCTCTTTGGACATCAATGATAGTATTGGTGGTAGCCATGAATGGCCTACCAAGAATAATAGTGTGTTCATTGTCCTTAGGTATGGTGTCTGCCATTTCCATGACTACAAAGTCGATCGGTACAATTATGCTCTTCACTTGTACCAACAAACCATCAACTATTCCCTTGGGATATCTAATCGATCTATCAGCAAGGTGTAGTGACATATTTGTGGGCTTAAGATCCCTCAAACCTAGTTGCAAGTACATAGAATATGTCATGACATTAATACTTGCCCCTAAGTCTAACATAGCATTCGACACCATCTTATCTCCCAAAGTGATTTTGATATTAAAACTACCTGGATCCTTTAGTTTGGGGGGTAGTTTCTTTTGCAACACTACACTAGCTAGTTTTGAAACTATTACTTTCTCCTCATTCTTATACTTCCTCTTGTTGGAGAGTAGGGTTTTGAGAAATTTTGGATAAGATGGAATGTCCCTAATGATATTCAACAGAGGTAAGTTAATATTAACTTTAGAAAGTGAAGTAAAAGTTTCATGAAATAGCTTATCCTGATCAGTTGCCTTTACGGGATGTGGGAGTGGAATTGGAGGTCTGTATGGATTAGGTAACTTGTGAAGGAGTGGACGTTCGGTTAACTCTTTAAGGCTCTCCGTACACTTTATAGAAGGTCTTAGGACTTCAATGTCCTCAGCTTGACTTTCCTTGGGAATTGCATGCTTCCTTCCTGTATCTCCTGCATCTATAAACAAATCATCAGAATGTTCAGTAAAATTATCATTTAGGACCTTACCACTTTCAATGACTGTGATAGCATTCAATTGTTCAGGCATCTTCCCTTTATCTTGCTTGTGTACGTACTCAGTCAATTGTCCCACCTGAGTCTCTATCCTTTTCATGGAGGCCTCTAAAGAACCTATCCTTTGATCATTCTTTTGATTTATTTCTTGACTCACTTGAATGAAGGAGTTCAAATTGTCCTCCAAACTTGGCTTGTTTGGCAGAGTGAGCTGTGGATTGTTGTTGTTGTTTGGATGGTGTGGGAAATTATTCTGAGCATAGCCTTGATTGTTATTTCCCTTCCAAGAGAAGTTGGGATGATTTCTCCAACCGGGATTATATGTGTTCGAGTAAGGATCATTCCTTGGCCTCGGTTGGTATCCCTCCATAGCATTAGCTTGCTCGTAACTCGTACCTACATTTTGATCACAAACAAAAGGACAAATATTAGCACCGTGTCCGTAAGTACTACAAATACCGCATACCTCTTGAGTCGGTGTGTTCTTGGAGGTGAGGAGCGCGATTTGTTTTGTAAGCTCCGCAATTTGCATTGCCATGTCATTTCTTGGAGCTACCTCGTTAACTCCCATCCTCCGTCCTCTAGAGCTCTTTTGTTGGGAATTAGCACCCAACATCTCATATAGGTCATATGTCTCATCAGCGGTCTTTTCTCCCATTGCTCCTCCAGCGGCATTATCCACAGTAAATTGACACTGTTGTGTCAACCCGTCATAGAAGAATTGATTCTGGAGTTGCAATGGAAAGTGATGGTGTGGGCACTGTATCAGAAGCAATTTGAAGCGATCCCACGCCTCATGAAATGGTTCTCCGTCTATTTGAGAGAACGTTGCAATTTTGGTCTTAGGTCCGCAGTCTTTTGGTGAGAATAGAATTTTCCCATGAACTTGTTGAACACTGCGTCCCAAGTTGAAAGAGATCCAGGTGGAAGAGTCATAAGCCATGACTTAGCTTTGTCTTTGAGCGTGTACGGGAAACATCTCATCCCCAGCTGATCCTCATTTAGCCCCTGTAGCGGAAAAGTCTGCACAGTTGCATAGAAATCACGAATAAAAGTTAGAGGATCTTCGTTAGGAATCCCATAAAAAGACGGTAACATATTAAAATGTATGTTTTTAAGCTCATAATTTCGAGCTACTTCCCCTAGTTGGATGCAAGAAGTTGCAGTGCCAATTATTAGCCTTGCATACTCCTTCATCGTCATCTCTCTGTGTGGAGGTAGATGTTCTCCCATTGTTTGTGGTTGCTCGTCCTCCAAAATGTTAGCGCCGGATGGTCTCAAATGTGCTCGTCTCCTGTTGACGTTATCTATGAACGGCACGAGTGGATTTCCAAGAGATCTCCTACCGTGCATGCACAATCAAAAACAACAAAAAATCAGAGCACCAGACACTATACGACTATAACGAGTAACAAAAACACAAAAACAACAACAAATAAAGATTAAATAGTAAACGAAAAAGAAAACAAATAACAATTTCAAAAACGCCAATTCCCCGGTAACGGTACCAAAAACTTGATGCACAAAAACTTGATAGTCAAATTTTGTATTTTATAAAAGCTCGCAAGTGCACGAGTCACTCGTAGTAAGCGACAAGTATACTCCCAAGATCGTCTCTCAAAGGAATTGCGGTGGTTTTTAAAAGAATTAAATGTAATCCAAATCTTAGCTATGAAATAAATCCTAAACACTCTATCAAAGTTGGTTTTGTAAACGGTTTTTAAAATTCTAAATTCTTAAAACTAATAAAGTGAATGCGTGAAAATATTACCGAAACGATGAGATGAACGAGTGTGGGAAATTAGCTAGTTAACTAATCATGGATAGATTGATTTATGTGGTTTTCACAATTAAGCATGAAAAAGTGGAATTTAATGATTGTTTTCACTAACCCTAGAAAATCCCAAATCAATGGTGATTTTCCCTTAATTAACTAATCAACTTCTTTGATCCGGACCGTTAATTAGTTAATCAGCCTTAAACTTAGGAAAATAGTTTAATCACCTAATTCAAGACAAATCAATGCACTTAAATTAGGCTCATGCTCACAAATGCCCAATTGAATTCAGATGGCGTTTCTAAAACTCAATCCTAAAATATTCCATACATTCATAAATTAAATTGGCCAAAAATAATTAATGAACATAAGTGTCAAGAACAATGAACATGAAGTAAATCACTTTAATATAAAATAATCCACATAAACAATCATCCACTCATGGTTACATTGCTAAAATCCCACACATAAAGAGTTTAGCTACTCATAATGAAATCCAAATCAATATTTTTCATTACAAATAACATTCTATGAGTTCTTAAAGAGAAAAGAGATTACAAACAATAAATTACCCCACTTCCACTCTTAAAACAAGCTCTTGATGTTGGATGGTCACCTTCTTCAAGATTATTGATGGAGCTTCAATGGAGGAGCATTAATGGAGTAATCCCTCTCTCAAGAATGTGGAGAAGAAAAAGAATCGGCACTGTTCACTCTACTGTTCACGAGTTGGTGGTGGCTGAATGATAATGGAGGCTGGAGATGATCATGTGTTTAATTAGGTCTCTTTTGTATGTAAGGGTTTTCCAATAAGCATGTGCGTGTGTGGCTGGGGGGAATTGTAATCCGCGTGTGCGCGCAGCAGCGCGCCTTTTCCCATGCCGCGGCATAACTTTTCCTTGCCGCGGCGCGCAATGTTTTTATGAATTCCCAGCATGCAACCCGAGAGCCTCTCGCCGCGGCACACAATTCCTTCGCCGCGGCGCGCCTTGCATGTAACAGTGTACATGGTATGTAAATGACTTTACATGCGTTGTACATACTCTGCTGATTATGTAAATACCTTTACATACTTTGCTGATTCTCGATGTAAGGCTTACATTTTTAAACACTTTTGCTCTCTTTTTCCACATTTCTTCCCAAACCTACTTTGACCTACAAAACAATAGAATACCCTCCAAAACAAGATTATATCGAAATTAAATGCAAAATAAATACTTAAAAACATAACAAATAGTAGGTCAAAATAGTGTTCATTAGTGGTGGTAGGGGCTTTAACTCTAATGTGGGTGTCTGCACAACAAAAGGTAACAATTTCTTATTATTCACAAATAAGGAAATAAAAGCTAGATTGTACCCTAGTGGTATTTTGGAAAAAGACTCCAAGGATGCCACCTTCGCCTCCATCTGTTCATTGAGTTGTATTTCACTATTGGGCTTCTTAAGGTCCTCTATTCCTAAGCTGTGTGTCAAGGCTACCTCCAAAGCATCAACATGTTCAAGCTCAAATACTTGTTCCACACAAGAGTCTACCACGTCATTATAATAACAAGAATTTACATAATTAGGGTACCTCATTGCTTTAAAGATGTTGAAGTGTATTGATTCTCCATCAAATTCCATGGTTAGTGTCCCATTGTGGACATCAATTTTAGTGCGAGCAATTTTCATAAATGGTCTACCCAGCAAAATAGGGGTAGATATGTTATCTATCTCATTTCGCATGTCAAGCACATAAAAATCTGCAGGGAAAACCATTTCATTAACTTGCACAATTACATCATCCAAGACACCCTTTGGATATGTGTTAGACCTGTCAGCTAGTTGTATAATTACACCAGTGTCCTTAAGATGATCAATGTTAAGTGAAGCATAAATAGAATAAGGCATAACACTAATAGATGCTCCTAGGTCTGGCATAGCTTTCTCAAATATAGTCTTTCCTATGGTGCATGGAATAGTAAAGCTACCAGGGTCCTTGCATTGATGGGGTAATTTTCTTTGTAGCATAGCAGATACATTTTCCCCTAAACTAACCACCTCATTACCATTCAACTTGTGTTTGGTAGTACATAGCTTCTTAAGAAACTTAGCATACCATGGTACTATTTGATTGCGTCCAATAGTGGGATGTTGACTTGCACTTTGTGATAGGTTTCCAAAATCACTTGTTCATGCTCCTTCTTTTTAGATTTAGGAAACCTACTAGGAAATGGAAGTACAGAAGCATCAGTATAAACAGAAGGATTTAAGGCTACCTGAGGGGTTGTAGTGTCCTTCATTGGAGAAGTTGGTCCATCTCTTTCTAACTTTCCTTGATTAGATTCCTCTTCTGATTTGACATTTATGGAACCTTCAGGAAGTTCTTCTAATTGCTTTACATTTTTTTGAGTGATTGCATTGGGATGGAAAGTTTACTAGATGCTTGTGCCTTTAACTTACCAACTGTTGTGATTAGTTGGCCCATTTGAGTTTCCAGGTTCCTTATATTTGCATGCATATTTGCCTTTAACTAAGTCTTCAAGAGACTTACCTTGTTAGGATAACTGATGTTCAAATTATAGTACTCGCAAGTATACGAATCACTCGTAGCAAGTGATAAGCAACTCTGAGGTCGATCTCTCAAGGAATTGCGGTGCGTTTTAGAATGTGTCAATTATTTCTCTAAAATTGGTTACGGAACTAAATCCTAAACACTCTAACAAAGGTTGGTTTTGAGAACGGTTGCTAAAATTATAATTCCTTAAAACAAGTAAATTAAACAAGTGAGAAACGTAGTCGAAACGATAAGATGAACGAGTATGAGAAATTAGTTAGTGAACCAATCATGAATAGATTAATTTACACGATTTTCACAATTTTGCATATAAATTAGAATTTATTGATCCTTTTTACTAAGCCTAGAAAATCCCAAATCAATGTCAATTTTTCCTTAATCAACTAATTAACTTCTTTGATCTAGACCGTTAATTAGCTAATTAGCGTTAATCCTAGGAAAAATGATTTAATCACCTAATTTAAGACAATTAAATGCACTTAAATGAGGCTCATGCTCAAAAATGCCTAGTCGAACTTAGATGGTATTTCTAACACTCAACCCTAAAATATTCTTATATATTCATAAATTAAATTGGCCAAAAGTAATTAATGAATATAGATATTAAGAACAATGAACATGAAATAAATCACATAAATAATCATGCATTCATAGTCACATCACTAAAATTCCACACAAAAAGAGTTTAGCTACTCATAACAAAACTCCAATCAAGGTTTTCCATTACAATAAGCATTTAATGTGTTCTAAAGAGAAAAGAAATTACAAACAATAAAATACCCCACTCCTACTCTTGAAACAAGCTTCTTAATGTTGGATGGTCACCTTCAAGATTTTTGATGGAGCTTCAATGGAGTAACATTAATGGAGTGATTTCTCTTTCAAATGTGTGGAAAATATGATTTCGGCTACTGTTCATGCTCTATTGGAGAGGAGGGTTTTTTTGATGTATTTATAGGTTAGGTTTGGAGTGTGTGTGTGTGTGGGGGTTGGAAGGCGTGTAATTGTAAAACTGCTGCGCGGGCTGCGACGCGCGTTTTACTCTGCTACGTGTTATGTGTTTCTAATTTCCCAAAATGCAAATTGAGAGATCCATGCTGCGACTCACACTTTCTCCTACAGTGGCATGCAATGTTGTAATGCCATGTAAGGTCCTTACATAGTTGCTGATTCGTACGTAAGCCTTAAGTACTTTTGCTCTAATTTATCCCCCTTTTACATAGCAAATGAAATACAATGTAAGGGTTACATTTTGCGGCTCTTTTTGAATACTTAACTCCACTTTTCATCTCACATTGCTTGAACCTATAAAACATTCCAAATCAAAGTAATACCGAATTAAACCATGAAATAAATACTTAAAAACTAAAAAATAATAGGTTCAAAATAGTGTTCATCAATAACTGTGGTCTGGGCACTACATCAATAAACCCATTCAGATACGGTTGTATAATTAAAAAATTAAAAATAACAATACCTAAATAACTTTAGATATGGTTGGCCACATTTTTTAAACCGTACCTTAGAACAAGTATTTAGGTGCGGTTGTTAACTGTACTTAAAAGCCTTTAGTACAGTTAACAACTGTACCCAAAATCTATTTTAAAAAGATTTAGGTACAGTTAAGAACCGTAACTAAATCTCATTTAGGACAAATTAATTAGGGCTCCACGCATAAGAGCTCCACAAAATATCTCAACTTTTTTTCTCCTCCCACCCGATCTCTTTGTGACCCACAAACCCCAGCCCCATCGTCTACTGGCCTCGTCCGCCAGCGCCATCTCCCTTCATTAGGTCTCAAAGATGGATAAATCGTTGCAACAATTTGGCATGAAAAGGGCATTAGTTGTTCACTTAGAGGGATTGGATGAAATGTGTACCCTCGGTTGGGTATACATCATATGCAGTTTGGTTGTATTTGATCTACATAAATATGTAGTATGCTTGGCGTCTATTTTGTTGCCACAATTTTAGTAGAAAAGAAAATTGTTTGGCTAGATCTTATATGATTTTCTGTGTTTGGTTCATTTATTGATTTTCTATGTTTTCACCATGAGTCATGACTGTATCCTTGTTTCGCAGTTCTTGATGATTATGTATTTTATGGGAATAGTCTTATGGCTCACAAAGATGGGAGGCTCATGGACACCCAAGTTTAAATATGATTACTGGGAATAAGATGGAAACTTTAAAGTTAATTTCTTAAGGAGGGTAATGAATGAAGCATTGCAAAAAAAAAAAGTCATTATTCTCTACTAGAGAGATACATATGATAAGTAGGAACATTTTACAAAGATAATTGTGAGGTAAGGAAGTGTAAATGCTATTATGTTCTGTATGGAAACATATTCATTGACATCAGTAAATGAATTTAGGTCAATTCATAGAAAAGGACTTAGGATTTAGTTATTTCTAATTGTGCCCGAGTAAAGATTATTATCTTAGGTAGAAGAAACTACAAAAGATTTGATAGGTAAGATATAAAGAAAAACAAATGGAATTAAGGAACTGCTGATTATTCCTTTTCAAGTTATTATCTTTCTTTTATATCTCAAAATTATTTAGTTGTTTGCTTGGGTCTGAAATTATGATCAATAGCAATAATGCACTATGAACTTGGAACTTGGTCTAATGCTATAAAAATGGACCAGGTCTTAAATGCTACAACATCTCTTTTGGTTAGTGAATTGTCAATACCTTGGCTTAAGGAGTTACTTTGGCTTGTGAGATGTAAACATCGAGAAAAGCCATCAAGACTCTTGATCAATGGATTGATATCTCCAATGTAAGTACCAAACAATGATTATGAAAAAAAAAATTATAAAGTTAATAATATATAAAACTCAGGTCCCTCTTGTTTGTTAATTACTGAAAGTTAAGAAAAAAGAAGCTGTGAAGAGTGGCTAAACTAATGACTAGACTCATTTTGCAGGCATTCAGTTTCTATGGGAGAGTGTATGAAAGTGAGTTAAGTAGTGCTGCTAGCACTCCTTATATATCATGTTCCTTTCATCAAAGTAGGGTAATTCAAAATATATATGTGTTATTTTAATGTATATATATTAACTAATTATATATTTATGTTGTCTTATATATGTGTGTAGGCACTTATTCAAAATAATGGTATAGAGTGTGATTTTTTCGTGATGAGATATATGAGTGATATTATATATCAACTAAGAAAGTCTCAATCACTACTAATAAGTTAAAAAAATAATCCATGCAATATACATACAATATATGTTAATAGCTAATTTAATGTAAGTTTTTTAAATCGTCATATTAACTATCTTGTAGTTTCCTATGAATATATATCTAATTACATTTTTTTTAATTTGTAGAAAAGAAAATATACACACGGAAAGAACTTGATGTTTGTCGAAGAGAATTATGTCAATTTCTTATTGATAGTATTGGACACATGCACTAGCTAGTTAATTATACAATTAACATTTTGATATTAATTAGATTTGACATATATGTATACATAGTTGGTTTTTGTTAGTGGCATTAACTCGTATATTTTAATATTACTGATGTGATTAAGTGACATGTATGCTTATGTTTTTTTATTAATGAAATATATATATCATTGTATGTATATGTATATATATATGTGAATTTTTGATCAAATTCTGAAATGCATGTATAGTCTCAAATGAGCAGGGCATATAAATAGATTAAAAAAATTAGTACAAAAAATTCATATTTAAAAAAAAAATAACTTTTAGATACGGTTGTTAACCGTAGCTAAAATATATTAAACTATACAAAACTGTACCTAAAATTTTTTAGGTACATTTGTTAACCATACTTAAATACTAACCGTACCTAAAAAATTTTAGATACGGTTAAAACATTTTAGGTACGGTTGTTAACTGTATTTAAAAACTTTTAAGTACGATTACTAAAACTTTTAGGTACAGTTAAAATATTTTACTTAAAAGTTGAACCTATGGCGACAGTGGCAATTGTTACGGTTACATTACAAGTGAAAAGACAACCATACCTAAAACCTTTTAGGTACAGTTAACAACTGTACCTAAAACCCTTTTTTCTTGTAGTGTTCGGGTTGGTACTATTGTTTTGGTGGCCTAAGATTAGGGAATTCAGGTGGATTGTAGGGAGCACCTATTTGATTGGTACCTGCATAGCTAAAATTTGGGTGATCCCTCCATCCAAGTTATAAGAATTGCTATATGGGTCATACTTGGGCCTTTGTCTTCGAAAACCACCAACAGCATTAGAATGTTCTTCTTGAAGGGTGGGACATATATCAGTAGGGTGTCCTATTAGAGAGCATATGCCACATGGCTTAAGCTGTCTAATGGCTAGCTATTGCACCAAAGCAATTAGATTATTCAATTTTTGTTCAAGATTAGAGTTAGTGCTTACCTCATTTACCTTAAATCGTGGCTTAGCTTTGGTGCCAAATTTTTGAGAATTGGTAGTCTTTGTTGCAATTAAGATCCATGCTTCAGTTGGTGTCTTGTTTACCAAAGCTCCGCCACTTGCAACATCAGTCGTATTTCTTTTAATGGGTGCTAATCCCTCATAAAAGTATTGGAGCAAAAGTTACTTATTTGGTGTTGTGAGAAGCTAGCACATAAGCTTTTGAACCTTTCCCAGTATGCATATAGTGTTTCTCCATTAGATTGCTCAATGCCACATATTTGTTTCCTTATTGTTGTGGCTCTTGAAGTTGGAAAGTACCTTTCTAAAATTTGCCGCTTCATCTCATTCCATGTGGTGATGGATCCAAAAGGTAGATAATAGAGTCATTCCTTTGCACTATCTGCTAAAGAGAATGGAAAGGCTCTAAGCTTGACTTATTCCTCTGTGATGTTTGGTGGTTTCATGCTGGAGAAGACTACATGAAATTCCTTCAAGTGTTGGTTTGGGTCTTCTCCAGCTAAACCCCTGAAAGTAGGTAACAAATGAATTAGTCTAGATTTAAGCGCATACCTACCACTAAGTTAGGGTACACAATGCACAAGGGTTGTTGCTCCTAAGTTAGGTGCAGCTAATGTTAGGTTGACTATTGCCATCTCTTGTTGTTCAGGTTTTGAATCACTTAAAGCTATCTCAACTGTATTTTCTAGTAATGGATCAACCAGTCCTTTAGATATCAAGTTATAGGAGTAACCTTGTTGCATTCAATGTATCATGAGACTTATAAATTAAAAAAAGAAAAAATTAGTAAATTAAAAAAACTAAAAATATAAATATAAATAAAAAATACTAAGAATTTTAAAATTAAAACTAATAATTAATGAAAATACTGTAAAACCAATCCTTGGGAAAGGCGCCAAAAACTTGACACTCTTGAAATTATGCAAGTATACGAGGTCGGTGTACAAGTGATAAATAATTTAAAAACAAAGGTTGTCGAACTCGAGAGGATTGCCACAATTTCTACCTTTAATTATCATTTCATTAGCAAAATATAAAATGAGGGGTTTTAAATAATTGCAAAGAAAAGACAAAAAAAAATATGAATTAAAATACGATGGCAAGAAGTAGAGTCTAAGCACCCTTAAGACTTCCCATCTTTTCTTACTATATAGTTGATTAAAAATACCCTTATTAACCAACCATAAATTATGAACAACCTAAATATAAGCTTACTAGATTTAATTCACTCTTTGCATTAAGATTTAAAAAGAGATAACTAAACTAGGCAAGATTATAATAATCATTTAATCTTTAACGTAGGTATCAATCATACTCATAACAGCAGCCACAAGGTACTACTTCGAATAATAATATTAGCTATTACGTACTAATATATTAAACTAGATGTAGGCATATTCATAAAATAAATTAGTTGATTACTTTAATTTATACATGCATAGCCATGACATTTAAACATAGAATTGAACACATTAAGAACCAAGAATTAAAATTAAAACTTCATTATGACAATAATTTAATTAAACTATAGTCTAAGGGTTAAAATTGCTCATAATCACATTAAATATTTAGCTAGCCATATAGATAACAAAATCTAACAAATAAAATAAATAGTCTATCATAGTAAAGAAAGGAGTAGAAAAAGAATATGATTTTGTAGAATTATTGGAGCCGAAACAACCAATAAAATCAATTCTCAACAAAATTCAACAAATAAAATAAATAATCAATAATAGTAAAGAAAGGAGTAGAAAAAGAATATGATTTTGTAGAATTATTGGAGCCAAAAGAACCAATAAAATCAATTCTCAATTTCTTCTTCAATCTTCCGTCAAGAATCTTCAACAATAGCACAAGAATTGATTTATTTTTTTGATCAATTTTGTATATTTTTTTAGACTACTTTTCGTTGTTGACGTTGCCGCTTTTTTTTTTTTTTTCCCCTTCCTTGTCGCCTCTTTTTTTTTTTTCCTTCTCTGCGCCGCACTGATTGTCACTTTTCTTCTGTATTTTCTTGATTCTTCGTTACTTTCCTCTGATTCTCTCTCTCTCTTTCTCTATATATATATATATATATAAGGTAGGCAATTGGGCTTGGGAGATGGGTTGTTGAGTTGATCCACCAATTTTCTGAGTTAATCCACCTAAATTAAATAAAATTCATAAAAATCTAAAAAAATTATAAAAAATTCCAAATAATTATATTTTCTCATAATTAATAAAATAAACAATTAAAACATTTGAGAATAAAAAAATAAGTATAAATATAGAAGAATTAACTACTAAAAATATGTATAAATTAGCACATGTCAGTATGCACATTGTAGACTATCTTTTTGTTGTTTTGGACGCTACCATTAGATGTAATAAGAAATTTTTATGCACGTATATGTTATATAAAAAGCTAATTAATTAATAACTAAAATAATTAGTTGAATTTAGATTATTCATATGTTGTGCGTCGACTTTAATTTTTTGATCATCTCAAACCGCTTCTCATAAGTCCTTCAGTATAGAAACATATTTATCATACATAAAAAAGTAATTTCAATTTATAATTACAAATCATATTAGATATTACCAAAACTTATGCAAGTCTTGTCAGTTTTTTTTGTCATTGTTGACATTTTGGTGTGTAAAACACAAAGCCTGCTTACTTTATTTAGTGTTTTTGTCTTTGTCTATGTAAGGTCAATATCTGTAAATTCAATATTGCAAACATTCACGTAAAATTTAAAATTTTGTATGTTTGAATGATACACATGCGACAAGTTAGTTTGGAGCATGTAGTTTTCATGTTTTTTTTATTAATTTCGACTATTTGTAGAAAATCCATAGGGGTAATTTTTAAATTAAAAAATAAGTTTTTATTAGTTTTTTGATGTGCTCGCTGATGTAGTCAGCGAAGTTTTTAGCATTATTTCCTCACCGATTGTTGTGTTTTGCTGCTTGTTGAGGTGGTTAGTAAGGTCTCATTGAGGCACTTAGTGAGGGCTTGGCTTGGTCCCCGAGAGTTTAAGGGTTTTTTATAAATACCCATTCATTTGCTATTTTTCAAAAAAATGAGGAAACTTCGAAAAACTCTGGTAAATTTTAATATCTTATTTTCTGAAATAAAATCGTTTTTCAATGAGAGACTGAGTTTCTTACAATGAAAGAAGATGAAACTTTTGATAGCTTCTATAGTCAATTTTCTCACATCATCAAACTTCCTACAATATGGGTCATCCTATAGATGGTGAACTTCAAGATGAAAAGATACTCTGTAGACTTCCTCTTTGCTTCATAGAAAAAGCTGTTACTATTGAGACTACTTTCAAAGGGGCACCTCTCAAGATTAATGAGGTGGTTGGAGACCTCTAAGCTTTCACGATTCATCACCTTCCTCCAAGAAATGTTTCTTTTTCTCATACTCAGGAAACGAGAATTGCTTTAAAATCTTCTAAGAAAAGGGAGAAGAATGTTACTATTTCTAGTGATGAAGTCTCTAGTCCTGATGAGGAAGACTTGGCTTTGATAGCCAAGAAATGCAAGAGATTATTTTGTAGCAAAAAGAACAATTCGAGTAGAGGAGACTAGTGACTAGCAAAGAAGACTAAAGACTTTGATATGGATGAGAACAAACATCAAAGTAGAAACTACGTAAAAAATGAAGGTGTTATGAGTGTGAAAAACCTAGACATATTGTTACAAATTGTTGCAGTAAAAATTATTTTGGGAAAAAGAGCTATGAGGGCTGAAATTACTATTTCAGATAGTAGCTACAGTTTCGACGAGGATGAAAGTAATTTTATAGACTTTATGGCTTCTAACTATGAACATTATCCACCCATTATAACCTTAAAGGCCAAAAAGTATGTGAATGTGGATAAAGAAGGTCAAGATGAGCTCTTGGAAATTTACAACATAATTCTCCAAGAGCATATTAAAATTGAGAAAGTGAAGGTGAAGCCTTGAGGAAAAAGAAATGTGGTTGAGCATGCTAAGAGTCACTCACCAAGGCGAACTCACGAAAAAGTGTAAGGTCCTTCAGAAAGAGTTCAATGATTTACAAGTTGACTACATCTCGAATCGCTTTAGAACGAAGGTTTTGGAGGATGAACTAAAAAAATTAGAGTCCAGTCAAGTTACTCAAAGGACTGTTGGTTTGGATCTCTTAGAGGGACAAGCTTACCAAATCACTCTTCTATGTAAGGAAGTGAACATTTTGGAATGTGAAAAAGAGTATTTGGCGCATACTCTTTCTAAAAAGGATGAAGAGCTAGAAAAACTCAAAGATAATGTGAAGAATCTTGGTTGTTCTGCCAGTTGACTGGAGGATTCTATAAGGGAAAAAGAAGAGTTCAAAAGAGCCTTAGGAGTAGCACGAATTTCGTAAGTGCAGGGATGTATACGAGTGATAAGTATTTTTAGGAACTGAGTTTTCGTACCCACAAGGAACTTATTAAAGCATGTACTAGGACTAAGTATCGAAATATATATCTTCCCTTTCTATTTGAACTATCAAAAATTAGTGAAAAATTAAAATAATGAAACTAAACTAATTAACGAAATAAAAAAAATAGATTCGCTACATAATGAAGAAAAGTCTAGGAATTCAACTTCCCCTATTCTTCTCCAATGAATTTTCATATCTCATTATTAGTAACTAAAATGTATGGATTATTAATCAATTATACTCAAATAACTATCACCCACATGTCTATAGTGTTGTTAATCTTAATCCATATAAACCTAGCCCACATGTCTACAGTCATCTAAGCATACATGGGTCATAAAGCACCTAGAGTTTAAAGTGATTACATACAAAATAATGAAAATTTCTTCCTCATTACACATATGCCAATTTAATGCATGTTCACAATTTCATATTAATTTTTTAGTTGCACACAAAATTAACAAATCACTTAATTACATGGCCAATTTAATTAAGAGCATTAAGTACATTAAATTAAATAATTCAAATAATTTAATAATATTAAATAAACATTAAACTATCATGTTTATAGAATGAGTTTCATTAAAATTTATGGAACAAAATCTCTCTTTTCTATAATATTTATGCACAAAATCTTAGAGAAATTAACATTAAAAATACAAAAGAAACAATAAGAGAAAAAGGAAAAGAAGAAACCTAAAAGAGTTGGTCAAATCTTATGCTTCAAGTGCTTCTTTTGCTCCATTTTTGCTCTTTATCTCTCTAAAATCTCAATTAAATGTATAGAAAAATCTAAAAACAAAGATTAAAAATAGTAGTTTAGTCATTAAAAATAGTGAATGGAGTGAAAAAAATGGATGGAGGATGGAAATAAAGGGGTATGGAGGTGGAAATGGGTGAAAATGGTGAATGGGTTGTTGAAATTTCATGCAAAGGAGATAATTAGGTCTAAAGTGCTCAGATCAATTTCTGGCCATTGCATCATCTAAAAAACAAGGGAGATGAAAATTGAGATAAAAATAAGCACTGGCCAATAGGAGAATGACATTTGGCACTAAAAATAGGCGGGAGGGTAACATGTGGCAATGGGAAGCATGAGAGATATGGGTGTGCGAAAGGCACATTTTGGGAGGTTAATGCGGCCCGGTTTGCTGAGCTGGCACCACACGGTGCTCCGTGATTTGCTATTGCTTGCTTGCGTGGCTTGATGTACGGACCGTTAAGTGATTTTCAAAATGAACGTCGTGCTGACACGTGGATCACTAATTGGGAGCTCTAACACCCGGTGCTCGTTGATATAGCTTGTGTGGCGCCCAGCTGGCTTTTACGTGTGTCTAGATATTTCTAAGGACATCTCGGATACTTCTATATGCATCCACCTGCATTAAAAAATTAATAAAAAATCCCTGAAAATTCCCAAAAATTATATTTTCATTTATTTTTACCATTTGACCCAAAACTTATCTTATTTTAATATTTTAACCCTAAAAACATTATTTATTAAATTAGACAAGTTAATATGAAGTATGAAAATAATAAAATAATTCCATTTTCATATAGTTATCACACCCCCAAGCTTATTATTTTGCTTGTCCTAAGCAAAACATAAACATAAACTAAATAACTCAAAATTAACATGTAAACATGGTATAAAACTATATGTTTGGATAGATCATTCTTTACTTCTCTTTAAACGATTGATGAAGGTTCAGTGATTTTTGGTGATGGAAGAAAAGCTAGAATTCATGGAAAAGGTACTATCCATGCTCCGGGGATTCTAGATCTTGAAATTGTCCTCTTTGTTGACAGACTTAAAGATAACCTTATTAGCATTAGTCAAATATGTGATGATAAGTATTTCTTAAGTTCTCTGATAGAGAATGTATGGTGTATGATGGCTCAAATAGTGTTGTTGTCAAGGGTATCAGATCTGGTTATAATGTTACTGTGTTGGTTCATGTTCTCCTCCTCTCCTCTGCAACAGGGCCATCATGAGCATTGAAAAATTGTGTCATCAACATTTGGGTCATGTTAACTATAAAATGTTGAAGACGCTATCCTTGTTTGAGACAGTTAAAGGGTTTCCTAAGATTTCCTCTCAACCAGATCGTAGGTGTGGACTTTGCCAATTGGAAAAAGAATGTAAAATTCAACATAAGAAAAATCAACTTTCTACTTCACGACCCTTAGAGTTTTTCCACATGGATCTGATGAAACCAATGTGTACTACTAGCATTGGAGGTAAAAAGTATATTTTGGTAATTATTGATGATTTTTCAAGGTATGCTTAGGTTCTTCTTCTTAAAGAAATGTCAAAAGCCTTCATCAACTTTAAAGCTCTATGCATCAAACTCTACAATGAAAAAAGTGATACCATTTGTAACATTTTAAGAATAAGAAGTGACCATGGAAAAGAATTCAAAAACTATAAATTTTGGAATTTTTGTGATAATCTTGGTATTAAGCATGAATTTATGCTCCAAAGACTCCTCAACAAAATGGAATTGTTGAGAGAAAAAAAGAGTTATTCAAGAGATGGCTAGGGTAATACTTGCTAGTACGAATCTTGCAAGACATTTTTGGAGTGAAGTTGCTAATATTGCTTGCTATATTTTAAATCATTGTCTAGTGTCAGGCCTTAAGAAGCAATGATCGCGCTTAAAGAGTCTTCAATCTATGAACTTCTGTGCTTATAGAATCGATCAATGTCATGATTGATGATTTGGGTTCTTCTCAGATGGTTGAAACTAATGATTACAACTTATTTAAAAATTGGGGCTAAGTAGAGATCACTTTGATTAATAAAGATCTACCCTCGATTGATTGTTTTGCTCCTCCCTCATGAAAACTCTATGAAAATAGAGTTATTATATCACTTTTATGCTTAATATTAACTTGTCTAATTGAATAAATAATATTTTTAGGGTTAAAATATTAAAATAAGATAAGTTTTGAGTCAAATGGTAAAAATATATGAAAATATAATTTTAAGAAATTTTCTGGAATTTTTAGGGATTTTTTATTAATTTTGTAATGCAGGTGGATGCGTATAGAAGTATCTGGGATGCACTTAGAAAAACCCATAAACACGTGGACCCCAATTGGGCACCACGACAGAAACAACAAGGAATCACACTACGTCGTGTGGCACTAGCTCAGCAACGGTCCCCGTCAGCCTCCTCAACGCGACACGTGTCAGAACAGCGTTCATCTCAAAAATTGCAGAGCGGTCCACATGTCATGCCACGTAAGCGACGCTAGGGAATTACATTGGATAGTGTGGCAAAAGCTTAGTAGATAGTTTGCATTGCCGTCCCTCAATGAGCCACGTGTCGTGCGCACAACTTCCTTTTTGGTCAGTGACACGTGTCACGATTTGGTTTGCTCTGCCTTTTTACATGCCAAATGTCATCTTCTGATTGGGCAGTGCCTATTTTTAGCATGCGCACAGCTTCCTTTTTGGTCCGTGACACGTGTCACGATCTGGCTCGCTCAGCCCTATTTTCCATGCCAAATGTCATCTTTTGATTGGGCAGCGCCTATTTTTAAATGATTTTCATGCAACCATTGATTTAAAAGTTGATCGAACGGTTCATATTTGTTCTGAGATATTTTTCAAGGGTTTTAGCATCAACACGACACCAATTTAAGGCATAACACAAAATAGGAGTTTAAGAATAGTTTTTTAAGTGTTTCTCACAATTTTTGAGAAAGAGGCAAGGATTTTAAGCTTTGGGAGCAAAAAGAGGCAACTTTGGAGCCTTTTTGGAGAGATTTTATACAACAACTTCACTATTCAGCTCCTCCAAGTGTAATCTTTATGTTTCTTATAACTTTTTCTCTTGTTTTTATTGTTTTAAAAATAGGTATTTTGGAGTAGAAATTTTGTTCTAAGGATTTTAATGGAACCCATTCTATGAACATGATTGTTTAATTTTTATTCGATATTATTAAAGTGTTTGGATTATCTAATTTAATATTCTTAATGCTCTTAATTAAATTGTTCATTTAATTAGGTGATTTGTTAATTTTTTCTGTAATAGAAAAATTGATATGAAATTGTGAACACACATTAAATTAGCATATGTGTAATGAGGAAGAAATTTCCATTATTTTGTATGTAATCATTTTTTAAACTCTAGGTACTTAATGACCCATATATGCTTAGATGGCCATAGACATGTGGGCTAGGTTTATATGGATTAGGATTAACATTACCATAGACATGTGGATGATAATTATTTGAGTAGAGTTGATTAATAATCCATACATTTTAGTTACTATTGATGAGACGTGAAATAATTGAGACTAGAATGGAGAAAGTTGAATCTATAGATTTTCTTTAATTGTGTTAAAAACTATTTTTGTTTAAGTTCATTTATATCAATTTGACATTTAAATTCTACATTCAAAAACTCGATCATTCAAATAGAGAAATAAAGCATAAAAACTTGATATCTAGTCTTAATATTCAAAATTTTCTCAAGTCTCTGAGGTTCGACTCGTGCTTACGCACTATACTTTTGCACTTACCATGTACTTGAGGGAAATTGCAACAAGTTTTTGGCGCCGTTGTCGGGGACTTGTGCGTATATTAGGATTAATATTGAGTTACAGCTATACTTCTCTACTTTGAACATTTCTTTTGTTACTAATATTTTCTTGTAGTTTGTGTTGTTTTTGTGAAGTTTGCATGCGTAGGGTACGAAGTTTGGAGATCATCCCTTTCGACCTAGAAATTGAAAAGACATTTCATACATTGATTTGAGAAGGACTTCAACTAAATAATCTTATCATGAATCAATAACCAAATGGCTCTTTGGGTTTATGCCACACCAATGGTGGATGGCATTCATATGTCTCTTTAGAGGGCAAATGTTCATGCTAATAATTTTGAATTCAAGCCGGTGGTCATACAAATGATTCAAGGGAACCAATTTGCAGGTTTAGCTAATGATGATTTGAACACCCATTTAGCATCTTTTCTGGAATTGTGTGCTACATTCAACCAAAATGGGGTGTCCAATGATGCTATTAGATTGCAGTTATTTCCATTTTCACTTTGGGATAAAGCTAAAGGTTGGCTTCAATCTTTACCATCGGGATCCATCACAACATTCGATGACTTAGCACAAAAGTTTCTTGCCAGGTATTTTCCTCCCACCAAGACCGCAAAGTTAAGGAATAACATCACTTCATTCCAACAATTTGAGGGGGAGTCATTTTATGAAATATGGGAAAGATTCAAGGAACTTATGAGAAGGTGTCCACATCATGGGTTAGCAAAGTGGCATCAAGTTCAAACTTTTTACATTGGTTTGTGATGTGTAAATTATAGCACTCGCAAGTGTACAAATCACTTGTAGCAAGTGACAAGTAAACCTCTCAAGGAATTTCAATAGTTTTAAACAACATTTTTCTTAATCTAATTAGAGTCCTAAAGTAACTAAAACACTAACTAAATAGAATCCTAGTAGCACCAAAACTCTAAATAATTAGAATCCTAAATCTAATAAAACTGTAAATGAAGTTTGATTTGTGAGCAAGATCAATGGTGTTGAACAAATAAAGAAAAAAATTATGCAAATTCTGAATTAACTCAAAAAGGTTTCAAATATCAATGGAGAATGTATGGACGTTTAGTTTGGTCAACCATGCTTGTATCAAAAAGTTATGGTGAATTAACATGAATGTTCTAATAAACAAATATTACTGACTTTCCTTTTAATTACCAAAATTCCTACTATTGGGTAATTCTCTTTGTTGATTAACTAATCAATATCCTACGATCAGGTATATCAAATAGCAATCAAATTATGCACAAGGAAAAATATGTCCATCAAACCAATGCCATGACTAGGTCATCAATTTGAAGTTTTGATTAAGTTTTTCAAAGTAAAGTTAAGATGACGTTCCTAAAATCAAACTCTAATATTTTTCAATCTAATTATGAATCTCAAATTGGCCCATGAAAATTCACAATTAAACATTTAAACATGCTCTTAATCAAAAGATAATTTCATTTATCTCAAAGCAATAAAAATATTCACCACAATAGTTCTAGCAAACATGGCAACACAAACTAAACATTCATAATAAAATTAGCCACTCATGTTCAAATTAATATTTATAGACAAATTTAATTGAACATACATCTCAAAGAAGTGAGAAAAAGAAATGGAAATTCTATAACAAAAAGAAACCTAGATCTAAATACCACAATTGGATTGGATGAAGTTCTTCTTCAAAAGCTCGATCGTCGATCTTCAATGGCTTCTTGGACCCTTAGAATTGATTCTCTTGCTTCTTTGAGTGTGGAAAAACTCCTAAAATCTGATTGAGTCTTATTTTGATTCGCAAAATTGAAGTATTGTAAAAGGGAGACATAAAGAGGTATTTATATGTGTAAGGGTTACATAGAATCCTAATTGTCCCAGGAATAGGCGCGCCGCGGCTCAACTATTTCCCCGTTGTAGCATAGAAATAAATGTAAAAATAATGGCTAAACCCGAGAGATGCTCGCCGTGACACAACTTTTTCTCGCCTGCGGCGTGCGTTGTATTTTGATTCTTCACAGATACTCCTTACATGTGTGTTGGCTCGTTATGTACAGCTTTCATAATATGACTCGTGTTGCCCCAAAATTGTGATCCGAGCCCCATAAGTGTTCTGTCTTTGCGTGTTTGCATTATTCAACTCATTTGACGCTAAGAAAACCTGAAATACACTAAAACATACTCGTGATTCCAATTGATAGATTTATGAAAATAATCAAACAAATGAGTTATAACAAATCTATTTTTAAAATTAAGCACAATGAATCATGAAATGTTAGTACTTTTCAAGCACTTATCGCAACCCCCAACCAACTTTTTGCTAGTCTTTAGCAAGTGGAATGATCTAAAAACTAAAATAAAAACAAATGGAATAAACTATACTAACCTAAATCACTTTCGTAGATTATCACAGTTGCATTTAGCATATGCAACAAGTCTTTAAACCCCTAGATGGCCCTTGTGGACGAGTTATAGTCTCGTGAGGGTTTCCAGTGATGATACCCACAAAATCGTATGACTCTTAAAACTATTAAAGAGTCTAAACATACTCGAATCAATCCATGCATATGTCTTAAAAATTGTTAATGACGAGTGGCATATGAGATAGTTAAAAACCACTTAAGCTCAAAAATAGTTCAAATATCAAATCCATTTTCGTAATCGATTTTTGAACAAACAATACAAACAATCAAACCACAAGCCCGTTAGTCACACTATCGGATTGTGCCATGCATAATATTCATAGATTGCATTTTAGATCTCAGAATTATGCAAGTAAAATTTGAATGAGAATTGCACTCATAAACTCCATAGGCTCACTTTTCAAATCCATCTCAACTAATATAAAAATCAATAGGACTTTATTAAGCTTGTAAAGTTGTGTTAAGGTATGTGGTGATAAAAGTACGGAAAGGTTCTTCTCAATAGGATAAGAGTACTTTTCATTTTATTTCACAAACTTACTCAACTTTTACACCCAAATTTTTTTTTTCATCCTCCTATTTTATAAATTTCATATGTCCCTTGGATTTTGATTGATTGATTTTCTTTCTTTACTTTTCTTGCTCTTTATTATCATTCAAATATATATATATATATATTTTTAATAGCAAGATATATATAATTTCAATTCAAATGCTCATGAAAACCAAGTATTATATTGAGTACTCTTATCACTAAGGGTAGTACAATGTATATATGCATATTGAGTTCACGGGGGTCATTATGGATAAAATAGTACGGGGAGGCTCGTAAAGTTCAAACGGTCCAAAGATGGCCTAAATCACTTTCTAAGTGGTATGTGATTCTATTATTTTGCCTTAATGGGTTTTCAAGAAAGTTATAGAGTTCGTTGAGACTTAAAATATATCACAAACATGCATGCACTACACAAACCAAGCATAGTAATACTAATCAAACAAACTACCACATATACCACAAAATCCTCAAACTAAATGACCTCTTCACTTAGGTGAAAATTCAATTTCTTTCACATGTCACTGTCATTACAATCACATTAATATCATAGACTTCCAGATTGACTAAAGTGGATTCAATACTATCCTAACAAAATTCAAATGAAAAATCTACAAAAAGTTAAAATTTAAAATTTGGTCTAAATTCATGCTCATGGAATATTTTTCCCACCCCTAACCTAATTTCTACATTGTCCTCAATGTCTCAAAGAAAAACAAAAGAAATTAAGTAAAAAGGTGTGTGTACATTACACTTACGCTCTGTTTCACTATTCCTCGCCCTTATCATCATGTAGCATTTAGTTTGCAAGAAATATGCATGAAACCTCTAAATGTGTGCATCACAACACAAAGCCAAATTTAAAAATTAATTAAATTCAAATGAAAGCAAAAACCATTAAACAATGTTAATTAAAATTCTTAACTAATCCAACATAAAATAAAAACAAAATAAAAATAAAGAAAAAATGAAAGAAAAAGAAAACTAAACTAAATAAAATAAATTAAAAAAAGAAAAGAAAAATTAAAGAAAGGAGAAAATACAATGGGGAGGCTTAGTCCTCAATATCATCATGCTGCTCATTGTTGTCCTCGGGTTGGTTCGTTGGTGGTCTATAGACGAAGTCGTGGTCCGGATACTACAGAATTGAGCCGAATAAGGTGAGGTCTACTCTACTTTGTATCAACTGAAAACTCATCATTCTGTGGAGTAGAGCTTGGTATTCATGTGAATATCTCATTTGTTTGCTGAACCAAGATTGTTGTTGACTTTGGTATTCCTGTATTTTATTCACCTTTGCTTCCAAGTTCACCAGCCTATCTTTGGTGGTAGCATTCTTGGAAGTGGTCCCATCACCCTTCCAACTACCTTGTCTAGCCTTAGTACCACTGGTTAGGTGCTGCATGTAAGAGAAGGTCAATGTTTCACCCGGTTGCAAAAGTACCTCGCTTGTTTCATATTGTACTCCGTGTTTGACACACAGGGTGGTGATCAGCTGGGGAAAGAAGTAACTAAGGTTGTGATGCTCAGCTGAGTATATAACTCATTGTTGGATCATTATCCCTACATCAACTGATCGCTCGGTCTCTATGGCATATTGCAAGATTGCCCTTTCCTGATCAACAATACTGTAATGTTGGGTTGGAATTAATTTAGAGCACACAAAATATTGCCAGATACGGGATTGGGTCCTAAGGTGCTTTGCCTAAAAAGTATTTACCATGTCCCCTTTATATTCCCACTCTGCATAACCATCAGTGAGGGTGTTTATAATTTCATCATAATCCACCTGTGTTAAATAGGTTTCATACTCGCTATCGTAAATGTCTCTTAACCCATAGTATGCATTTATAACAGTCGTATTAAAGGGACCTCAACACCCCTTCCCCAAACCATTCCTTCCTGAGCTTCCGAGACATTCGCGTAGAATTCACGGACCAACGAATTTACACTCGCTTCCAGTGCGTGTACAAATTTCCTTCTCCCTAACGCCTCAACCTTATCAAAAATTTCCATTAATCCTACTTGTCCAAAATCTAACCCCCTCTCCTTAACAAACCCTTTGTTTCTTTTGGCGGCACCTTCGTACCGCTCTTATGCCTCTCTACTAACAAATTTATAGGCATCAAAGTTGCGTTCCTCAACCATTTTTCCTTTTCCCTTGGAATGACTTCCCTCTCCGGTTTTTCTTTTTGGAGCCATGGATCATTTTATTGAAATATTATCACACCAAACAATAAATTCCAGAAAATTTCAGAAATTTCCCAAAAATCCCCTCTTATCCAACATAATTCACTTAAATCCAAAAAAATTTCAAACACAATTCACAATTTTCAGATAATAATTACCAAATTAAGATATAATTGCAAAGAAATTTACCTCTTTGGAGTTCGATTGAAACCTTGAAGAAAAATCCCCAAATTTTTTTCGAAACCCTAGCTTTTGTTAAAGAAGATGAAGAGATTTATCGAGTTCTTGAGCAAATCTGTCAAAATTGAGAGGAGAATACTTGATAGCAATGTTAGATTGAAGAAATTATGGAGTAAAGTTTTGTTTTTGGTGAGAAGTTGAGAGGAAATTGGAGAGAAAGTGAGGAAGTGTTTGGGAGAAAATGAGAAAAAATGGGGGAGAAAACTTTTGAAATGGTTTCAATGATTCATGAGTGCCCTTTTTTGGAAAAATTTAAAGGCAGGCTGTGGCACAGATGAATTTTGGGCTCTTATGCGTGAAACAGAACCAATCCTGCTGCGACACAAATATTTTCCTGCTGCAGCGTGCACAAAATTTTCAAAAATTGTACCAAAATAGGAACTATCACCCCCGGCACAAATTTTTCCTGCTACAGCACGCATAAAATTTCAAAAATGTGTTCCAAAACAGAACCACACTAGCCGCGGCACACATAAAATTTTAAAATTTTTTGATTTCTTTAAGATTTTTTAAAATGAGCTACGCATTCACCCCCAACCAAGATTGGGGTAATGTCCTCATTGCCATGAAAAACAAAATTAAAACAAGAATAAAAGAAGAGAATGAAATAAAAACAAAAAAACAAAGTAATGAATGCAATACCGAATGGGTGCCTCCCATTAAGGGCTTAATTTTACGTCTTCGCAAGACGTGGCCGCTCTATACTTTTCATGTTGGTATCTCTTTCCAAGTACGGTTTGACACGATGCCCAATCACTTTGAATGGTTCTTGTGTTTTGAAATTTAGCAACTCGACCACTCCATGTGGAAATACATTAGTAATTGTATACGGTCCACTCCATCTTGAATGTAGTTTTCCTGGAAACAAACACAAATGTGAATTATATAAAATAACTTTCATTCTAGGAACTAAAGACTTACTAATGAGCCCTTTATCGTGATAGCGCTTAGTACGCTCCTTGTAGATCTTGGCATTCTTGTAAGCCTCATCCCGAATTTGTTCAAGTTCGCTTAGTTGGAGTAGTCATGTTTCCTTAGCCTTTGTCATGTCCATGTTGAGCTCTTTAATTGCCTAATAAGCTCTATGCTCTAGCTCAACGGGTAAGTGACATGCTTTTCCAAATATTAACCGGTAGGGGCTCATATCAATGGGTGTCTTATACGCTGTGCGATATGCCCACAAAGCATCATTCAACTTTACTGACCAATCCTTCGTTGAGGGGCACACTGTGCGTTTCAATATTCCCTTGATTTGTCTGTTGCTCACTTCCACTTGACCCCAAGTTTGGGGATGGTATGGGGTGGCAACCCTATGAGAAATGTTGTACTTTTTCAAAAGCCCATCAAAGAGCTTGTTGCAAAAGTGGCTACCTCCATCACTAATGATCGCTCTTGGTGTTCCAAACCTGCTAAAAATCATATCCTTCAAGATTTTACAACAACATTACCATCATTAGTTAAAAACTACCGGGATCTTTTAACTTAAGAGGTAGGTTCCTATCCCCTATAGAAATAATAATGATGAAACTACCGGGATCTTTTAACTTAGGAGGTAGGTTCCGTTGAAGCACTGAACTAGAAATTTCAGACACTATGACTCTTTCATTAAGCTCACACCTTCTTTTCTTAGTGTTTAATTCTTTGAAAATTTTTTCATAAGAAGGTACGTTTTAATTACATCTAACAGAGGCAAATTAATATTCACTTTTGAAAGCATGTTAAATAAATCAAACAATTGCTTATCTTGCTTACTGTCCTTTAAACGGTGTGGGAATGGTACAGGTGGTCGGTATGGCTTTGATGACTTGTGTAACTTAGGGGAGCTAGATGACTCTCCAATTGTTGCCTTTGAAGGCTCTTCATGTTTGTCACCTTTTTCCCCCAATTCCTTAGAAACTGTGTTGTCATCTTCCATGTTACCTACATTATAAGGTATATCATTAGAAATTTCAGGCAAAACATTTGTAACGACCTTAACACTCCAAAGAACTATGACAGCTTTCGCTTGTTCAGGTTGACCAGGCAGCTTCCCTATCTCTTGTTTGGGCATTTGTTCAACTAGCTGCCTCACCTGGATTTCCACTCTTTTCATTGATGCTTCCATAGAGTCCATCCTTCCACTATAGGATTGCATGAAAGTATTCAAGGTTTCCTCTACGGTCGGTTTATTTTGCAGAAATTGTCGGTTAATGTTTTGGCCTTATGTTTGATTTTGGACAAATGGTTGGCTATTATTTTATTTTCAACCAAAGTTGAGGCGATTTCTCCATCCAAGGTTGTAGGTATTAGAATAAGAGTCGTTCCTAGGTCTAGGTTGGTACCCTTGCATTAAATTTACCTCTTCATTAGCACCTGTATAAGAATCACCTACAAAAGAACAAACGTTAGCCCCATGTCTGTAAGAACCACAAACTCCACATACCTCGTGTTTTGGCATTTGATTCATATTGGAGGTAGTTAGAAGTTGCACTTGTTTGGTCAACTTAGCAAGGTGCATGGCCATTTCATTATTGGAGCCTAATTCATGGACTCTAGTTCTTCTTCCTCTAGCACTCTTTTGTTGGGAGTTGACTCCCAACATCTCAAAAAGTTCATAAGTTTCATCTACTGTTTTCTCACCCATAGCTCCTCCTGCAGCGTTGTCAACTGTGAATTGACATTGTAGTGTCAATCCATCATAGAAAAATTGATTTTGTAACTGCAATGGAAAGTGATGATGTGGATACTGTATCAAGAGTAGCTTGAACCTGTCCTAAGCCACGTGAAAGGGTTCTCCTTCCATCTGCGAAAAAGTAGCAATTTTGGTTCTTAGGTCAGACATTTTTTGATGGAAATAGAACTTACATATAAATTTGTTTTAAATGGCACCAAGTGGCCAAAGAATCAGGTGCCAAAGTTGTGAGCCAAGACTTAGCTCTATCTTTGAGAGCGTAAGGAAAACACCTCATCCTTAATTGATCTTCACTAAAGTTCACGCATAAAATTCAAAGGATCCTCATTAGGAATACTATAAAAGAAGGGAAGCATGGAATAATGAATATTTTTCAATTCATAATTCCTAGCTACCTCTGTCAGTTGAATGCATGATGTGGCAGTCCCAATGATAGGTCTTGCAAACTCTTTATTCATCATCTGCCTACCTACGTTGCCACTCATTATTGCTTGCAATTGTTGTTGTTTGTCTTCCTCTTGAATGCGAGTATCCAATTTCCTTGATAGGTGTTTGATCCTATGAATGTTATCAATGAAGGGAGTGAGTTCCATGTTAAGTGACCTCCTACCCAGAATGTACAAACAAAAAGCAAACATAGATCAAGGCAGCAGAGAAAATTCAAACAAATAAAAGCACTATTTATTGATTTTTTAAATTTTAATTTTAATTTTTTGTGTTTTTGAATAAAACAAAAAAAAAAAAAAATTTGAGTAAAGTAAATAAATAAATAAATCTAATTTAGAAACTCTAAAATGTTAAAGAGAAAATTATTTAAAACGCAATTCCCCGAAAATGGCGCCAAAAACTTGATGTGTAAATTATAGTACTCGCAAGTGTACGAATCACTTGTGGCAAGTGATGGGAAAACCTCCGAGGTCGATGTATTGAGGAATTGCAATGGTTTTAAACAACCTTTTTCTTAATCTAATTAGAGTCCTAAAGCAACTAAAACACTAACTAAATAGAATCCTAGTAGCACTAAAACTCTAAATAATTAGAATCCTAAATCTAATAAAACTATAAATGAAGTTTGATTTGTGAGCAAGATCAATTCTGTGGAACAAATAAATAAAACAATTATGCAAATTCTGAATTAACTCAAAAAGGTTTCAAATATCAATGGAGGATGTATGAACGTTTAGTTTGGTCGACCATGCTTGCATCGAAAAGTTATGGTGAATTAACATGAATGTTCTAATAAACAAATATTACCGGCTTTCCTTTTAATTACGAAAATTCCTACAATTGGGTAATTCCCTTTGTTGATTAACTAATCAATATCCTATGATCGGGTATATCAAATAACAATCAAATTATGCACAAGGAAAAATATGTCTATCAAACCAATGCCATGACTAGGTCATCAATTTGAAGTTTTGATTAAGTTTTTCAACATAAAGTTAAGGTGATGTTTCTAAAACCAAACTCTAATATTTTTCAACCTAATTATGAATCTCAAATTGGTCCATGAAAATGCACAATTAAACATCTAAACATGCTCTTAATTTTATTTATCTCAAAGCAATAAAAATATTCCCCACAACAGTTGTAGCAAACATGGCAACACAAACTAAACGCCCATAATAAAATTAGCCACTCATGTTCAAATTAATATTCATAGACAAATTTAATTGAACATACATCTCAAAGAAGTAAGAAGAAGAAAAGGAAATTCTATAACAAAAAGAAACCTCAATCTAAATACCACAATTGGATTGGATGACGTTCTTCTTCAAAAGCTTGATCGTTGATCTTCAATGGCTTCTTGGATCCTTAGAATTGATTCTCTTGCTTCTTTGAGTGTGAAAAAGCTCCTAAAATTTGATTGAGTCTCGTTTTGATTCACAAAATTGAAGTATTATAAAAAGGAGACTTAAAGGGGTATTTATATGTATAAGGGTTACATAGAATCCTGATTGACCCAAGAATAGGCACGCAGCAGCACAATTATTTCCGCGCTGCAGAATAAAAATAAATCTAAAAACAATGGCCAAACCTGAGAGGTACTCGCCGAGGCGCGTGTTGTATTTTGATTCTTCACATGTACCCCTTACATATGTGTTGGCTCATTATGTACGGCTTACATAATTTAACTCGTGTTGCCCGTAAATTGTGATCCAAGTGCTGTAAGTGTTCTGTCTTTGCGTGTTTGCATTATTCAACTCATTTGACGCTAAACACACCTAAAATACACTAAAACATACCCATGATTCCAAATTGATAGATTTATGAAAATAATCAAATAAACGAGTTATAACAAATCTCTTTTTAATAATTAAGCACAAAATGTTAGTACTTTTCAAGCACTTATCAGTTTGATTGGGTAACCTCGCACTATTATTGATGCCGCAGTAGGTGGAGCAATTATGAGCAAAACAGAAGATGAAGCATTTTCCCTTTTAGAAAAAATGGCTTCTAACAATTGCCAATGGCCAGTTGTAGGTTAATTCCGAAGAAACAAAGTGGTATAGTGGACATAGATGCCTTTACGGCATTGCAAGCCCAAACTAATGCAATTCTATTGGGATTATCTAAGAAGTTGGATATGGGACCCTTGGGAGTCAATATGGTGCAAAACCCATTCTTGGTGTGTGAAATATGTAGTGGAAACCATGGAAGTGATACTTGTGTGCATAATCCGAAATCAATGAACTTTGTGGGAAATTACAACTGCCAAGGAAATCCTTATTCCAACACTTACAATCTAGGTGGAAGAATCACCAAAATTTCTCATGGAACAACAACAACAATCAAGGAAGTGGGTTTCAAAAACGACCACCATTTAAACCATCCAGTTTTGAACAATCTCCTTAAGAGAAGAAACCAAGCTTTGATGATAAGTTTGATGCCATGATGAGTATGATGAAGGGTATGGAAATTCATATAGATTCTCTATTTGACACCATGGGTAATAAATTGGAAGCTAGAGTTTATAAGTTGAAATCTACACGTGGTGCTTCAATCCAAAAATTGGAAATGCAAATGGGGCAAATGGCCAAAATACTACATAATCGACCACAAGGTTCTCTCCCTAGTGATACTTTGCCAAATCCTAGGAGAGATGGGAAAGAACATTGTAAAGCTATCACTCTTAGGCATGGTAAAGAGTTAGGAGGAGATAAGGAAAATGGAAGAAAAAGTGGATGAAGGAAAGAATGAAGAAAGGGTGGAACAAGAACAAGAAGAATCTTATGCACCTAAGTTGAGTCTTGCATATACACAACCTCCACCTTACCCCCAAAAATTTCAAAAGAACAAGATGAATAATCAATTCTCAAAATTTCTTGAAGTCTTCAAAAAATTGCATAACAACATTCCATTTGCTGATGATCTTGATCAAATGCCATCATATGTGAAGTTTATGAAGGACATCCTAACCAAAAAATATGTATGAGAGATTATGAGATAGTGACACTCATGGAGGAGTGTAGTGTTATTTTAGATAGCAAAATGGTTGAAAAACAAAAGGATCTCGGAAGTTTCAACATACCTTGTACAATTGGAAAGCTTGAATTTGGGAAGGCTTTATGTGATATTGGAGCTAACATTAATTTGATGCCATTTTAGGTTTTTAAGAAGCTTGGGTTAGGCGAGCCAAGACCAACTTCGGTCACACTCCAAATGGTGGATAGGTCAATTAAAATACCAAGGGGTATTGTGGAAGATGTGCTAGTCAATGTTGACAAATTCATTTTTCCAACGGATTTTATCGTACTAGACATGGAAGAAGACTGAGATATCCCCATCATGCTTAGGCGACCATTCCTTGCCACTGGAAGAGCTTTGAATGATGTGCACAAAGGAGAGCTCACCATAAGGGTGTAAAATGAAGAGGTAACATTTAATATTTTTAAATCCATGAAATTTTCAAATAATATGGATGATTGTTTTAGGATAGATTCTCTTGACAATTTTGTGCATGATGTATTTTGTTGTGACTATCCTATAGATCCCTTAGAGTTTGTTATCACTAGATCAGGTATTGTGGATAAAAAGAATGGTGATAATACTTGTGATGCTATGCATATTCATGATGTTTCCATTGATAATTTTGATGATGAAAGTATGCATGAGGTCATTGAGATCATTGATTTTCATGATGATGATTTTGTGCATGAGTGTAGTGATAACATTATTTTGAATGACCATGATGGAGATGATATGGGTTTGAAAGATGATGTCATAGAAATTTTGCATTTTATGGAGGCTATGCCTCCTTGTGTTGGTATTAATGTTTTTGATGAGGTGTTGAAGGAAAGGTCCTCACTTATGCCATCTATTCAAGAGCCTCCTACACTAGAGCTTAAGCCATTACCTAGTCACCTCAAGTATGCTTATTTGGGAGATGGTGAGACACTACCGGTAATCATTTCTTTGGCACCCACCAAGGAACAAGAGGAAAAGCTAATGATGGTTTTAAAAGGAAGAAAAAGAGCTATTGGGTGTTAAAATGTGTACTCGCAAGTGTACGAATCACTCGTAGTAAAGTGATAAGCAACCTCCAAGGTCGGTCTCTCAAGGAATTGCAGTTCTTCAAAAGGCCTTGTATTGGCTCATGGATTTCAGTATCCAGCCTGATTAGGTGCATTTTAAAATTTGTTGATGTTGTTGATGAACGGTACCTTTCAAAAACTAACAAAAACAACAGAGAAATCAAAGCACCACAGATTAAGCAAATAAAAGCACTATTTTTTGATTTTTTGATTTTTTTTGTATTTTTAGAATAAAAAATAAATAAAAGATAATAAATAAAATAAATAAACAAAAAAAAATTAAGAAACTCTAAAAAGTTAAAAAGAAAATTATTCAAAACGCCAATTCCCCGGCAACGGCGCCAAAAACTTGATGTGTTAAAATGTGTACTCGCAAGTGTACGAATCACTGGTAGTAAAGTGATAAGCAACTTCCAAGGTCGGTCTCTCAAGGAATTGCAGTGGTCTTAAATAACTAACTTTTTAATCTAAATAGAGTTCTAATGAAAATAAAAGACTAATTAAGTAGAGTTCTAGTAAAACTAAAACTCTAAGTAACTAGAATCCTAAAGCTAGTAAAACTGTAAAAAGGTGTTTGATTTGTAACGGGAACAAAGTACGAGCAATTAAACTAAAACAAGATCGCAATCAAACAATCAATCAAATCAAATATCAATAGAGGATGTATGGACGTTTAGCTTGGTTAACCATGTTTGCATCGAAAAGGTATGGTGAGATACATGAACGTCCTATATAAACAAAACTACCGGCTTTCCTTTTAATTACGAAACTCCTTTTGGCGGGGGTAGGTCTCTTTGTTGATTAACTAATTAACTGCCTTTGGCGGGGGTAAATTAAATAGCAATCAAATTATGCGCAAGGAAAACATGCCAATCAAATTAATGCTATGACTAAGTCACTAACTTGAATCTTTGATTAAGTGTTTCGGAATAGAGTTAAGGTGACGTTCCTCTAACTAAATTCTTAGGTTTTTCAATCTAACTACGAACATCAAATGGGCCCATGATTATTCATAATCAAACATTTAAACATGCTCTTAATCAAAAAGTATTTTATTCATAAGTCAAAAAGATACACCATACACAATTCTAGCAAACATGGCAACACAAACTAAACATCCATAATTAAATTAGCCAGACATGTTCATATTATTATTCATAGACAAATAAAATATGATCATACACTTTAACAAATAAAGAAGATGAATTAATTCTATAACAACAAGGAAAACCTAAATCTAAATACCGCTTATGGATCGGTTGACGTACTCCTCCGTAAGCTTTATCTTCGATTGTCGTTAGCTTCCTTGAATCCTTAGAATATTGTCTCTCGCTTCGTTATAGTGTGGCAACGCTCTCAAAACTGATTGAATTTCGTGTTTGGGTCGCAAAATTGAGAAGAGGAAGAGTTGTGTATGAATTGGTCAAGTTATTTCGAGTTCTCCGTAAGGGGGGACTCTAAGGGGGTTTTTATAGATGTAAGGGTTTACACGAATCCTATGTGCCATAGGAATAGGCGCGCCGCGGCATACATTTTCCCCGCCGCGGCGCAACACAAATTCTGGAAATTATGTAAAAACCCGAGAGCTCCCCGCCGCGGCATAACTTTTCCTCGCCGCGGCGCGCAATGTTTTTGGATTCCTAGCATGCAACCCGAGAGCCCCTCGCCGCGGCATATGATTTCTTCGCCGCGGCGCGCCTTGCATGTAACAGTGTACATGGAATGTACATGGCTTTACATGTATTGTCGAGACCCTCGCCGCGGCGCATAATTTCTTCGCCGCGGCGCGCATTGCTTTCCTGCTCTTCATGCTTACCCCCTTACATATGTGCTGGCTTAACATGTACGGCTTACATATTTGACTCGTTTTGCCCGTGACTCGTGATCCGAGCGCCGTAGGTGTTCCGTCTTCGCGTGTTTTCATCATTTGAATCATTTGACGCTAAAAACACCTGAAATGCACTAAAATATACCCGTGACTCCGAATGGATAGATTTATGAAAATAATCGAAATAATAGTCATAATAAATCTATATATCAATCAATCAAGCATAATTAATCACGAAATATTAGTGCTTTTCGAGCACTCATCAGTGATGCATCTAATTATGAGGTTGGAACGGTTTCTGGACAAAGGAAATGAAAGATTTTTCATACTATCTACTATGCAAGTAAAACCTTTAATGATGCCCAAGCCAACTATGCAACAACGGAGAAGGAGCTCTTGGTGATAATTTTTGCATTTGAGAAGTTTCGGTCCTGTCTTATTGGTACCAAAGTCATTGTATATACAGACCATTCGGCACTCAAATACCTATTGGAAAAGAAGGATGCAAAATCTCAGTTGATTAGATGGGTTCTTCTCCTTCAAGAATTTGACTTGGAGATAAGAGACAAGAAGGGGTCGAAAAACCTAATGGCGGATCATTTATCAAGATTAGAGCATGGAGGTAATAATGATAATTTCATTAATAATGATGCATTTCCTGATGATCAAGTATTTACTATTTATCATATGAGCATGCCTTGGTTTGTTGATAATGCTAATTATCTTGCATGTGGGATGATGCCACCGGATTTATCTTCAATGGAAAAGAATAAATTTTTAAGAGAAAGTAGGTTGTATTTGTGGGATGAGCCATTTTTATTCAAAACATGTTCTGATGGGTTGTTGATAAGATGTGTTCCTTTTGAAGAGGTTAGAGACATACTTAAGCATTGTCATGCTTCGGAGTATGGAGGGAATTTTGGTAGTGCTAGGACAACAGCAAAAGTGCTTGAATCTAGATTCTATTAGCCAACCATCTTCAAAGATACTTACAAGTTTGTCAAGAGTTGTGATAGATGCCAAAGAGTTGGCAATATATCAAGGAGGTATGAGATGCCTTTGATGAATATTTTAGAGGTGGAGCTATTCGATGTATGGGGGATAGATTTCATGGGACCATTTGTGTCATCATATGGGAATCAATACATTTTGGTAGCTATGGATTGTGTATCCAAATGGGTTGAAGCAACCACCTTGCCAACCAATGATGCTAAAGTGGTAGTCTATTTTTCGAAGAATATTTTTACAAGGTTTAGGACTCTAAGAGTGATGGGGGAAGTCATTTTTGGAATCGGGTTTTTAACTCCCTACTCGCAAAGTACAATGTCAAGAAAAAAGTGGCAACTCCCTTTCATCCCCAAACAAGTGGGCAAGTGGAAATTTCTAACCAGGAAATAAAGAGCATACTAGAGAAGACGGTCAATCCCTCTCAAAAAGATTGGTCCATGACGTTACCTATTGGGATGACTCCATATGGACTTGAGTATGGAAAGGCATGTCATCTTCCGGTGGAATTGGAGTACAAGGCCTTTTAGGCTTTGAAAGAGTTGAATATGGATGTCAAGGTGGCTGGTGAGAAGAGATGGTTGTAGTTAAATGAACTTGATGAACTTTGTCTTTTTGCCTATGAGAATGCCAAGATTTATAAGGAGAAAACTAAGAGATGGCATAACAAGAGGATTGTAGAGCGCCATTTTGAACCTAGACAACAAGCTCTTTTATTTAATTCTTGTTTGAATTTATTTTTGGGTAAGCTAAAATCTAGACAGTTGAGTCCTTTTACCGTTACCCAAGTATTTTCCCTTGGAGCGGTGGAATTAGAAGACAATGCCAATAAGAGATTTTTTGTGAAAGGACAATGGCTCAAGCATTTTTATGGAAAAAAGGTGGAGCGACTCATATCTATGGTGAAGATTTGTACCATTGACCATGAAGAGTAGAGCAAAGAAGGGAAAGTTGGGCCAATGACTATAAAAAGAGGCTCTTGTTGGGAGGCAACACAATTTTTGAAAAAATTAACAAGTTTTTGTTTTGTACGTAATAAAGAGAAGTATTGGAGCTTGAAGAAGACACAAATCAAAATGTTAAAGCTTCAAGTTTTGAAGGAGTCTTCTCATCCTTTATTTTCTTTTGTTTCCTTTATTGCATATTGGGGACAATATGCATGTTAAGTTTGGGGGTGGGAAACCTTTGCTTCTTTGGTGAGATTATAGTTTTGTGGTAAAAATGACTAGTTATGACTATACTTATATTGGTGAATTGTTTGTGAAATGAATCTAATAGGAATGATTTGTGGTTGAGATGCATTAGACTTGGATTGAAATGTGGTAGTTATGAACATGTGTATTCATTGTGGTATGTATGGCTAAATGTTTTTGATTTGAAAATGCTCCATTCTATATGAACATGTCATAACTTTGTGAACTTTTATGCTTATTTTGAGAAATTTGTGTGAATTTCATGCATTGATGATTTATGTGTCTATAACAAGATTTAGAATCCACTTTGGTGTTTCTTGAGGCGAAATCATATGTGCTACTTAGGTTGAGAAATGATTTAGGCCTTCTTTGTACCATTTGAGCATTTCTAGCCACCATGATTATTTATGTCTTTAGTTACCTCATTTTGAGCATTTATATTGACATTTCATTTCATTTTACCTATGTGATTAGCCTAGCCCAAATAATGAATTTCACTTATCAATGACATCCTTAGTTAATTATGTATTGTGTTATCTATTGTTAAGCTTATATATTTTGGGAATATGTGTTTTACCTTGTTGAGTTAATAAAATAAAAAAAGAGGAAAAGAAAAAAAATGATTGAATTTGGGGTGTAGTTCTCACAAAAAAAAAGGACCTAAGTTTGAGTGTACACTACTTGTATGTATTCGGTTTGCTAAGGGTGTATTTGACCCTAAATATTTTCTATCTCACCTACCCATATCTTAACCTATCATTACAAGCTTTAAAAGACCAATTGATTTCAATCTAAGCTTGCATTTATATTAGTGGAGAGGGACAAAATGTGGACTTATGAAGTTTGGTACTATTGTAGACTATTCTTATAATTGCATGGTTCACATGAGCTTATTTTGATGGCATATAATGTAAACTAGTTTAGCATAACACACACACACATGGAGCATTTCATTGAAAAATTTGATCAAACCTTTAAATGAATGCATTATGGATTGATAACAATAAGGATATCTAAGTTGAGTGTATTGGTTGATTTTTTAGGGTCTTCTAATTTATTGAACATGCTTTAAATGAATATCACTAATAGTTATGAATTTGTTACTTATACCATGTTTAGATGTTAATTTTGAGTTGTTTAGTTTGTATTTATCAAAATATTAAGCTTAGGGGTGTGATAACTCTATGAAAATAGAGTTATTATATCATTTTTATGCTTAATATTAACTTGTCTAATTGAATAAATAATATTTTTGGGGTTAAAATATTAAATAAGATAAGTTTTGGGTCAAATGGTAAAAATGGATGAAAATATAATTTTTGGGAATTTTCTACAATTTCTAGGGATTGTTTTATTAATTTTTTAATGTAGGTGAATGTGTATAGAAGTATTCGAGATGCACTTAGAAAAACCCAGAAACACGTGAACTCTAGTTGGACGCCATGAGAGCCACTACAAGGAATCACAATACACTGTGTGCCAATGGCTCAGCAATGGTCCGCGTCAGCTTCCTTGGAGCGACACGGGTCAGAACGACGTTCATTTCGAAAATTGCCTAGCGGTCCACATGTCACGCCATGCAAGCCACACCAGCAAATTGCGTTGCGCCATATGGCTATAGCTCAACATACGGTCTGCGTTGCCCTCCCGAGTACTATTTGATGAGCTGTCGTCCCACGTGTCGCACGTACACAGCTTCCTTTTGGGTTGGCAACAGTGTCATGATCTGGTTCGCTCAACCTATTTTCCATGCCAAATGTCATCTTCTGATTAGGTAGCACCTTTAAATAATTTTCATCCAACCATTGATTTAAAAGTAGATTGAACGGTTCATATTTCATATGAGACATGTTTCAAGGGTTTTAGCCTTAACACAACACCAATTTTGGGCAGAACACAAAATAGGAGTTTTTGAATAGTTTTTTTAGTATTTTTCACCATTTTTGGGCAAGAGGCAGGGGTTTGAAGCTTTTGGAACAAAAAGAGGCAACTTCGGAGCATTTTTTGAGAGATTTTACACAATAACTTCACTATTCAACTCGTCCAAGTGTAATCTTTATGTTTCTTATAACTTTTTCTCTTGTTTTTTATTGTTTTAAAAATAGGTATTATGGAGTAGAAATTTTATTCTAGGGATTTTATTGGAACCCATTCTATAAACATGATTGTTTAATGTTTATTTAATATTATTACAGTGTTTGGATTATCTAATTTAATGTTCTTAGTGCTCTTAATTAAATTGGCTATTTAATTAGTTGATTTGCTAATTTTGTGTGCAATTGAAAAATTAATATGAAATTGTGAACATGCATTAAGCTCGCATATGTGTAATGAGGAAGAAATTTTCGTTATTTTGTATGTAATCATTTTTTAAACTCTAGGTGCTTAATGACCCATGTATGTTTAGATGGCCATAGACATGTGGGCTAGGTTTATATAGGTTAGGATTAACATGACCATAGACATGTAGGTCATAATAATTTGGGTAGTGTTGATTAATAAAATTTACATTTTAGTTACTATTGATGAGACGTGAAATAATTGAGAGTAGAATGGGCCAAGTTGAATCCCTAGATTTCCTTTAATTGTGTTAAAAACTACTTATGTTTAATTTCATTTTGTTCAATTTGACATTTAAAATCTATATTCAAATACTAGATCGTTCAAATAGAGAAAGAAAGCACAAAAACTCAATATCTAGTCTTAATATACAAAATTATCTCAAGTCTTTGAGGTTCGACTCGTGCTTACTCACACTTTACTACTTTTGCACTTACCGTATACTTGCAAGAAATTGCAACACCTCGACCTCTAAACCTTGTTCTAATACTGCTTGTTCCTCTAAAGGTTTTGATGGTGAAAAAGAAACTTTACCTAAATGGGAAAAAGGTGCTCAATATTCCTTTGATAACATTATTGGAAATGTTAAAAGCGGTGTTCAAACTCGAAGACAACTTCAACCATCCTTCTTAAGAATATAAAAGAAGCCTTGGAGGACATACATTGGGTCAACTCCATGCAAGAAGAATTACTCTAATTTCAAAGAAATGATGAGCGGTATCTAGTTCCTAGACCTAAAGATAAACATGTCATTGATACAAGATGATTGTACAAGAATAAAGAAGATGAAAATGGAGTTATTTCCATAAATAATTCAAGACTTGTTGCTCAAGGCTATAGTCAGATTGAATTAATTAACTTTAAAGAAACTTTTGCTCTTGATGCTTGCCTTGAATTTGTCAGCTTATTGATTGGGTTGGCTTGCTACTTTAGATTTAAGCTGTACCAAATGGATGTTAAGAGTGCTTTTCTAAATGGCATAATTAAGGAGGAAGTTTATGTTGAGAAACCTAAAGGATTTGAAGACCCTCACTTTCCAAATAATTTCCTGAGACTTAAGAAAGCCCTTTATGAATTAAAGTAAACTCCCTGTGCTTGGTATGAAAGACTTGCTTCTTTTCTACTTAACAAAGGCTTTCAAAGAGGTGGTGGTGATAAAACATTATTTGTGCAATGTGGCAATGGTAATGTGTTGGTTTCCCAGATTTATGTTGATGATATCATCTTTGGCTTTACAAAAGATAATTTGGCTCAATAGTTTCCTCCCACTATGCAAAGTGGATTTGAGATGATTCAGATTGGTGAATTAAAGTTCTTTTTGGGATTTCAAGCTAAACAATCTCGAGATGGTATCTTTTTGTCTCAAGCTAAGTATGCTAAAGAACTTGTCAAAAAATTTGGCTTGGAGTCTACCAAACTTGCACGTACTCCCATGAGTACCTCTATTAAACTTCATCAAGATCCTTTTGGTAAAGAGGTTGAACAAACATTAAACAAAAGTATGATTGGCAGTCTTCATTATCTAACTACTAGTCATCCTAATACTCCTACAGTATTGGAGTTTTTGCAAGATTTCAAGCATGTCCTAAAGAATCTCATATTGCTACAGTTAAAAGGATTATCAAGTATGTTAGTGGTACGTCTAAGTTTGGTATTTGGTATTTGAGGGATACTACTATAGAATTGGTTAGGTATTCAGATGCAAATTAGGTTAGATACAACGATGATAGAAAGAGTACTTTGAGTGGTTGTTTCTACTTGGACAATTCTTTGATATCTTGGCACGGTAAGAAACAAGAGATTAGTTTGCCTTTCTACAACCGAGGTAGAGTAGATTGCAGCCAGATTATATTATTCTCAACTTCTCTGGATGAAATAGATGTTGAAGGACTACGATGTTATGGTAAGAGATGTTGTTCTTCTCTGTGACAATACCGGTGTCATTTGTATTTCAAAAAAGCCTGTTCAACATTCAAGGACCAAAGACATTGATATTAGAAACCATTTCATTATAGACTTAGTAAAGTGCAACACTCTTTCATTGCAACATATTAGTACTAATCTATAGTTAGCTGATTTGTTCACGAAAACTTTAGACTCTCTCAGATTTGAATCACTAAGAAAGGCTATTGGTGTTTGCCTCTCTTCATGAGTTCTAGTTGTTGTCCTTTAGACCTGTTTTTATTTTCGACTTTGTTGCCTCTATTTATTTTACTTATGCTTTATTTCCTCTCTACATGTGTTGCATTAGTGTAGAGGATTATTGCATACTATATGCCTTTTCTCCCTCATATAGGGTTGTTCCTTTAACTTTCAATGCAAAAAAGGGGAAAAAAGTTTGTTTGTTAGACAACATGTTTGCATCGTGTTTACATCTATTTTCTGATTTGTGAGGGATATGAGTGTACTTTTAGGTCACATGTTTTTTTTTCTAACTTCCATACATTCAGGGGGAGTGTTGTATGAAGTCAGGGGAGTTTATTTGACAACTTTTGTTTAGCCTATTAATGTGTACTTATGTATGGATAACATGATTGTATTTGGTTAGACTACATATAGTTTTACATGATACATTCAGGAGTATGTGTTTGTTTCGTGTGTATAGGATACAAATGTTGTTTTGGACCTTGTAGATCACTTGGAGCTGGTGACAGCATCAAGACAGATGTGTTGATTCGTGAAGATGGATGGAGCACTACAAGACAGAAACGCTTGGAGTGAAAGTGTGTTGAAGGTGTCGGGTTTGTGTCAAAGTTTGTTCATGGGAATGAACTTCGTTAGATCATCATGCAATAATATATTATGTTTGATGCTTACCTTATGTAGGTTGTGTAGTGTTTTTCAACGAAAAGCCAAAGGATGACAGTAAGTCCCTTTGTATCTTTGTTGGCATTATCGTATTCAAAACATGGAGTCTTTTTATTTTACTTAGTATTTTATTACCTCTATGTACGGTGCTTTTTTTGTGATAAGTATCGTACACACTCACGTAGATCTTAACACTATTGTATGTTTATTGGATATACACAACATGGGGTAGTTGGGAGCATGTAGTTTGCATATATAAAGTGTTTTTTGTCCCTCTTTTTGTTTTTCTAACTCGGGGTATTTATGGTTCTTTTCTCTTTTTGTTCTAAATTTTAAAAAAAATCTTTTCTTTTAAGCTCGCTGAGGTCCTTGCTAGGGTCTCATTGTGTGTTTCCATGGTAGGTCGATAAGGGGTTGGCAAGGGTCTCCCTGCTTTGAAAATTTTCTATAAATACCCATTCTCTTTCTTTGTTTTTTGTTAAGGATTTTAAGTGGCAAAACTCTGTCAATTTTATAAATCCTATCTAAAATATTTTATTTGGGTGAAAAATATTTTACATTTTTTGTATTACTAATAAGTTGAGTGTTGTTCTGTATTAGTGATTCAAAGGTGATTATTCACTTGGAGATGTTTGTGAATTAATTTTTTATAAAAAGGAGTTTTTTTATTCTGAATACATCGAGTGTTATTTTTGTATTGAAATATGAGGTAGGGGTGGAGTTTAATAAACTCTTTTATAAAACTCTGTTTTCGTAATAATATTACATTGAGTGTATTTTTGTATTGTTATTACGTGGTGGAGTTTCTGTATCAACATACATCAAATGTGCTTCCGTATTAATAATACGAGGTATTTTATCCAAAAGTCATATTTTCGATAATTTGCATATATTGTTGTACACTAATATGCTTGATGGTGTGGCTCTGGAGGTGAGGCAGATTGAGTATGGATCAAAGTAGTTGTGGTGACAGCTGCTGATAGCAACCTAGATTGTTAAGACCAGTTTTCTCTGACTGATAAGGGTACTTGACATTTTATCTATATCGAGTCTATAAAAATTATTTTATTTCATTTAGTGAATTTGGCTGCCGAGTGGTTGCCTTACCCAACTCATGGTTGTTACCACTTAGAATTGGAGCCTAAGTGGGTTAACCATGTTATATCGTTGTGTTTGCTTAATCTACTTCATGAGTAAGAATAATCTGAGTATCCACAGTATATGTGACAACATATATAGTCTATATTAAGATTGGAAATTAAGCATTTACCACCTTCACTTGAGTGCTTATTTATGTTCCTTATTACTTGTGGTTTTTATTCTTTGTGTGTACGAGTGAGTCCCTAGGTGTCCTCATCACCTTACCTTGATAGTTTATCGAGTTAGGACTCTTGCATTAATTATAATCTCCCTATGGATTCAACACTTATTCTTTAAATACTTATCATTTGTACATGTCTTGTATATATGTTGCAAATTTTCCCACCAGTATATGGTAAGTGTAAAAGTAGTAAAGTGTGCGTGAGCACAAGTTGAACCTCAGAGACTTTAGATAATGGTGTATATTAAGACTAGCTATTGAGTTTTTGTGCTTCCTTTATCTATTTGAATAATCAAAATTTTTATGATAGAATTTAATTGCTAATTAAACGAAGTAAAATTAAACACCAGAGGTTTCAACACAATTGAGAGAAATTTAGAAATTCAGCTTTCCCTATTCTACTCTCATGATTTTCTATGTCTCATTAATAGCAAAGTAAAATGTATGGATTGTTAATTGAACTCTATGCAAGTAATTATGACCCACATTTTTTTGGTCATGTTAAGCCTAGTTCATATAAACCTAGCCCACATGTCTATGGTCATCTAAGCATACATGGGTCATTAAGCACCTATAGTTTAAAAGTGATTACGCACATAATAATGAGAATTTCTTCCGCATTACACATATGCCAATTTAATGCATATTCACAATTTCATACCAATTTTTCAATTGTGCATAAAATTAACAAAACACCAAAATAAGTGATCAAATTATAATGGATCATTACACATATTTGTTGAGAGATAGATCAAGTGTGAGAGAGAGGGTAGAAAGAGAATAGGGAAAGCAATAAATGAAGTGATTAATACTGGTGGCTCAATGGCCTTTTATTAAATATTTATAGGTATTACACTTTTGATGGGGGTACATTTGTAATATATACTAGAAAACATATTTAACAAGAAATGTTACAACAATAAGACTAGTTTATAAAACTTGATTGGCCTGTTCTCCGGTTTGGTCGTGCAAGGTAGAACCAGACTAAAGGACTTTATTGAGGTTGCACCGAACAGACTTCAGGCTGGTAGTCTGAAGGTAAGTTACGACCACGAGGTCAGTGTCTGAACATCAAGTCCCCTAGTCTTATACTTTGACCTTGTCCGAAATAAAAGAGTAGCGAAAAGATCTCTCAAAACGTTTTTCGAACTCGAAGGGCAGCAAAAGGTCTCTCGTAATGTCTCGCGATTTGACCCTTTGCATTTCAAACTCCACGTGTTGGATGGGCACTAGGATGGTCTTCACTATATAAGGATGGCAGTTCAAAGAGGTCTTTTTTTACTTTTCAAACTCTCTTCTTCGTAAGCGATTTCTTCTCTTGTGGTGCTTCTCTGTGAAAAATTCTCACTTGACCCAACATTTGTAATTCCTGTTCGTGACTTATTCCTCTAGAGCGCTCTTTTCTGTAAACTTTTCTTTTAAAGTCCATTTTTGAAAGTCAACTTTAATTCGACCTATTTTCCTTTCAGTTCGATCAGTATCTTCTCAAAGTCTACTTTTGTTTACTATGTACATAGGTATTGCTCTTATTTCTACGACAAGTTTTATCTGATTTTGCTTTTAATGCATTAGGTCATTTTTTTAGTCTGTTTTAGCATGGCTAGTAAAGGGATAAAAAGACTCATAGAGGTATTGGCCAGCACTTTAACAGTCGGAGAAAATATTCAATTATCGGGTTCGTCCAGGTCTCCTTTCGATTTTAATTCAACAACAGATTCTTCTGAGATTCCCTTGGATCATCAAGAGGTTACAGTGGCTGTTCCTCCCTATAGAACATCGGGCTTTGCAATTAGAATACTAGTTGGGTCAAGTTTAATAGTCCCTAGGTCTTGGCCAAAGAAGACAAACGTCAATAAAGGCAAGGGAAAATTGACTCATAGGACAAAGGGATGGCGGTTCCAGCCCAAGCTTTATGAGTTTTCCCTGGAGGATCAACTTCGGCTCCGAAATGCGTATGATATTCCTAAGAGCATGCACATAAGAATTCCCAATCCAGGAACAGTAGACAGCGACCAACGACCCCTAAGTGGACTATTTTTCATGAGAAACTGCTGATGTTCGGGATAAGGTTTTCGCTACCTAACTTTAATAGGGATTTCTTAAGACGAACACAGATATCACCTAGTTAGATTCTTCCCAATGGATGGCTATACTTGATGTGTTCAACACTATTGTCTAGGTTAGTTAGCATCCAGAAAGGAATGCCCGAGTTTAACGAGGCTTACTCGCTAAAGCAGAGCCCATCCAACATATATATATATCAGCAAAATAGGATCGAAGTATAAATGTCATGCTACCAGATAATGAACGAGATTGGAAGCAATTATTTTTTATGTTTTTGGTCGATGTGAGTCCGGGGAGGAAAGGAATGCAATTCCCTTGGCTTGGGTGAATATCAAGAATGTGATAAAACACGTGTGCTTCCACTCGGTCATGTTGAATGAGAGGGTGAAAGCCCATTTGGCATAACTCTAAGGGTGTTTGTGCAAACCAACCTCGTGGAAAGAAGTTCTATCTACTCCGCGATTGATAGTGGTGGGTTTATTAAGGCCTGGTGCCAAACCGCCTATCACCAAACTAAAACAATCTAAAAAGTATCGTAAAACACAAAGGTCGGTCACCGAGTTTGGTTCAAACTTCGAGCTGGTGGACGAAGGTGCTTGATGCATGATGTGTTAAAATGTGTACTCGCAAGTGTACGAATCACTCGTAGTAAAGTGATAAGCAACTTCCAAGGTCGGTCTCTCAAGGAATTGCAGTGGTTTTAAATAACTAACTTTTTAATCTAAATAGAGTTCTAATGAAAATAAAAGACTAATTAAATAGAGTTATAGTAAAACTAAAACTCTAAGTAACTAGAATCCTAAAGCTAGTAAAACTATAAAAAGGTGTTTGATTTGTAACGGGAACAAAGTACGAGCAATTAAACGAAAATAAAATCGCAATTAAACAATCAATTCAGATATATTTGAAGATCAATGGAGAATGTATGGACGTTTAGCTTGGTTGACCATGCTTGCATCGAAAAGGTATGGTGAGATAACATGAACGTCCTATATAAACTAAACTACCGGCTTTCCTTTTAATTACGAGACTCCTTTTGGCGGGGGTAGGTCTCTTTATTGATTAACTAATTAATTGCCTTTGGCGGGGGTAAATCAAATAGTAATCAAATTATGCGCAAGGAAAACATGCCAATCAAATTAATGCTATGACTAAGTCACTAACTTGAAGCTTCGATTAAGTGTTTCGGAATAAAGTTAAGGTGACGTTCCTATAACTAAATTCTCAGATTTTTCAATCTAACTACGAACATCAAATGGGCCCATGATTATTCATAATCAAATATCTAAACATGCTCTTAATCAAAAAGTAATTCGTTTATATTAAATCAATAGAATACACCATACACAGTTCTAGCAAACATGGCAACACAAACTAAACATCCATAATAAAACTAGCCAGACATGTTCATATTAATATTCATAGACAAATAAAATACGAACATACACTCCAACAAAAGAAGAAGAAAAATAGAATTCTACAACACCAAAGAAAACCTAGATCTAAATACCGCTTATGGATCGGTTGACGTACTCCTCCGTAAGCTTTATCTTCGATTGTCGACGGCTTCTTTGGATCCTTAGAATGGTTTCTCTTGCTTCGTTTTTGTGTAGCAAAACTCCCAAAGTTGATTGAATGTCGTGTTTGGTTGCAAAATTGTAAAGTGTAAGAGTTGTGTATCAATTCGAGTTCTGGTTGTAAAGGGGGTCTAAAGGGGGTATTTATAGATGTAAGGCATTCCTGATTGCAATAGGAATAGGCGCGCCGCGGCATGCATTTTTCCCGCCGCGGCGCAACACAAAATTTGGAAAATATGCAAAAACCCGAGAGCTCCCCGCCGCGGCATACAATTCCCTCGCCGCGGCGCGCAATGCTTCTATGTTTTCAGGATCAAACCCGAGAGCCTCACGCCGCGGCATGCAATTCTCTCGCCGCAGCGCGCATTGGTTTCCTTCTTTTCACGTCCCCCCTTACATATGTGATGGCACATTATGTAAGGCTTACATATTTGTCTCGTTTAGCCCGTAACTCGTGATCCGAGCGCCGTAAGTGTTCCGTCTTCGCGTGTTTTCATCATTTGACTCATTTTGACGCTAAAAACACCTGAAATGCACTAAAATATACCCGTGACTCCGAATGGATAGATTTATGAAAATAATCGAAATAATAGTCATAATAAATCTATATATCAATCAATCAAGCACAATTAATCACGAAATATTAGTGCTTTTTGAGCACTCATCACAACCCCCAACCAGCTTCTTGCTAGTCTCTAGCAAGTGAAGCGACCTAAAATAAAATTAAAAACAAATGAAATAAACCAACCTAACCTAAATCACTTCCGTAGATTGTCACGGTTGCATTTAGCATATGCAACAAGCCTTTAAACCCCTAGGTGGCCCTAGTGGACGAGTTGTAGTCTCGTGAGGGTTTCCAGTGATGATACCCGCAAACATCGTATGACTCTCAAAACTAATAAAGACTCTAAACATACTTGAATCAACCCATACATACGTCTCAAAAATTGTTAACAACAAATGACACACGAAATAGTTAAACATCACCTAAACTCAAAAACAGTCCAAACATCAAACTCATCATGGTAATCGAATTTTGAACAACCAATCAAACCACAAACCCGTTAGTTATACTATCTGACCGTGTCATGCATGATATTCATAGATTACATTTTAATGTCTCATAAATGTGCAAGTAAAATATGAAAGTGAATTTTTGCACTTATAAACTCCATATGCTCATTTTTCAAACTCATCTCCACTAATATAGAAACTAAACTACCTAGAATCAATAGGACTTCATTAAGCTTGTAAAGTTGTGGCTAGGTATGTGATAATGAAAGTACAAAAATGATGTTTTCATATGATAAGAGTACTTTTTATTTCACAAGCATATTTTCAACTTTTTTTTTTGTTTTTTTTTTTTTTTTTTTCACCAAATGTTCTTTTCATCCTCCCTTAACTTCAAATGTCCTTTGGATCTTTTGCTTGATTTTCTTCTTTATTCTTGCTTATTATTTCGATCATCAAATTTTTTTTTTTTTTTTTTTTTTTTTTTTTTTTTTGATGAAGCAAGACAAATATAACATAATTGCTCATGAAAATCAAATATTACATCGAGTACTCTTATCACTAAGGGTAGTACAATGTATGTCAATGTTGAGTTCAAGGGTGTGCTATTGATAAAATATTTCGGGAAAGCATGAAAAGTTCAAACGGTCCAAAGATGGCCTAAATCATTTTCTAAGTGGCATTTGTTTCTATTATTTCGCTTCAACATGTTTTCAAATGAGTTCTAGAGATTGTTGAGACTTAAAACATATCATGAACATGCATACATTCCACAAATCAGAATAGTTAAACTAACCATGCAAACTACCACAAGTACCACAAAATTCTCAAATTAGATGAATCCAACATTTATGTGCTTCGTTGCTTAGGTAAAAATCTAACATCTCCCATATGTCATCGTCATTACAATCATGTTAATATCATAGATTTCCGGATTGAATCAAGTAGACACGACACTAACTAAAAACAATTCAAGTGACAAAGTTAAAAATTAAAAATTGGTCATATTTCATGCTCATGGAATATTCTTCCCACCCCCAACCTACTTTCTGCATTGTCCTCAATGTGAAAAAGAAGAACAAAAGAAATTAAGAAAAAGTGTAAGAAGTTACCCCCCTTTCGTATGAAATTGTGTCGTTACTCGCTATGCTCCGGTTCACTGTTCCTCGCTTCTCTCATGAAGAATGTATGAACATATATTGAACCTCAAAGTGTATGCACACAATTCACATTCAAACCCAATTTTTAATTATAACTAAGGCAATTGAAGACACAAAAACATCAAACAAAGTTAAACAATCCAAAATAAAATAAAAAGAAATAAAAGAATGTAAAACTAAATAAAAACAAAATAAAGAAAAGAAAAGAAGTTAATACTACCGAATGTGGTGGGTTGCCTCCCACCAAGCGCTTTCTTTAACGTCTTAGCAAGACGTTGCTAATTCTTTTCTATCCACCATCATCAAAGATTTTGAAGTGTGTGATATCAATTTTCCGAGCTAAGATGTCATTAAGCTTGTCCTTCCATCTCGGTAGTTGTTTTCCATGAAGCACAGCACACACTTTTTTGTGGAAGTGGTATAGAAAATAATTTGGAGATGTGCAAGTCTTAGGTGCCTTGTGTGGCATGGGAGGTGAAGATAATTCCTCCTTGTTCTCCTTAGAAGTTTGTAGAATTTGATATTCTTCGGCTTGACATTCTTTGAGAATTGCTTGCTCCCTACCTGTATTTTCTACACAAAGTGGTAAATCATCAAAAGTCTCAGGAAAATAAAAATTTTCAAAATTGTTACCACTTTGAAGGATTATGTCATCCTTCACTTGCTCAATTTGAGTGGGCAACTCTTCTTGTTTTTGAATTTGTTCCGCTAATTGCCCAACTTGCATTTCTATTCTGTTTATTGATGCCTCTATAGACTCCATCCTTTCACTAGTAGATTGTATGAAAATATTCAAGGTTTCCTCTAAGGTTGGCTTCCTAGGTTGATTAGAAACTCTACTTCCTTGTATGAAAGAATTCAAGCTCTCTTCGAAGGTGGCCCTAGATGGATATTGATGAAAACTTGAGCTTTGCATTTGGTATTGTGCATAAGGTGGGTCATATGGTTGAAAATTTGAGCTTTGCATGTTGTATTGGGCATACGGTGGGTCATATGAATTTGAGCTTTGCATGTTGTATTGGGCATAAGGTGGGGTAAAGTTTGCTTGCCATGAAGAATTATGGTGATTTCCCCACTCAGGATTATAGGTACTGAAATAAGGATCATTCCAAGGTGGGTGACATCTCTCATTAAAATCAAAGTTTGGATTAGGGGATGCATAGTAATCACCTGCAAAAGTGCAAACATTAGCATAATGCCCATATAAACCACAAATGCTACATACCTCTATGTCTGTCATATCATGCAGCTCTTCATTTGTATTGGCTCTTGGATTTCAGTATCCAGCCTGATTAGGTGCATTTTAAAATTTGTTGATGTTGTTGATGAACGGTACCTTTCAAAAACTAACAAAAACAACAGAGAAATCAAAGCACCACAGATTAAGCAATTAAAAACACTATTTTTTTGATTTTTTTATTTTCTGATTTTTTTTGAATTTTTTTTTTTTTTTTTTGAATAAAATAAAAATAAAAATAAAATAAATAAATAAATAAAAGATAACAAATAAAATAAATAAACAAATAAAAAAATTAAGAAACTCTAAAAAGTTAAAAAGAAAATTATTCAAAACGCCAATTCCCCGGCAACGGCGCCAAAAACTTGATGTGTTAAAATGTGTACTCGCAAGTGTACGAATCACTCGTAGTAAAGTGATAAGCAACTTCCAAGGTCGGTCTCTCAAGGAATTGCAGTGGTTTTAAATAACTAACTTTTTAATCTAAATAGAGTTCTAATGAAAATAAAAGACTAATTAAATAGAGTTATAGTAAAACTAAAACTCTAAGTAACTAGAATCCTAAAGCTAGTAAAACTATAAAAAGGTGTTTGATTTGTAACGGGAACAAAGTACGAGCAATTAAACGAAAATAAAATCGCAATTAAACAATCAATTCAGATATATTTGAAGATCAATGGAGAATGTATGGACGTTTAGCTTGGTTGACCATGCTTGCATCGAAAAGGTATGGTGAGATAACATGAACGTCCTATATAAACTAAACTACCGGCTTTCCTTTTAATTACGAGACTCCTTTTGGCGGGGGTAGGTCTCTTTATTGATTAACTAATTAATTGCCTTTGGCGGGGGTAAATCAAATAGTAATCAAATTATGCGCAAGGAAAACATGCCAATCAAATTAATGCTATGACTAAGTCACTAACTTGAAGCTTCGATTAAGTGTTTCGGAATAAAGTTAAGGTGACGTTCCTATAACTAAATTCTCAGATTTTTCAATCTAACTACGAACATCAAATGGGCCCATGATTATTCATAATCAAATATCTAAACATGCTCTTAATCAAAAAGTAATTCGTTTATATTAAATCAATAGAATACACCATACACAGTTCTAGCAAACATGGCAACACAAACTAAACATCCATAATAAAACTAGCCAGACATGTTCATATTAATATTCATAGACAAATAAAATACGAACATACACTCCAACAAAAGAAGAAGAAAAATAGAATTCTACAACACCAAAGAAAACCTAGATCTAAATACCGCTTATGGATCGGTTGACGTACTCCTCCGTAAGCTTTATCTTCGATTGTCGACGGCTTCTTTGGATCCTTAGAATGGTTTCTCTTGCTTCGTTTTTGTGTAGCAAAACTCCCAAAGTTGATTGAATGTCGTGTTTGGTTGCAAAATTGTAAAGTGTAAGAGTTGTGTATCAATTCGAGTTCTGGTTGTAAAGGGGGTCTAAAGGGGGTATTTATAGATGTAAGGCATTCCTGATTGCAATAGGAATAGGCGCGCCGCGGCATGCATTTTTCCCGCCGCGGCGCAACACAAAATTTGGAAAATATGCAAAAACCCGAGAGCTCCCCGCCGCGGCATACAATTCCCTCGCCGCGGCGCGCAATGCTTCTATGTTTTCAGGATCAAACCCGAGAGCCTCACGCCGCGGCATGCAATTCTCTCGCCGCAGCGCGCATTGGTTTCCTTCTTTTCACGTCCCCCCTTACATATGTGATGGCACATTATGTAAGGCTTACATATTTGTCTCGTTTAGCCCGTAACTCGTGATCCGAGCGCCGTAAGTGTTCCGTCTTCGCGTGTTTTCATCATTTGACTCATTTTGACGCTAAAAACACCTGAAATGCACTAAAATATACCCGTGACTCCGAATGGATAGATTTATGAAAATAATCGAAATAATAGTCATAATAAATCTATATATCAATCAATCAAGCACAATTAATCACGAAATATTAGTGCTTTTTGAGCACTCATCAATGCACATCCAAAATTGTGGTATTTATAGTACTTATTTTGAATGATTTACCTTTTGCTCATCCTTCTCTTTTGTTGTTGTTATTTTTGTAGAGATGGACCCAAATGAAATGGATGCTAGAGTGCTATTAAGTAGTTTCTAGGCATCGGTGCAAGAGACCTCGTCTTCACAGGGTCTAAAGAAAAGGACGATTGCACTGAGGAAGATGATTCGAGATCCTCCTTTTCCTTCCCAAGTCACTACCGAGGATGACAGCTCAGATTCTCCTATACTCCCTCCATTTATGGCCCTTGAACCCCCGAGACTGAACAAGGGGAAATCCATACAAAGCATTGACCATGGTTCAAATGTAGCAGATCCCATAATTGGGAATCTAGTAGCCATGGATGAGCACGTCTGGATGTTATTGACAGGACTAGACGAAAATTTGCTAGATGACCTTTGCAAGGAGCTGAACGTTCTAACCTTGGCGAACCAAAAACTTGTCAAGGTATGAGAGCCTGGTGTTTTTTTTATTTATGTTCTTGTTTTTGTTCGTGGATTAATCTGTGTGCTCGTGCAATCGATGGCGCTGACCAGTATTTCAAGGTGCGGTAGTTGGAGAAGATGAGGGAGGAGTTGAAGGCCGAAAACTTAGGCCACCAAGCGATGTTGTTGAAGGTCACTTCTTTGCATGCAAAGAATTTGGAGCTTGCAAAGAGGGAATAGGCTGCAAACAAATCTCATGAAGAGATTGAGGAAGAGCTACAATCAGTCAATAAAGAGCTTCCGAAGGAAAGCACCACTCGAACTAAGGTCTAGGATGACCTAGAGCGAGCGAAGGTGAACAATATTAAGTTCACCCAGGTGGGATATAACAAAGCCATGGAGGCTTTTAAGGAGAAGGGAAAACTGGAAGAATAAAATAGTATTCTTGAAATTGATCTTGCCACAGTGGACTCAGGCCAGCTTGCATGGAAGATGGGGCGGAAGAGGCTGGTGAAGAGGAGGAAGAGGTAGAACAAGAGCCTAGTCAAGTGTATAAGTACCGGCGACATAGGAACAGAATTTTGCAATTTGAAAATTGTAATGAATAGGACGAACTGTATTTGTATTTTGAATTTTTTAATAAAATATTTTGTGGAAATGGTTGATGTCATGATTTATTTGAATATGTTAATCATGTGCGTTTTGTTACGTAGTACCTAAAGTGGTACACGTGTAAGAAAACAGTTCGTAAGTATGGGATATAAAAGTAAGGTGAGGAACTTTGTAATTGTGCATGCAATGTGAGCGTATAACAAGTGATTGAAAACAATGGATTCTAATTGAGTTTTAAGAATCAAGGTTCGGGCTTTAAAAAGGGAAAACTCGACACTGAACAAGGAAGTTCGTAGGTTAACAGGCAGTAATGCACGGTTGCTCAAAAATAATGTAACTCTTGCGATGCATCATGAAATGGCTTTGAAGGAGATGGTTGATGTCCTTAAGAAAGAGTCTTCGTGGGTGGATATGTACCTAAAATGAGGAGAAGATGTGTTCCTCGACATCATGCAGTCAACCTTAGAATTGGAAAAAATATTGGAAGAAGGAGTTGATGTACAAATTATAGTACTCGCAAGTGTACGAATCACTTGTAGCAAGTGATAAGCAAACCCCCAAGGTCAATCTCTCAAGGAATTGCAATGGTTTTAAACAATATTCTTCTTAATCTAATTAGAGTCTTAAAGTAACTAAAACACTAACTAAATAGAATTCTAGAACTACTAAAACTCTAAATAATTAGAATCCTAAGACTAATAAAACTGTAAATAAAGTTGGATTTGAGAGCAAGATCAATGATGGTGAACAAATAAAGAAAACAATAATGCAAACTCGAATTCACTCAAAAAGGTATCAAATATCAATGGAGGATGTATGCACGTTTAGTTTGGTTGACCATGCTTGCATCAAAAAGTTATGGTGAATTAACATGAACGTTTTAACAAATAAATATTACCGGCTTTCCTTTTAATCACGAAAATTCCTACGATCATGTAATTTTCTTTGTTAATTAACTAATCAATATTCTATGATCGGGTATATCAAATAGCAATCAAATTATGCACAAGGAAAAATATGCCAATCAAACCAATGCCATGAAAATCAATATTCTTTGATTACGTTTTTCAAAGTAAAGTCAAGGTGACATTCTTAAACCTAAACTCTAATATTTTCCAACCTAATTATGAATAAAAATATTCACCACAACAATTTTATTAAACATGGCAACACAAACTAAACACCCATAATAAATTTAGCCAAGCACGTACAAATTAATATTCATAAATAAATTTAATTGAAACATACATCTCAAAGAAGTAAGAAGAAGAAGGGGTAATCTATAACAAAAAGAAACCTAAATCTAAATAACACAATGGGATTGGATGACGTTTCCTTCCCCAAAAACTTGATAGTCAATCTTCGATGGCTTCTTAGATCCTTAGAATTGATTCTCTTGCTTCTTTGAGTGTGGAAAAGCTCCAAAATTCAAATCAAGTCTCTTGTTGATTCGCAAAATTGAGTTGTTCCTAAATTGGAGACTTAATGGGGTATTTATAATTGTAAAGCTTATATAAAATTCGGGCTGTCCAAATAATAGGCACACCACGGCACAAATATTTCTCTGCTGCGGCACAGAAATAATTGGGAAGAAAAATGGCCAAACCCGAGAGGCTCCCACCACGTCACAACTTTTCCTCATCGTGGCACGCGTTGCCTTTTGTTTCTTCATAGTACCCCTTACATACTGGTTGGCTCGTTATGTAAGGCTTACCTAATTTGACTTGTGTTGCTTCTAAGTTGTGATTCAAGCGCCGTAAGTGTTACGTCTTTGTGTGTTTGCATTCTTTGACTCATTTGGCGCTAAAAACACCTGAAATAAACTAAAACATATGCGTGATTCCGAATTAATAGATTTATGTAAATAATCAAGTAAACGAGTTATAACAAATTTATTTTTAACAATTATGCTCCATAAATCACAAAATAGTAGTGCATTTTAAGCACTTATTACAACCCTCAACCAGCTTCTTGCTAGTCTCTAGTGTGAAGTGATCTAAAACTAAAAGAAAAAAAAATAAAATAAACTACACTAACCTAAATTACTTCCGAAGATTGTCACTGTTGTATTTAGCATATGTAACAAGCCTTTAAACCCCTAGGTGGCCCTAGTGGACAAGTTATAGTCTCGTGAGGGTTTCCAGTGATGATACCCACAAACATTGTACAACTCTTAAAACTATTAAAAACTCTAGACATATCGAATCAATCCATGCATATGTCTCAAAAAATTTTAATGATGAATGGCATACGAAATAGTTAAAAAAATCACTTAAGCTCAAAAACAGTCCAAATATCAAATCCATTTTCATAATTGGCTTTTGAACAACCAATCAAACCACAAGCTCGTTAGTTACACTATCGGATTGTGTCATGCATGATATTCAAAGATTACATTTTAGATCTCAATATTGTGCAAGTAAAATATGAGTGAGAACCGCACTTACTAACTCCATAGGCTCACTTTTCAAATCCATCTCCACTAATATAGAATGCAAAACTATCTCGAATCAATAAGACTTTATTAAGCTTGTAATGTTGTGTTAAGATGTGTGGTTACGAAAGTACAGAAAGGGTCTTCTCTACGGGATAAGAGTACTTTGCATTATACTTCACGAACTTACTCAACTTTTCTACCAAATTGTTCTTTTCCTTCTATTTATAAACTCCATATGTCCCTTGAATTTTTGCTTATTTTCTTTCTTTCTTTAATTATCTTGCTTTTTATTAACATTTATTATTATTATTATTATTATTATTATTTTTAAGCAAGACATATAATTTCCTTCAATTCAAATGCTCATGAAAACCAAGTATTACATGAGTACTTTTATCACTAAGGGTAGTACAATGTATATATGTATATTGAGTTCAAGAGGGTCACTATGGATGAAATAGTACAATGAAGCTCGAAAAGTTCGAACGGTCCAAATATGGCCTAAATCACTTTCTAAGTGGTATGTGATTCTATTATTTCGCCTTAAAGGATTTTCAAGAAAGTTCTAGAGTTTGTTGAGATTGAAAATATATCACGAACATGCATACACTACACAAACCAAAAAATAGTGATACTAACCAAACAAACTACCCACATATACCACAAAATCCTCAAACTAGATGAATCTAACATTTTTATACCTCTTTACTTAGGTGAAAATCAATTTCTTTCACATGTCACTGTCATTACAATCATATTAATATCATAGACTTCCGAATTAATTCAAGTGGACTCGATACTATTGTAATAAAAATCAAACGAAAAACCTACAAAAAGTTAAAATTTAAACTTTTATTCTAAATTTATGCTCATGGAATATTTTTTCCAACCCCAACCTAATTTCTACATTGTTCTCAATGTCTCAAAGAAAAAAATATTAGGTAAAAGAGTGAAGAGGTTACCCCCCTTTTGAATGAAATTGTGTACATTACAATTGCGCTCCAGTTCACCATTCCTCGCCCTTCTCATCATGTAGCATTTAGTTCGCAAGAAATATGAATGAAACCTCTAAATGTGTGCATCACAACTGATGAGTGCTCGAAAAGCACTAATATTTCGTGATTAATTGTGCGTAATTGATTGATATATAGATTTATTATGATTATTATTTCGATTATTTTCATAAATCTATCCATTCGGAGTCACGGGTATATTTTAGTGCATTTCAGGTGTTTTTAGCGTCAAATGAGTCAAATGATGAAATCACGCAAAGACGGGACACCTACGGCGCTCGGATCACAAGTTACGGGCTAATCAAGACAAAATATGTAAGCCTTACATATAGTGCCATCACATATGTAAGGGGGGGCGTGAAAAGAAGGAAAACATAGCGCGCCGCGGCGAGAGAATTGCATGCCGCGGCGTGATGCTCTCGGGTTTGATCCTGAAAACATAGAAGCATTTGCGCGCCGCGGCGAGGGAATTGTATGCCGCGGCGGGGAGCTCTCGGGTTTTTACACTAATTCCAAATTTTGTGTTGCGCCGCGGCGGGGAAAATGCATGCCGCGGCGCGCCTATTCCTACGGCAATCAGGAATCCCTTACATCTATAAATACCCCCTTAGACCCCCTTTACAAACAGAACTCGAAATAAGAACTCCAATTCATACACAACTCATTCTCTTCTCAATTTTGCGACCCAAACACGACATTCAATCAGCTTTGAGAGCGTTGCCACACTATAACGAAGCGAGAGATACCATTCTAAGGATTCAAGGAAGCCAAAGACGATCGAAGATAAAGCTTACGGAGGAGTAGATCAACCGATCCATAAGCGGTATTAAGATTTAGGTTTTCCTTGTTGTTATAGAATTACTTTATCTTCTCCATTTGTTAAAGTGTATGATCATATTTTATTTGTCTATGAATAACAATATGAACATGAGCGGCTAGTTTCACTATGGATGTTTAGTTTGTGTTGCCATGTTTGCTAGGATTGTGTATGGTGTATTAAATTGATTTATGAATGAAATACCTTTTTGATTAAGAGCATGTTTAGATGTTTTATTATGAATAATCATGGACCAATTTGATATTCGTAGATAGACTGAAAAATCTGAGAATTTAGTTAGAGGAACATCACCTTAACTCTTTTCCGAAACACTTAATCGAAGCTTCAAGTTAGTGACTTAGTCATAGCATTAATTTGATTGGCATATTCTCCTTGCGCATAATTTAATAGCTAGTTAATTTACCCTGACCAGAGGCGGTTAATTAGTTCATCAATAAAGAAACCTACCCAGACCAAAAGGAGTTTCTTAATTAAAAGGAAAGCCGGTAGTTTAATTCATATAGGACGTTCATGCATATCACCATACCTTTTCGATGCAAACATGGTTAACCAAGCTAAACGTCCATACATCCTCTTTTGATATTTTATTTGATTGAATCGATTGTCTGATTGCCATCTTGATTTCGTGTGATTCTCGTATGATTGTTCCCGTTACCAAAACCAAACAAACTCTTTTTACAGTTTTATTAGCATTAGGATTCTAGTTACTTAGAGTTTTAGTTTTACTAGAACTCTATTTAATTAGCGTTTTATTTTCATTAGAACTCTATTTTAATTAAAAGTTAGTTATTTAAAACCACTGCAATTCCTTGAGAGACCGACCTTGGAAGTTTGCTTGTCACTTTACTACGAGTGATTCGTACACTTGCGAGTACACATTTTAACACATCAACAACTCAAAGCCAAAATTTAAAATTATCTAAAGTAAATGAAAACAAAAACCACTAACAACGTTAATTGTTTCAGTTCATAACATAAAAAATAAAAATAAAGGAAAAACTGAAAGAAAAAGGAAATTAAAACTAAACAAAATTAAGTCAATAAAAACAAAGAAAATAAAATAATTTAAAGAAAAGATAAAATACAATGGGGAGGCTTAGTCCTCCATGTCATCATGTTGCTCGTTTTTGTCCTCGGGTTGGTTCTCCGGTGGTCTATAGATGAAATCATGGCCCAGGTACTGTAGAACTCTGCTGAATTAGGTGAGGTCTACTTTGCTCTATGTCAACTAAAAGTTCATCATTTTGTGGAGTAGAACTTGGTATTCATGAGAATATTTCATTTGTTCATTGAACCAAGATTGTTGTTGACATTGGTATTCCTGTATTTTATTCACTTTTGCCTCCAAGTTTACTAACCGATCTTTTGTGGTAGCATTCTTGGAAGAGGTCCCATCACCCTTCCTACTACCTTGTCTCACTTTAGTTCCACTGGTTAGGTGCAAAAGTTAATGTCTTGGCAGGCCATAAAAGTACCTCGCCCTTGTCATATTTTACTCCATGTTTAACACATAGGGCGTAGATCAACTGGGGAAAAAAGTAGCAAAGGTTGTGGTGCTCAGTTGTGTATACAACCCTCTGTTGGATCATCATCCCCACATCAACTGATCTCTCAATTTCTATTGCATATTGCAAAATTGCCCTTTCTTGATCGACAGTATTATAATGCCGGGTTGGCATCAATCTTGAGCACACAAAATATTGCCAAATACGGGATTGGGTTCTAAGATGTTTTGCTTGAAATGTGGTTACCATGTCTCCCTTATATCCCCACTCTGCATAACCATTGGTGAGGGTATTTATAATTTTCTTGTAATCCACCTCTTTTAAATAGGTTTCATACCTGCTCTCATGTATGTCCCTCAACCCATAGTATGCATTTATAATAGTCCTATTAAAGGGGAATTCAACACCCCGCACCCAAACCGTTCCATCCCAAGCTTCCAGGACATTCCCATAGAATTCCCGAACCATCAAACTCATACCTGCTTCCGGTGCATGTACAAATTTCCTCCACCTTAATGCCTCAACTTTATCAGAAATTGCCATAAATCCTACTTGTCCAAAATCCAACCCCCTCTCCATAACAAATCCTATGTTTCTTTTGGCAGCACCTTCATACCGCTCTTATGCCTCTCTACTTATGAACCTAGAGGCATCAAAATTGCGTTCCTCAACCATCTTCTCCTTTCCTTTTGAACGAATTCCCCGTCCAGCTTTTCTTTTTGGAGCCATTAAATATGCTACCCAAATAATTTCACACAAGAAAATTAATTTCAGAAAATCCCCAAAAATCCCCTCTTATCTAACTTAGATCACTTAAATCCATAAAATTCAACCACAATCCACAATTTCTAGATAATAAATACCAAATTAAGTTAGAATTGTGAAGAAATTTACCTCTTCAGAGTTCGATTGAAGCTTTGAAGAAAAACCCCCAATTTTTTTTTTTAAAACCTAGCTTGTGTTGAAGAAGATGAAGAGATTTCTTAAGCAAATCTGTGAAGATTGAGAGGGAAATACTTGATAACAATGTTATATTGAAGAAGTTATGGAGTAAAGTTTTGTTTTTGGTGAGAAAATTAAAGGAAATGGAGAGAAAGTGAGGGAGTGTTTGGGAGAAAGTGAGGAAAAATGAGAGAAATTTTTTTTGAAATGATTTGGGGTTTTCACAAGCTGCTCCATTTTCTGGAAAAATTTGAATGCGGGCCACGGCACAAATTTTTTCCCATCGCAACACTGATGAATTTTGGGCTATACAAGTGAAACAGAACCACTCCTGCCGTGGCACAAATTTTTTCCTACTGTGGCACGTACAAAATTTTAAAAATAATCCCAAAATAGGAACTATCACGCCATGACACAAATTTTCCCTACCGTGGCATGCAAAAAATTTTAAAAATTATTTCCAAAATAAAACCACACTTTCCACGACACAAATTTTCCCTGCGCGGCACACAAAATTTTTTAATTTTTTTTGGATTTTTGAAAAAAAGAACTTGGGCAACGTATTCATCCCCAACCTAGATTGGGGTAATGTCCTCATTGTCATGAAATTTTTTAAAAACATAAATAAAAGAAAAGAACGAAAGAAAGAAAAACGAACAAATAAATTAACGAATACAATATCGAATGGGTACCTCCCATTAACTCAATAGAATTCTAGAACTACGAAAACTCTAAATAATTAGAATCCTAAGACTAATAAAACTGTAAATAAAGTTGGATTTGAAAGCAAGATCAATGATGGTGAACAAATAAAGAAAACAATACTGCAAACTCAAATTAACTCAAAAAGGTTTCAAATTCAATGGAGGAGTTTAGTCGAAAAGTTATGGTGAATTAACATGAACGTTCTAATAAACAAATATTACCGGCTTTCCTTTTAATTACAAAAATTTCAGCGATTGAGTAATTTTCTTTGTTGATTAACTAATCAATATCCTACGATCGGGTATATCAAATAGTAATCAAATTATGTACAAAGAAAAATATGCCCATCAAACAATGCCATGACTAGGTCATCGATTTGAAGTTTTGATTAAGTTTTTCAAAGTAAAGTCAAGGTGACGTTCCTAAAACTATACTCTAATATTTTTCAACCTAATTATGAATCTCAAATTCACCCATGAAAATTCACAATTAAATATCTAAACATGCTCTTAATCAAAAGGTAATTTTCATTTATTCTTAAGCAATAAAAATATTCACCAAAATAATTCTAGCAAACATGGCAACACAAACTAAACACCCATAATAAAATTAGCCAAGCATGTTCGAAATAATATTCATAGAAAAATTTAATTGAACATGCATCTCAAAGAAGTAACAAGAAGAAGGGGTATTCTATAACAAAAAGAAACCTAGATCTAAATATCACAATTGGATTGGATGATGTTTCATTCCCCAAAAGCTTGATCGTCGATCTTCAATGGCTTCTTAGATCCTTAGAATTGATTCTCTTGCTTATTTGAGTGTGGCAAAGCTCCAAAATTTTGATCAAGTCTCTTGTTGATACGTAAAATTGAGTTGTTCCTAAATTGGAGACTTAATGGGGTATTTATAAATGTAAGGGTTACATAAAATTTGGGTTGTCTAAATAATAGGGGCACTACGGCACACATATTTTCCCGCTGCAGCACAGAAATAATTGGGAAAATAATGGCCAAACTCGAGAGGCTCCCGCCGCGAGCGTTGCCTTTTGTGTCATCACAGTATCCCTTACATAATTTGACTCATGTTGCTTCTAAGTTGTGAGACGAGCACCGTAAGTGTTCCATCTTTGAGTGTTTGCATTACTCAACTCATTTGACGCTAAAAACACTTGAAATACATTAAAATATACCCGTGATTACGAATTGATAGATTTATGTAAATAATCAAGTAAACGAGTTATAACAAATCTAAATTTTAACAATTAAGCACAATAAATCACAAAATATTAGTGTTTTACAAGCACTTATCAAGTGTATCAATGGGTAAGGCCGTTCTTTAATCCATACTACATTACGTGAATGTCATGTAAGCCAAATTGTACCCGTTAGTTCAACCATAACCGTCGAATAGGAATTTAGGTCGATCATTAAAATGGTTGAGTAGAATGTGAATGGTTTAAGAATTTTAATCATGTATTCATGCAGTTAGAAACCATATGAGAATAACTTGTGAGGTTACTCCGCCATTTGTAATGTTGCATTAAGAGAGATAAATACATATTATATTATCATTATTATTATTATTGTTATTATTTGTGCAGCCTAATCTTAAATCCTCAATGGGTCGGAGCTGAAGGGTGAGCCCGAGCACTCTGCCTGGTTTCTTTTTAGCACAGGCGATTAACTCACGTGGCCTAATGGTAGATCCTCATCGGTCCTGAGCTGGACAATGCTAACCTCTTGTGGCACTGATGTGATAAATTTAGTACTCGCAAGTGTACGAATCACTTGTAGAAAAGTGATAAGAAACTTCCAAGGTCGGTCTCACAAGGAATTGCAGTGGTTCTAAATAACCTTCTTCCTAATCTAAATAGAGTTCTAACAAAAATAAAAGACTAATTAAATAGAGTTCTAGTGAAACTAAAACTCTAAGTAACTAGAATTCTAAAGCAACTAAAATACTAATTAAATAGAGTTCTAGTAAAACTAAAACTCTAAATAACTAGAATCCTAAATCTAATAAAACTGTAAACAAGTTGGAATTGTGACGAGATCAATGGTACGAACAATTAACGAAAACAATATTGCAAGTTCACAATCAATTCAAATAGATTTGAAGATCAATGAAGGATGTATGGACGTTTAGCTTGGTTGACCATGCTTGCATCGAAAAGGTATGGTGAAACAACATGAACGTTCTAAATAAACAATATTACCAGCTTTCCTTTTAATTACGAGACTGCCTTCGGTCAGGGTAAATCTCTTTGTTGATTAACTAATTAATTGCCTTCGGTCGGGGTAAATCAAATAGCAATCAAATTATGCGCAAGGAAATAAATGCCAATCAAACTAATGCTATGACTATGTCACTAATTTGAAGCTTTGATTAAGTGTTTCAGAATTAAGTTAAGGTGACGTTCCAATAACTAGATTCTAAGATCTTTCAACCTAACTATGAATCTCAAATTGACCCATGATAATTCATAATTAAATATCTAAACATGCTCTTAATCAAAAGGTAATTCATTTATATTAAATTAATTAAAATACACCATACACAATTCTAGCAAACATGGCAACACAAACTAAACATCCATAATAAAATTAGCCGCTCATGTTCATATTAATATTCATAGACAAATAAAATATGATCATACACTTCAATGAAAGAAGAAGAAAATAGAATTCTATAACAACAACGAAAACCTAGATCTAAATACCGCTTATGGATGGGATAGCGTTCTTCTCCAAAAGCTTTATCTTCGATTGTCGACGGCTTCCTTGGATCCTTAGAATGGTTTCTCTCGCTTCGTTGAGTGTGGCAAAGCTCCCAAAATTGAATGAATCTCTTATTTGGTTGCAAAATTGTAAAGTGTAAAGTTGTATCAAAGTTGTTCGAGTTGTATTGTAAGGGGGCTCTAAGGGGGTATTTATAGATGTAAGGGTTTACACAAATCCTGATTGCCATAGGAATAGGCACGCTGCGGCATGCATTTTTCCCGCCACGGCGCAACACAAATTTTGGAAATAATGTAAAAACCCGAGAGCTCCCCGCCGCGGCATGACTTTTCCTCGCCGCGGCGCGTGTTGTCTTCAATTTCTTCACGTTTACCCCCTTACATATGTGATGGCTCGTTATGCAAGGCTTTCATATTTGTCTTGTTTAGCCTGTAACTCATGATCCAAGCGTCGTAATTGTTCCGTCTTTGCATGTTTTCATTATTTGACTCATTTGACGCTAAAAATACCTGAAATGCACTAAAACATACCCATGACTTCGAATGGATAGAAATAATCAAATAAACAATCATAACAAATCTATATTTTAAACAATTAAGCACAATTAATGAAAAAATATTAGTGCTTTTTGAGCACTCATCAGGCACTAAGGGTGAGCCCGAGCGCTCTGCTTGGCTGCTCTTTAGCATAGATGATCCACTCGCGTGGCCTAATTGTAGATTCTCATCGAGCTAAAGCTGGACAATGCCAGCCTCTCGTGGCTTGAAGGCTAGGCTTAAGCGCTCTACCTGGCTGCTCTTTAGCACAAGCGATCAACTCGCGTGGCCTAAATGTAGATCCTCATCTACTTGGACCTAGACAATGCCAGCCTCTCGTGGCTTGAGGGGTGGGCTTGAGTGCTCTGCCTGGCTGCTCTTTAGCACAGGTGATCAAATCGCACAGCCCAATTATAAATCCTCATCGACCCTGAGCTGGACAATGCCTACCTCTTGTGGAGCGAAGGGTCAGCCAGAGTGATCTGCCTGGCTGCTCTTTAGCACAAGCGATCAACTCACTTGGCCTAATTGTAAATGCTCTTCGGCTCGGAGCTGGACAATGCCAACCTCTTGTGACATGAAGGGTGGGCTCGAGTGCTCTGCCTGGCTTCTCTTTAGCACAGGTGTTCAAATCGTACAACCTAATTATAGATCCTCATCGCCCTAGAGCTGGACAATGCCAACTTCTCGTGGCGCGAAGAGTAGGCCTGAGAGCTCTGCCTCATTTGCCTTGGAGCTGGACTTTGCCAATCTCTTGTGGCGTGAGGGGTGGGCTTGAGTGCTCTGCCTGGCTACTCTATAGCACAGGCGATCAACTCACGCAGCCTAATTGTAGATCCTCACTGGCCCGAAGCTAGACAATGCAAGCCTTTCGTGGCATGAAGGGTGGGCTGAGTGCTCTGCCTGGCTACTCTTTAGCACCAGCAATCAACTCGCGCAGCTTAATTTTAGATCCTTATCAGCCTAGAGTTGGACTATGCCAGCCAGCTCAAGTGCTCTACCTAGCTGCTTCTTTAGCACAAGCGATCCACTCGCTTGGCCTAATTATAGATCCTCATCGGCCCGGAGTTGGACAATGCATAACTCTCATGGCATGAAGGGTGGGCTCGAGTGCTCTGCTTGTGGCATGAATGGTGGGCTCGAGTGCTCTGCCTGACTTCTCTTTAGCACAGGCAATCAATTCCCAGAGCCAAATTGTAGATCCTTATCGGCCCGAAGCTGGACAATGCCTACCTCTCGTGGTGTGAAGGGTTGGCCCGACCATTTTTCCTAGCTGGTCTTTAGCATAGGCAATCAACTCACGCAGTCTAATTATAGATCATTAGGAGCCTGAGCTGAACAGTGCCAACCTCTTGTGGCGTGAAGGGTGGGCCAGAGTGCTCTACCTGGCTGCTCTTTAGCACAGGCGATCAATTGTGTAACCAAATTATAGATCCTCATCAGCCTAGAGCTAGACAATGCCAGCCTCTCATGGCACAAAGGGTAGGCTCAAGCGCTCTGCCTGGCTGCTCTTCAGCATAGGCGATCAACTCGCCTGACCTAGTTGTAAATACTGACAACAAAAAGAAGATGAGATGTTTTTGCACATAAATGTACATACATTAATTATATAGACATTAAATGACATGCATAACTGTCTACATAGAAACATTATTTTCAATACAAAATGCTGGCGACGAATTGCGCTTTAAGTTACATTGAAGGAAAACATTATTTTCAAATGTTTAGTAATCCAACTTTGAGATTTCACCTCTCCTTTGGAACATTTAAGAGCAAAAACACCACCAGGTGTGATGTCTTCAATTTTGTACCGGCCTTCCCAATTTTCCCCTAATTTACCGACCTTGACCCAATCTTTCACTGCAAATGTTTTGAATCAGACTACTTTGTCAAAAAAGGTGGCAACTTTGCTTGTTATCTTCTATTAGTAGCATAGCTTTCCTTCGACGCTCCTAAAATAAAACCAAATCTAGTGTTTGCTCTAAACTATTCTTCTTTTCATTGATATCGGACCGACATTTGGGGAAGATAACTTCTGTGGGTATTACCACTTTTGTCCCATAGACCAAGGCAAATGGTGACTCATTTGTTGCCTCCTAGGGACTAGTTCGGATCGACCATAATACTCTGGGCAATTCTTTAAACCATTTTCCTTTCATTGACACGAGCTTTTTCTTCAAAAGAGTGAGTATTAACTTATTCAAGGTCTCGACCTGAACATTGGGTTTTGGACAATAGGTTGATGAGTGGTTGAGCTTTATCCCATACTTCAGAGCAAAGTCCTTTACCTTTTGCTCGACAAAATGTTTCCTTTTATCGGTAACTAGCTCTTTAGGAAGACTGAACCGGCAAATTATGGATTTCCAAAGGAAATTAATGATTTCAGTCTCACGAATTTGGCTTAAGGCCTTTGCCTCAATCCATTTAATAAAATAATCTATGGCAACCAATATAACCTTTTTATGTCCGATTGCTTGTGGTAAGGGTCTGACAATATCCAATCCCTATTTGTTGAAAGGCCACGTACTTATGACTCTGATCATGTGAGTTGCCGCAGTGTGTGTAAGTGGGCCGAAACACTGACATTTGTCGTAACATTGAGAAAACTTCGCACAGTCGGCCAACATAGTCAGCCAATAGTATCCTTGTCGCATTATCCTTTCTGACAACTTACAACCCCCAAAATGCAACCCGTATTCTCCTTTACGTGCTTCTTTGAGTGTTTGTACTGCTGAAAGTTCATTGACACATAAAAGTCCAGGACTAGTGGGAGATTTCATGTACAACAACCATTTCATTCAAAATAATTGACACTCTTAACAACAATTGCTCGACTCTTCTTTTTTTTTTTGGCCGAGAGAGATTCATCGATCATATACCTTAAAAGGGGCAAACCAAGTCTCATTGTCTTACTCGACTTGACTAACAACTTTGATGACTTCAAATAGACTAGCCTCAGACAGTATGGTAACATTGATGACTCTGCTTTCACACATATTGTGTACGGAAGCCAGAGTTGCTAATGCATCGGCATGAATGTTGCTACTTCTGGATTATTACTTTATCTGTATTTATTCAATATCCTGACATTCCAATTTTAATCTTTCGAGGTACCTTTTCATCTTGTCATCTTTGGCTTCGAACGAGCCTGCAGATTGATTAACAATGAGTCTTGAGTCACAAAGTAGGTCCAATTTTCTAGCACCAAGCTTTTTAGCGGTTATAACTCCAAAAATGGTAGCCTCATACTTGGACACGTTATTAGGTAACTTGAAATGCTATTCTGATGGAGTATTCATAAACATTTCCCTCTAGATCGATAATGACAACTCCGATGCCTGCTTCTTTAAAGTTATTAGCCCCATCAACATAGGCGAACCATTTACCAAACATACTCTCTTGATGATTCTCATTGATCGCGGACCCCTGTGGTCTTTCTGGGCATTTGATAAGCTCAACTACAAATTCTGCAGCTGCTTGAGCTATCATAGATGTTCGGGATCAAAATTTGATGTCAAATTCTCCTAATTCTATAGATATGCTAGCTAATCTTCAAGCTACGTCAGGCCTAGAGAGCACACTTTTTAACGGACTGGAGGTAAGGACAATGATAGTGTGGGCGCAGAAATAATGCAGTAGCTTCTTTGTTGCTACTTTGAGCACAAAAGCCAATTTCTCCAGCATTGGATACTTTCTTTGTGATTCGATCAAAGTTTGGCTCACATAATACATAAGTTGTTGTATATTTTCACGCTCAACCAGGAGAATAGCTTTGATAGTTGGTGTCGTGACTACTAGGTAGAAATACAAAATCTCATTTTCTAACGGGCTCATGAGGTAATCTTTGATCTTCGTGAATGCTAGATCACATTCTTTGTTCCAAAATGAAGAGGTGTTTTTTCTCAAAAGTTCGAAAAATGGTATGCATTTGTCTGTGCATCTTGAGATGAAACGATTAAGGGCTATAATCCTCCCATTGAGTTGTTGGATTCCTTTTAGATTTATGGGTGGTTTCATGTTGAGCAATGCCTTTATTTTATTGGGATTGGTTACATTTGCCCGGGCTAATACCAGATATCCTAAGAACCTTCCATCATTGACCCCAAAAGTGTATTTTCTCGGGTTCAACTTCATCCCATACCACCTCATGATACTGAATGCCTCTTCTAGGTCTTTGATGTGTTCGTTCTTATTTGTCGTTTTGACCACCATATCATCAACATATACTTCCATGTTTTTTCCGACCATGGGCTTGAACATATCATTTACCACACGTTGGTATGTTGCACTTGCATTTTTCAGACCAAAAGGCATTCTGTTATAGCAAAAAGTACTTGCCATGGTGATGAAGGATGTTTTTTCTTCATCCACTTTGTCCATATGAATTTGATGGTAGCCCGAGTATGCATCCAAGAAGCTCATCAAACTGTAGCTCGATGTAGCATCAACCAATTGATCTATACTTGACAACGGATAGCAATCCTTTGGACAAGTGTCATTTAGGTTAGTAAAAGTGAAACACATTCTTGGCTCTCCAATCGAATTTTTGACAAGGATGACATTCGAGAGCCAGGGTGGGTTGCCCACCTCTCTTATGACATTCATGCGAATCAAAGTATCGACTTGTGCTTTAATGACCTTGTTCTTTTCTCTGGGAAAATTTCTCTTCTTTTGTTGGACGGGTTTCCTTTTGGGATCAACATTTAACCGGTGGGTAATAAATCTGCAATTTATTTTGAGCACATCTTTCAGTTTCCAAGCAAAGATGTTAATATTACTGCTTAAGAAGGAGACGAGGTTGTATTGGTATTCTTCCAATAGGTCGACGCTCACCCTTCACATCCAATCACTTCCTTCTTCTAGAGGGACCAATTCAACTTTGTTAGCGTTGATGACCCCGACTCGATTACAATTTTTTTTGACCTGTTAACCGGATTTTTTTTGTAGTTGCTATATGGTCTGAATTCCTTTCTTGGTTGCATTGTAACAACTCTGAGCTTTACCTTGATCTCCTCGAATTTTGAGGATACCGTTATCCTCAGTGTATTTCATGACCTGATGATATGTTGCGAGTACTGTTCTTATTTTGTGTATCCAAGGTCGTCTCAAGATTACGTTGTAGTGAGCAGGACCATCAACGACCACAAAGTTGGACATTATGATTAATCCCAGTGCATCAATAAGCAACTTTATAGTGCCTAGTTCATAGGAGGTGCTATTATTGAACCCTATTAAAAGCATTTCTCTATTTATCATGTCTTCGTTCCCAATCCCAAGGAGCGCAAAGTGGACAGAAAGACTAGGTCAACTAAACTATCGGTATCAACAAGTATTCAGCAAACAATGCACGAGCTTACTTTCAAAGTGATGACCAGGGGGTCTTCATGTCGGCTAGAAACTTCATCTTCCTCGTTAAACATAATTGCTTCCAATTTTGACCCTCCTTTTATGCCACAGATTTTGAGCCCTTCATGATTAACCACAACTCGGGCATACCTTTTTTGAACATTGTTTGAATCTCTTCCATAACCTAGTCCTCCACATATTGAGTATATTGCTCTTATGTTGTTGGCGTCGTGTGGTCTATTTGTGTGAGCATTTTTATTGCAATGTTGGAAAAATAGACTTGCTTCCTTGTTGACGAGGGCGGAAGCCTTTACCATTTTTGTTGACCAAATGTCTTAGATACCCCTTCGAAAGTAAATCTTTCAATTCTTTTTTCAGATGTCTGTAGTTGTGCTTTCGTGACCAATGTCTTTGTGGAATGCAAACCATTTTGCTGTATTTCGTCCTAATGTCCTCATTTGATGTCGCCATCTTAAATTTTTCTCACACTTCATTTTGAGTACAACCACGACCAAGCTTACTCGCAGGGAAGTCCTCTGAAGGGAGACAAAGACCTTCCCCAAGGTTCGATAGTTCTTATCCAGCTATTTTCCTTCCTGAATGATGGGCCCATTGCTATTTTTTGCATAGAACTGTTGTTCAGCCTGCCCTGATCAGGACTGAGTTTGCGTTTCCCTTTCCATTTGAGAGTGTGACCAAAGGTCAAGCTCTCACTTCTATTCGACCTTAACTCCCTTTCAACATTGATGAATTTCCTTGCTTCTTCATAAGCTTCCTCCAAGGTCCGTGCGGTTGTTTTAGTAAGTTCAATAAATAACCTTGAATTTCTCCTAACACCTCGTCGAAATGCTTGCACGGCTGTTGAGTTAGGACAATCAAAAATTTCTATTTTTTCTTCCTAGAATCTTTTCATGTACGCTTTGGCAAACTCCTCTGTTCCCTGGGTGAGCGAATGCAAATGATGTGGCTCTTTTTTCAAGGGTTTGTTACTGGCATAGTTGGTAACAAACCGTTTAACCAAATCAGCAAACGACTGAAAGCTTTTGGATTGCAGGTCGCTAAACCATTTTTGCGCAGCATCATGTAACATGGCTACGAAGGATTTACACAACATTGCCTCCCTTTTATCACAAGGCATGCTTTTAGGATCCATGGTTGTTTTGAAGAGGAGCACATGAGCGATAGGGTCTTTGGTTCCTTTGTATCTCGGGCACTTGGACGAAGTAAAATTCTCAAGAGGTTCACTCAACTCAATTTATTTTGAAAAAGGCAACCCAATTAATTGCTTACAGATCTTCTCCAGACTGATGGGCCTTTTCCTTGCACTTTGCTTTTTAAGTTGTTCTTCCAGCACTGTTACTTTATTTTTCCAAATCAGCTTTTCTTCGAGTACTAGACTAACTTGTTATTTCTAGGTTATGAACTCGTTGTCTTTCGAAGTTCTTTTAGGGTCCACTATATCACGGTTGCGGGCCATTTGGTTTTGGGATTCTCTTTCATGTTCTACGATGATTCCTTCAACCTCATCATCTCCTTCGTCGATGCTAGCTCCCATATTTCCTAGAGTCTCGGCATCTTGGAGTTTTTGAAATTTGCCTGACAATGCTTCTACCTGCCTTCTTAGCTCAAGATTTTCTTTTCTCATCTCATCCTCATTCCCAACATCGACTTCTACACATCTAAGAGTTATTGCAGCAACTGCTCTTGGGGGTTATTGAAAGTCTGAACTTCCACCTCGGCCATTTCCTAAGGTATAGCCGGCTCAATATGCTAGTCACGAGCATTAGGTCGACTACGATCTACAACCCTTGTTCCAACCATGTCGTTCGATCAAGATTTTGGGATTCGATCTTATTCATTATCCCGGTGAGATTATTGTGAGAACCTGATTTGATCTTAGTATTGGAAGGGATCAAAGAAAATTAGTGTGTCTGTTTGTATTGAGCCCCACGATGGGTGCAAAAATATTGGGAGTTAGATCAAGTTTGAGAGATAGGGTAGAGAGAGAATAGGGAAAGCAATAAATAAAGTAATTAATGCTAGTGGCTTAATGGCCTTTTATTAGATATTTATAGGTATTACACTTTTGATGGGGGTAATCTATACAACAAAACATATTTAACAATAAATGTTACAACAATAAGACCAATTTATGAGACTTGATCGGCCTGTTCTCCAGTTTAGTCGCACAAGCCAGAACCGAACTAAAGGACTTAAATGATGTTGCACCGAACAAACTTTAGGCCGGTAGTTTGAAGGTAAGTTATGACCATGAGATCGGTGTCTAAACAACATTAAATAAGATAATCCAACCTCTTAATTAATATTAAATAAGCATTAGAAAATCATGTTCCTATAATGGGTTCCATTGAAACCTAGAAGAAAGTTCCTACTCCATAATGTTCATACTTGAGTCATAGAAACAAGAAGAAAACTTAAAAGAAATATGAAGATTACACTTAGAATAGATGAATGATGAAACCATGTGTGGAATTCCTTCAAAAATCCTTCTGAGTTATCACTTCTTGCTTAAAAATGGAGAGAAAATCCTCTCTAATTTCAGCCTCCAGCCCTTAGTTCTCCTCCCAAATGCTTACTTAGGTTTAACTTATTGAAAAATGACTTAACATGGGCCCTTGGATCATAACTTAAAAAGATCCAAGGGTTGAGGTCAAAAGTTGGGGTAAAAGTGAGTCAAATGTGGAGATGCTCGCACTAGGTGAAAATCTTTGAAGATTATTGCATCGCGGCCAGGATTAGCAACTATCGTGACACGAGCCTTACTATTGATTTTTGCTTTCCAAATGGACCACAACACAAACTGAATTTAGCCACAGCACTTGGTGCCCTGTTTCCAACCATACTGTATAACCTCTGGGAGCCACGGCACAAGTGTTTCTTCCAATTTTTGTCCATTTTCACTCATTTATCCCCATGTCCTACCATATCCCTAGCACAACAAGCTACGGATATGGAAGGACATGGGGATAAACAAATTTTGGTTGCTCCCAAATCTTTATGTGATTATGTAGGCACCCAATTGAAGCCCAATCTCCAATAGGTAGACTGGGTATCAATGCTAACAACTTTGAGCTTAAACAGGGCGTCATACAAATGGTGCAAGTAAACTAGTTTGGAGGGTCAATTAGTGACAATCCCAATCTAAATCTCGCTTCATTCTTAGAAATATGTGACACATTCAAGATGAATGGTGTCTTGAACAATGCAATTTTTGTTTCTCATTGAGGGATAAGGTAAAGGCTTGGTTACAATCACTACCAATTGGTTTAATAACTATTGGAATCAATTGCCACAAAATTTTTTATCTAAGTATTTCCAACCATCAAAGACTATAAATCTACGAAACAACATTACTTCCTTTCAACAACTTGATAGATAATCATTTTATAAAACTTGGGAACAATTCAAGGAGTTGCTTAGAAAATGCCCACTTCATGGCCTTCGCTTCAAGTTCTAACATTCTACAAAGGGTTAATGGGCCAATAAAGGACATTTATCAATGCAACAAAGGGTGGGGCCTTAATGAATAAGACTGAGAAAGAAGCCTTCGCTCTATTAGATAAGATGGCATCAAGAAATTGCCAATAGATAATTGATAGGTTAAACCACAAAAAGGTAGTTGGAGTGATGGATGTAGAAACCCTAGCAGCCATGCAAGCTCAAACAAATGCTTTGCTGTTGAATTTGAAAAAAAAATTATACGGAGGAACGTTAGGAGTAAATATGGTACAAAATCCATTTGTGGTGTGTGATATTTCCAATGGACCTCACTATACTAAGGCTTGTGGAAACTCTTTGGAAGCAGTCAACTATGTTAACAATCAAAAATGCCAAGGGAACCCATAGTCAACCATATACAACCCCAGATGGAGGAACCACCCCAATTTCTTATGGAACAACAATCAAGGGGGTAATCAAAATGACCGTCCTCACTTTCCACCTGAATTTCAATAACAGCCACCTTTTCAGCATCCACCACCTCATCATCAACAATCCCCTCAACAACCACCACCTTTGGATAAAAAGCTCACCAATGAAGATAACACAACTACTTTGAAGGTGGTAATGAAAATTTTTATGCAAACATGAACACAATGGAATATTGTATAGAAGCAACTCATGGAGCTTATATTCATCATTAGAGGTACAAATGGGACAACTTGCCCCAACTTTAAGCCAAAGAACTCAAATAGCTCTTCCTAGTGATATTCAATAAGGAGTAATTCAATGCCCTTACAACAATGAGTGGATCTTTAATGGAAGATGATTTAGAGGAACTTTGGTTGGATAAAAATAGTAAAGAAATAGAGCGAAAAATTTAAGATGAGGAGAAGGAGGAAGAAGTAGTTAAGGAACGAGTCAAAAGGAGTAAAGATTATACTCCAAGAATTCCTTTCCCTCAACAACTTAGAAAATGCAGTTTGAATGCTCAAGTGTTCAACAATTTGGATGTCCTTGAAGGGTTAAATATATGTGATCCAATTGTGAAAATAATAAAGAAAACACCCTTCTACATGAAGTTCCTTGATGAAGTGATTGAAAGGAATAAGCATTTGGAAAAATTCATCAAAGCTTGTGCAACTAAGGAATGCCAATGCCTCTCAAGTAGAGGGATCCCAAAAGCTTTATCATCCCTTGCACAATTGGAGGTTTACACTTCAAAAATGCACTTTGTGACCTAGGATTTAGTGTAAACCTCATGCCACTTTCCATATTCAAGAAACTAGGGATATGACAACAACCGTCCACATCAATAATCTTGCTAATGGCTGATGGAACTGTCAAAAAACTAGTAGGAATGGTATAAAATATGATGGTAAAGGTGAAGCAGTTTACATTCCACACTAATTTTGTTATCCTTTACATCGACAACAAGGAAATTCCATTGTTTCTTAGAAGACCTTTTCTTACAATTGGAAGAACAATGATAGATGTAGAAAAAGGTGAGCTAGTTATGAAGGTCCAAAATGAATTAGTCACATCAAGGCATTTGTCAAACAATTCCTATGTCTCCAAGGAGGAAGTGAATGTCATCACAAATGGAAACAAAGAAAAGTGGTGGAAAGCATAAGAAGAAAAATATGAAGGAATTCGAGCATGTGTGGATACCCAAACAACCCCACTTAAGTAGCAAAGAAGATAGAATTACAAGTGGAGTCAAGCCCAAGCAAGTGTGGATGCTAAAACAACCCTACTTAGGAACCAAGGTAGTGACCAAGGTAATCAAATAAAATATCAAGTTGGTAAACAAACATGCAAAAGGGACCAAGCACAACAAAGACAATAAGGGTGTTTCCTTTCACTAAAAAATTGAAGATACAATGTTCGAACCCCCAAATAACCCATTTGCAGGTTGGACTAGCCATGGATGTAAAACGTGACGCTTGTGGAGAGCCAACCCAACGAATTTTTATTGCTTTACTCATTTTCTTTATTTTTAATTTTATTTTCAATATTTTTATTGTAGTTAATTTTATTTAATACTAACATACTTAACTCTTTATTTTTTGATTTTATAGAATTTATAACACAAATTGAATTTTTCAGGTTGAGCTGCAGCGGTGACAATTTTAGGCCACAGCTCCATGCTCTCAGGTTGTGTAGAAAAATATGCAGTTTGAATTGAGCTGCGGTGGTGACATTAGAAAACTCACAAGTTGGAATTAGAAATACTGGAAAAACTTGCACGTTGCTTTGGCAACTACTTTGGATTGTAGCACCAAGCTCTCGGATTTAAATCCTTGGCACATACAAATGTTTGCACCACAGTGGTGAATGCCCTGGGCCACAGCCTGATCAAATTTAACACTAAAAATCACCCACCCAAGCTTGAAATTGGATTAAAACACAATATTTTCAAATTTTTCCAGCCCCCTCCTCTCCTCTACATGAACCCTCACTCTCCCAATCACCAAAAATTTCAATTTTTTCACCCAAATTTCTCACCTATTCTTACACCCTCATCACTATTGGAGTATTTCTTTGAGTTTTTTCAAAGATTTCAACAAGTATTACAAGAGTTTGGGGTTTGCATCTTCAAGCATATTCATATTCTTCAATTCAAATTCTAAAGTAAGTGACTCCAATGTTCTTTTCTTGACTAGTGGTGTAATTTATAGGATTTTAATTGAGAGAAAATGTATAAAAATTTTGGATTGAACACAAACCCCAAATTGGTAATGACTAAATGGAAGGTAAATTTTTCATCTCCCTTTCCTTCTTTTTACTCATGGCATAGCACATTGGGAACAATGTGCATCTTAAGTTGGGGTGGGCAAAACTACCTTTTCTAATTTTGCATGTGCAATTTTTTTAGTATATTTTTTCTTTGGATAATTACCAATAGTCAATTAAAACACCTTAGATCTAAATTTGCTTTAGTTGAAAAATTGATCTATATATGCATTGACCTTTGTGTGAAACTCTTATAGTTTATGATATGAAAGCATGCTAATTTGAGTATTTGGATCCTATTATGCATGAATTTTTGTTAGCATGTCAATTTCAACAAATTCTAGAACCTATTCTAAATGAACTCAAAGTGAAACCATAGAGTATACTTTGCTTAGGAAGTGATCTAGGCCATTCTTGGAATGTTTGAGCCTTTCAAGCCAACCAAAGAAAGTATATCATTAGTTAGCCTTTGAAGCCTTAATTAATGTAGCCCAATTTTGTGTCATATCTACTCTAATCAACCCCATAAGCCATGTCTTTTATTTTCCTTAACCACCTTTTAATATTTCCAAGAGACTTTACCATGTGCACACACCTAGTTGGAAAAATATAAAAGGCAATACAACCCAAAATGACAATATATATGATAGGTAGGGGGTTGTATAATAAATTCTTACATTGTTGGAAAAGGAAAAGGTTATAGTGAATTATTTCTTATTGCTACAAAAAAATTATGCTAAGAGCTACAATGATAAAAGTTGTAAAGTTGGCAGAACAAGGCACTTACAGAAGGGTAAATGAAGTAAAGGAATAAATTGTATTTGAAGAGGCTTGATGTCTTGATGTTTTTAAGAAATTCGTTTTTGGGCTCACAAGTAAGTAATTCTCTTATTTTGAGTTTCCTTTCCATTCCTTCATGATCCCATACCTTAGATTTACATTACAACCATGTTAAACACCTTTTTATCCTTGGTAAAGTGGCTACTCTATATTTGTACAAAGGGAATTGAAAAATAGGCATATTAAGTTTGCAATTAGGTGTATGTTCATTGCATCTTTATAATCTTGAAATAATGACAATGTTTTATGAATGCCATGCATGAGAGTATCCAATATAAAAAAATTACAATTAATGGATTGAATGGATGTTTGAGAGTTGATCACAAGGTGATATGAGTGTTTAAATCATGCTTGACTAAAAGCGATGTATAAATTATCTCTGTGTTAGGATTTAAGTGGACTTTCTGAGATAAATTGGGAGAATTAATGTTTGGGTAGTTATAATTTAGTTGAGTCTTTCTCTTATTTTAGTTAAGTCAGATGTTTATGGGTATAACTCGTCCACAAGGGTCGCCAACAGGTTTAAAGGCTTATTGCATACACTTAATGCAACCGTGACTATCTACGAAAATGATCTACACTACAAGAAAATTTTTTTAGGTACAGTTAACAGGTTTTAAGTATGGTTGTCTTCACACTTGTAACCATACCAATAGCCACTTTTTTCAAAGGTTAATCTTTTAGGTACGATTCTAAAACCTTTTAGGTATAGTTAACAACCGTATATAAAAGTTTCCGTAATCATACCAAAACCTTTTAGGTATGGTTAACAATCATATCTAAAAAAAAAACAACCGTACCTAAACGTATTTAGGTATGGTTGTGTATTGTTTTATTTTCTTTTAGGTACGGTTACTAAAAGTTAAATTTTTTTAATAATATTTTTCTTTAATAATTTTTTTTAACCTGTTTATAATCCTTGTTCATATCATACTATATATGCATTTTAGAATTTGAACAGAAATTTATATGTATATATTTATTTCATTAATAAAAAACACAAGCATACATGCCATTTAATTACAAAGCATATTGCCTATCACATTAGTAAATTAAAATACAAGAGCTAATGCCACTAACCAAAACCAACTATAAATATAAGTTAAATCTAATTAATATCAAAATGTAAAATGTAAAATTATCTAGCTAGTGTGTTCAATACTATCAATAAGAAATTGACATATTTCTCTTTTCAACAACATCAAGTTCTTTCCGTGTCTATGTTTTTTTTTCAGCAAACTAAAAAAAATGTAATTAGATATATAGTATGTACATGCATGAAATTAACATATATTGTACTTACATGTATGAAATTTTTTTAAAATTACTAGTAGTGATTAAGGCTTTCTTGGTTGATATATAATATCTCTCATATATCTCATCACAAAAAAACCACACTCGACACCATTATTTTGAATAGGTGCCCACACATATATAGAGGATAACATAAATGTATACATAATTAATTAATATTGTCTAGCTTAGATAAATATTTACTTGTAATTAATATTGACTAGCAAGTATCTAAGTAATGCAACCTGAAGCATTTAAGCATCATATCTTTTGGGCTGCAGCTTCTTGCTCTACAAATATGCATGCATCTTCAGTTACCTTACCTTCTGCTCTTGCTCTATCCTCATCAAGACATATAGTAATTTTTTAAAATAATTCCATGATAAGCCCTTATAAGTTAAGAAATGTGGACCATAAAAATACCAGTAAAGAATAGGATATCAAACTTGGAGCATGGCCTTTTCTTGTTCCTACTTCACGGAAAGAGTCCAACGAAGCTCAACAACTTCTTGTTCTAACTGCTTCACCTGAAGATCGACGCAAGTAATCATAACACAATATCTTTATTAGAGGATGCAAACAAATAAAAAGGAAGGTTACAACTGATTTCTTTTTAATTTAAAAGAGATTTTGGAAAAATAGCATAATGCCTAACTTCAGAGTAATATAGCTGTAATTTTGTCCTGAAATCAATAATACTACAAATACACCAATTTGAATGCATAAAGCTATTTAGTAAAACTGCAAACACACCAAACTTTAACAAATTGATTGGGAATGAGAAACATATACAACAAATCAAGTAATCTTTAGAATACATGCTAATTACTGAAAGAAGGAAAAATTACTTTCTACGAGAAACATATATATATATTAATACTTTAAAAGAAGATAATATAAAATAAAATAAAAAGTGGGCATGATATCATTAATTACAAAATAAGAAAGCTTCATCAAAGCCACCACACATGGCAAGCAAAAATTTTGCGATCTTGAATAGCAAGTGACCGATACTCACTATATTATTTATGTGTGCACACACTCACTAAATAAATATATATACAAATCTAATCCTCAGATAGAGAGAGAGATATAGAAACCTAGAAGGGAGAACGGGGTAAGAAACTTATCGGACGACGTCTAGATGGTCAACAGGTGGCTTTTGTGTAGGCATGACTACAGTTTGCTATAATGGTGGCTGGAAAAACTACTAAAGGCAAGAACAAAGTGAGAGAGAGAGAGAAAGATAATGATATAGATCAAGAGAGAAAGGAGAACATATCTAACAGATATGGGGTGCAAGGTGGCATTGAGGTTGGTATAGTTGTTAGTGGTTGGCAATGGTGAAAATAAATCTACCAATCAGCAAGTAGCAAGTATCAAGTAGCAACTCACCTTGTGATTGTAACGGCGTTGGTAGGCAACAGATAGAGAGGGATGAGGTTGGTGGTTGATGGTGCTGGGGTTTGTGTGGGTCACAAACAGCTTGAGTAGGGAGGATAAAAAAAGTTGTGAGATTTTGTGGAGCCCTCACGTGGACCCCTTATTAATTTGTCCTAAATGAGATTTAGGTACTATTAACAATAGTACCTAAAATTTTTTTAAGAAAATTTTTAGGTACGGTTGTTAACTGTACCTAAAAACCTATAGGTACGATTGTTAATGGTACCTAAAAGCCTTTTAGGTATAGTTAACAACCTTACCTAAATCACTTGTTTTAAATATGGTTGTCAATCGTAGATATAAGTTTTCGTTATTTTTCGAAAAATGTTCCATGTTTTGGTTCACTTTTAGGTACTATTAACAGCTGTAGCTAAAAGTAATTCTTTCTAAAAATGTGACCAACCGTATCTAAAGCTATTTAAGTACAGTTATTTTCAATTTTTTAATTATACAACAACACCTGAATGGGTTTATTATTGTAGTGCTAATTTTAATTTAGAATCTATTTATTTTATTCATACTCAATCTCTAGCTTAACTTCATCTCTTTTATGGCTAGAGACTAGACAAAAGATGGTTGAAGTTTGTGATGTGCGTCTTAAATACACATTATTCTATGAATATTTGGGATTAAAATAAGGATTAAGGACCTAATAATTATGTTTATTTTATTGAATCATTGCATGTTGCAATTTTTCACAAGTATACGGTAAGTGCAAAAGTAGTAAAGTGTGTGTAAGCACGAGTTGAACCTTAGAGACTTAAGATAATTTTATATATTAAGACTAACTATCAAATTTTTATGCTTTCTTGCTCTATTTGAACAATCGAGTTTTTGAATGTAAAATTTAAATGCCAAATTAAACTAAATGAAATTAAACAAAAATAGTTGTTAACACAATTAAAGGAAATCTAGGGATTCAACTTCCCCTATTCTACTTCCAATTATTTCACGTCTCATTAATAGTGACAAAAAGGTATGGATTACTAATCAACTCTACTCAAATAGTTATCACCCACATGTCTATGCTCATGTTAATCCTAATCCACATGAACCTATCCGACATGTCTATGGCCATCTAAGCATACATGGGTCATTAAACACCTAGATTTTAAAAATGATTACATACAAAATAATGGAAATTTCTTCCTCATTACACATATGCTAATTTAATGCATGTTCACAATTTCATTTCAATTTTTCAATTGCACACAAAACTAACAAATCACCTAATTAAGAGCACTAAGCATATTAAATTAGATAACTCAAACACTTTAATAATATTAAATAAACATTAAACAATTATGTTCATAGAATGAGTTCCATTAAAATCCTTAGAACAAAATTTCTACTCCTTAATACCTATTTTTGAAACAATAAAAATAAGAGAAAAAGTTATAAGAAATATAAATATTATACTTGGAGGAGTTCAATAGTGAAGTTGTTGGGTAGAATCTCTCAAAAAATGCTCCCAAGTTGCCTCTTTTTGCACCAAAAATCTCAAACCCTTGTCTCTTCCTCAAAATTGGTGAAAAACACTTAAAAAATTGTTCTAAAACTCCTATTTTGTGTTCTGCTCGAAATTGATGTTGTGTTGAGGCTAAAACCTTTGAAAAATGTCTTAGATGAAATCTGGACTATTCGATCAACTTTTAAAACAATGGTTAGATGAAAATCATTTAAAAATAGGCACTGCCCAATCAGAAGACAACATTTGGCATGGAAAATAGGCAGAGCGAACCAAATCGTGACACGTGGTGCGGACAAAACACGGGAGTTGTACGCGCATGACACGTGGATGCTATGGGATCGTAACTCGAAAGGTCTGATGAGCTAGCGCTCTGCGATTCTCTTGTGTTACTTACATGGTGAAACACTACACGACCTATAAAAGCTAAGCATCAAACAAAAATTAATCATGCAAGATGATCTAACAAAATTCACTCCCATGAACAAACTCTGACAAAGACAAGACACCCCCAATACACCTACACTCCAAGTGTGTCTGTCTTGTAGTGCTCCATCCATCTTCATGAATCAACACATTTGTTTTGGTGCTAGCACCAGTTCTATGGGAGCTACAAAATCCAAAAATATATCAGTAACCTGCACACACGAAACAAACACATACCCATAAATGTATCATGCAGAACTATGTGTAGTCTAACCAAATATAATCATGTTACCCCTATATAGGTACACACTAATAAGCTAGACACCAGTAATCAAAGAAACTCCCCCTGACTTCATGCAACATTCCCTCTAAATGCATGCAAGTCAGATAAAAATATGTCATGCAAACGTACACCTATATCTTACAAAAAGCAAAAAATATAAGTAGACACGTTGTATAACAAACAAACTTCTACCCCTTTTTGACCAAAAAGTCAAAGAAAAATCCTTATATGAGGGAAAGAAGGCAATAATCCTATACACTCATGCAACACACGCAAAGAGAAAATAATGCTTAAATAAAAGAAACAAAAGGAAGCACATAATCAAGAAATCCTAGTGTATTAAATTCAAATTTTTTATTACATTTGAAAGAAAGAAAATAAAATAAAAAGAAATCATGATTCTTCTCTCCCTTCATCTCAATCAGGATCACGCTGAGAACCTATGCTAGACTCCCTAGGTTGGGAAGAAGGCTATAAGAGGTCTGGAAACAAAGTACCAAAGGTAGCAAGCTGACCAAACATCTATGCAAAGTAATCAAAAGACTGGGGTAGCTAAACGTCTGAATCTCAGAGCAGAGCACCAGTAATCACACAAACATAGTGAATCTGGGAACAATCCACCCTACCAGAGGGCTTAATAGATGGTCGAGAACTAGAGGACCGTGGAGAACAATGACAAGTATGCTAAAATGTTCAATTCGACTCACCCTTTCATTAATGTTCATCATCATTTGTTTGTAGAGTTTGTGTTCCTCATGCTCTTCAATAAGATCTTCAAAAACCTTGTCCAACTATTGAGTTAAAACATCCACCTTTGCATTTAGCGAGACAAACTTAGAAGATTGAGGAGGAGGGACAAGAAGTGAAGTAGAAGGGGTAGAATGAGAGGCACTCTGAGAAGAAGAAGAAGAAGAAGGCTCAGAATTTCTCAATGAAGGGAGTGAAGCCTGAAGGGTCTGATAAAAAGGGGAGCATGACAAAAAATAGATACTTTAATCATTTCACCAAATATAGATTGTCCCCAACAAGTAATCAAAGAAGGATAGTAAAGAGTAGAAGAAGAAGGATAGAAGGAAAAAAATGATGGTCCAATAGATCATACCAACAAGATCTGTAGGCATACTATCAAGGATGGCATAAAGAAAATGACCCCTGGCATGAAGAATAGAGGGCAAATGAGTACAAGGAAAAAAGTAAGCATGTACAACTTGCTGAAGAAGCTGATCAAGAGAATAATTGTTAAGAGATACAGTACCTCCAATAAAATGAATGTTAGGTCCATCTAGTCTAGAAGCCATGACACACTAATTTTATTTAAGATGATCAAATCATCATAAAAAATTAGGAGTGGTAAGATTTTCATATTCGAAAGCAATGAGTTGTGGGGTGTGTATTTTAAAATAAGTTCTTAAAGTTTTCAACTAACACTCGATCAATTCAATTCTTTTCATCAACCAAGGTATTTATTCTAACAAATCAATAACTAAACCTAAAAACAAAGACATCAGAGAGAAATTTAAAGGCAGGTTTCAACTTTTCCACAAAGTAGTTCATTATCACTAATTAATTTCACAATCATAGCAGCGACCCTCACAAAATCAGAAACAAAGGAAAATCAATCAATCTCCCCCCAAACTTAAGATAGACAATGTCCTCACTGCTTATGAATACAGCAAAATAAAACAAGAAAGCAGGCAATAAACATAAATGAAATAGAAAAAGGGTAAAGAAATGCCCCTGTTTGCTGTAGTGTTGCTGCAACAAAGTTCCCCAAATTTAAAACTGCAAAGATGTTGTTTCTATTTTCTTTCCTTCCTGCTCTCATTTTCCTGTGATGACTTAAAAAAGTAAAAAAAAAAATAACCCAATAAAATAAAATAATAATAAAATTAAATCAACTAAATTAAAGCATAAAACATAAAAGAAAACATAAGAAACATGGGTTGCCTCCCATGAGCACTTGTGTTAAAGTCGACAGCCCAACTTCTCTTGCATTTATGGTTCTGTGAGTGAAATGGAGGTATGCTCCCTATCAATAATTCCTCCCCAATACTTTTTTCTTAGATCAATAGTTTTCTTTAAGATCTTCCTAACTTCTCGATAGGAATGACGTCGCTGCTAAATATTCACCATCTCATCTTTAGGAACACACCTTCTAATCTTTTGATCTACATACTGCTTGAACAATAATGGCTTATCCCAATAGTAGAACTTCATATTGTGAAAAAATTTCTTCTTTTGATGGAATTTGAATATGGTGGCACATAAACTAAAGACTTAGGAAGATTGAAATCTCAAGATGACAAGTCTAGGGACTGAAATTTATTTCTCGGCCTGTATGTATTAGAATCTACTTCCAACCAAGGTAATTTATCCTCATCTTTCTCTTCATAATCGAAATATATTGCAATAAAATTTTTAGAAAATCATTATAGCAACATTACCAAGTTCTTTAGATACCAAAGAATCCACAACTGAGATGGATGAGCACTCTTCAACATTATTGGGAAATTCCATGGATTTAAACACATTGAAAGTGACTTGTTCATCTTGAACTCTCATAGTTAATTCTTCTTTTTGAACGTCAATCAAAGTTCGTCCTGTAGCTAAGAATAGTCTTCCCAAAATAATAGGCACTTCTCTATCCTCCTAATAGTCAAGCACAATAAAATCCACTATGAAGATGAATTTATCCACTTTCACCAAGATATCTTCAATTTTTCCTTCCAAATGAGCAATGGATAGATCTACTAATTATAAAGACACTGTAGTAGGCCATGCTTCACAAATCCCCAACTTCTTAAAAATTGACATAGGCATCAAATTAATACTTGCTCCCAAATCACATAGAGCCTTGCTAACATATTGATTACCTATGGAGCATAGAATTGTGAAACTCTTAAGATCCTTGAGCTTAGGAGGAAGTTTGTTCTGTAACATAGCACTACTTTTACTTATTAAGGAAACTGTTTCAAATTCGCCAAACCGTGTCTTTTTGGTCAAGATGTCTTTCAAGAATTTGACATAATTTGGCATTTGTTCCAAGGCTTCCACCAATGCAATGTTGACATGAAGTTGCTTATGAACATCCAAAAATCTCCTGAATTAAAGGTCTTGCTGTTATTTCTGAAATCGCTGAGGAAATGGTAGAGGTGGTTTGTTCTGCTGGGAACTTTGCTGCAATAATGCTGTAACATTCTAGATACTAGGATTTTCTGTATTTTTCAAAACTGCCTCAAATTTTTCTAGCTCTTTTTCTTCCTTATCTTAGGTTGAAATGCTTGCCTTTTTACTCATTTTCTAAATCATTGGTGCCTCTAACTCCTTTTCACTCCTTAGAATAATGGCTTTGTAAAACTCTTTTCTTTCTCTCATGTGAGTTTTTGTATCACTTGGAAGTGCACTTTATGGATGATTCTGAAGTTCACTAGCCAACTGGCCCACTTGATTTTCTAGATTTCTCATTGATGCAGCTTGGCTTTGGAGGATTGCATCATTCTTGACCATATATTCTTTAAGTAAAGATTCCAATGAACTACATGGTTCATTCGATTGGTTTCTTTGTGACTGTTGTTGAAAACTTGGAGGGTACACAAGACGGTTGGGCATGGAAGAACTTGCTTGACCACTCCCTTGATTGTTCCAAGAGAAATTTGGGTGTTGTCTCCATCCTGGGTTATAAGTGTTGGAGTACGGATTGTGGTTTCAATTCACATTACCCACAAAACAAGTAGATTTTGGATTTGAAGGACAATTGTCAAACAAATGAGATCCTGAACAATAAACACATGAAATCCCTGAATCTTGGATTGAATTCACATTTGTTGTCACATGTTGATTCTTCAATAGATTAACCAAAGTTGAAACTTGAGCTGTAAGTGTTGTAAAATCATTAACCTCATGCACTCCAGCCACTCTTTTTGTGGTTGCTACTCTATCCATTGGCCATTGATAATTATTGCTAGCCATTCTCTCAAGTAAATGATAGGCTTCATTGTAAGACTTTGTTAAAAGAGCTCCATTAGTAGAAGCATCAACAATAGTTCTTGATTTGGCATTGAGACCATTGTAGAAAGTTTCCATTTGGATCCAATGAGGAATACCATGGTGAGGACAATTCCTTAGTGGTTCATTAAACCTTTCCTAAGCCTTGTATAGAGATTCTCCATCCATTTGTTGATAAGAATTAATATCATTCCTCAATTTAGCATTCTTTGTTGGTGGGAAGTATTTCATCAAGAATTTCTCTACCAGATCATTCCAAGTAGAAATAGAATCAGGTGGTGATGTGTTAAAATGTGTACTCGCAAGTGTACGAATCACTCGTAGTTAAGTGATAAGCAACTTCCAAGGTCGGTCTCTCAAGGAATTGCAGTGGTTTTAAATAACTAACTTTTAAATCTAAATAGAGTTCTAATGAAAACAAAGCTCTAATTAAATAGAGTTCTAGTGAAACTAAAACTCTAAGTAACTAGAATCCTAACGCTAATAAAACTGTAAAAAGGTTGGTTGATTTCGGTAACGAGAACAATCATACGACAATTAAACTAAAACAAAATCGCAATTAAACAATCAATTCAATTAAATCAAATATCAATAGAGGATGTATGGACGTTTAGCTTGGTTGGCCATGCTTGCATCGAAAAGGTATGGTTATATAACATTAACGTCCTATAAGAACAAAACTACCGGCTTTCCTTTTAATTACGAAACTCCTTTTGGCGGGGGTAGGTCTCTTTGTTGATTAACTAATTAACTGCCTTTGGCGGGGGTAAATTAAATAGCAATCAAATTATGCGCAAGGAAAACATGCCAATCAAATTAATGCTATGACTAAGTCACTAACTTGAATCTTTGATTAAGTGTTTCGGAATAGAGTTAAGGTGACGTTCCTCTAACTAAATTCTTAGGTTTTTCAATCTAACTACGAACATCAAATGGGCCCATGATTATTCATAATCAAACATTTAAACATGCTCTTAATCAAAAAGTATTTTATTCATAAGTCAAAAAGATACACCATACACAATTCTAGCAAACATGGCAACACAAACTAAACATCCATAATTAAATTAGCCAGACATGTTCATATTATTATTCATAGACAAATAAATTATGATCATACACTTTAACAAATAAAGAAGATGAATTAATTCTATAACAACAAGGAAAACCTAAATCTAAATACCGCTTATGGATTGGTTGACGTACTTTTCCGTAAGCTTTATCTTCGATTGTCGTTAGCTTCCTTGAATCCTTAGAATATTGTCTCTCGCTTCGTTATAGTGTGGCAACGCTCTCAAAACTGATTGAATGTCGTGTTTGGGTCGCAAAATTGAGAAGAGGAAGAGTTGTGTATGAATTGGTCAAGTTATTTCGAGTTGTGTTTGTAAAGGGGGTCTAAGGGGGTATTTATAGATGTAAGGGATTCCTGATTGCAATAGGAATAGGCGCGCCGCGGCATGCATTTTACCCGCCGCGGCGCAACACAAAATTTGGAAAATATGCAAAAACCCGAGAGCTCCCCGCCGCGGCATACAATTCCCTCGCCGCGGCGCGCAATGCTTCTATGTTTTCAGGATCAAACCCGAGAGCCTCACGCCGCGGCATGCAATTCTCTCGCCGCGGCGCGCAATGCTTTCCTTCTTTTCACGTCCCCCCTTACATATGTGATGGCACTATATGTAAGGCTTACATATTCGTCTTGATTAGTCCGTAACTCGTGATCCGAGCGCCGTAGGTGTTCCGTCTTCGCGTGTTTTCATCATTTGAATCATTTGACGCTAAAAACACCTGAAATGCACTAAAATATACCCGTGACTCCGAATGGATAGATTTATGAAAATAATCGAAATAATAGTCATAATAAATCTATATATCAATCAATCAAGCATAATTAATCACGAAATATTAGTGCTTTTCGAGCACTCATCAGGTGGCAAAGAATTAAGCCATGCTCTAGCACCATCTCTCAAGGAATAAGGAAATAATTTGAGCCTAAAAGCCTCCTTGGTCACACCTGTCCATTCAAAAGAATCACAAACTTCAATATACAACCAGAGATGCAAATGAGGATCTTTTGTAGGTAACCCACTGAACTGCCCAACTATTTGTAGCATTTGAAACATAACTGGCTTTAACTCAAATTGAGGTGCTTGAATATTCGGTCTAGTGACGCTTGGATTCAACCCCTCTAAAATAGGCAATGCATATTCATGTAAAGCTCTGTCTCTATCATCCATTGATCATCCATTGGAGGTATCATATTGATTGCAATGTTTACATTCAGTTCATTGCCATTGTTTTTGCCCCCTGCATTTGCCATTTCTTCAATCTAAGTGAAACCTTGTTGCTCTCTCCTTCTTAGTCTAAAGGTACGCTCAATCTCAGGATCTAAGGGTAAGATATCCTCTTCACAAAATCTGGTCATACAAACACAAAGAAAATATTAAATAAAATTAAAGAAAAGATAAAAATTCATTTCTGCAAATAATTTCTAATTTTGTCAATTCCTGCCAACAGTACCAAAAACTTGTTGCTCTAAAAAGTGTATTAGATATTACACAAGTGCACGTATCGCAAACAAGTAATATAATGATAAGAAAGATCATTCCCAAGGAGATTGGAATATTAGAAAGTATTGTAAAAATTAACTGATAAAATAAATATTGGATGTTTTTATGTATTAAAATAAAATAAAATAAAATAAAATTAATAAGCAAAAGATGACAAAAGTAAGAATATTAAAACAAAGTTCAACACGAAGGGTATCAAGAATCTCAAGTTGATAAATTAGTTAGGATTGCAAATGTGACAAATGATGCAGTAAGACTGTATTGCTGCAGCGTTGCTGTAGCAATGCTGTGGCAAAGTTCACCAGTAAGTAGAATTCAAAAATTACAATGAATTTTTCCAAATCTGCAATGTTTATAATTTCCTAGGCTCAATGAAAGGCATTCCTATGCATAAATGAGTCTAAGAACAATATTTAATGTACCAATTCCTTTGAATTATGTGAATTAATTATATATTCCTATATTAATTGTAATTTTAATTCTTATCCTTAGATTCAAATTAAACACACATTATTCAAGCTTCATCCAGCTTCAACTAACCTTTCCAGAATTAATCTCAATTTACTATCCTATCAATTGGTGATCAAGCAATCAATAAGAATTAATCAATAAAATAAGCTTTGAATAACTAGCACCCATTAGCCATAACAAAGCACAAATCTTTAAAATTGAAGAACAAAGACTATAATCACTTGCATATCTACAACCCTAACTGAAGGAAAATTAGCCAATCATATCTATGAAATCAAATATTAATTCATCAATATTCAAAATCAGATCCATTGAGTTATAGAAATTGAAAAACAATAGAAGAATAATAAAAGAAGGAATAAATTAATATAACCACCTTTAATTAAATCTCAATCAATTAGATTACAAAAATCTCTAATTCCTTCTTGCTTTCCTCATTAATAAACCTTGCAAATCAAGCCTTCAATTGGTCTCTTTTCCAGATCCCAATCAACCACGTTTTGTTGCTCTGTTTCTAGTATTCTTTCCTGCCTTTCTGCGTGTTACCTCTACTGCATATTCTCTATTCTGCAATTGCCCAAAAATCAATTCCTATTTATATCTTAATCCTTAGGTTTAATTTGAGATGAAATACTTATGTTGACTTTCAAATTTTCCCATAAATTGATGACTTATTATCTTCCCAATATCGTCCTTTTATTTAGAAGCCCAAGCCCAGTTGCTGATTTGGATGTTTCACACTATTTATTTTGGTGCATTTTCCTACAGCAAAGCTGTGGCAAACTGATTCTTTGTTACTCCTTTTGTTCTCTAGGAAAGGGCACAATAAAACCTCATAAGTGAACTTTAAAATATAAGTCTTTTTAATGCAATGCAAGATGATTTCAGATTTAATACCAAAGAATTCACACATCTTCATAAATTTTACAAATAGTGTTCAAATGAGCACAATGTGCAACTCTTTTCATATAATCAAGCAAGTTTCAAGAAATAAGAGATAATATTTACTCTAATAAATTAGAGTTATCAGTTAAGTTCACTATTATTTAGAGAATGTGAACTTATGGAAGAATGATAAATTGTGAATGGTCATTGTGAGAGTTTAGTATTTTTAGTATGTTATTAGTGTAGAGTATCCAAGGCATAAAACATGCCAGCTTAGGTTGTTATGTGTAGTTAATGATTTGTAATATACTCTGGCCCTAGCTAAAGTATATATAGCATGCTATGTATCTCATAACAAGTCAATAAATGAAATTCTGAACTTTCCTTTTTAGTGTCCTTTTTTGTCTTCATCACTATTATTCACAGTTTCACAAAGGCTAGCCTCTTATAGAATCAGAGGTTGAAGCCTCATATTATTTAACCTTTAAAGGGCAAGTGATAATTACATTTTTTAAACAATTAGATCATGTTAGACATTAACTAGCTTTTTAAACTACAAAAATAAGTACATTTATCCCTCAAAGAATATAAACACAAGGCACTCCTTCTACCTAACTCAACTAACTTAAAAATGACTAAATTGCTATTATGTTTGCTTCAAAATAATACTATCTTTTTTGTGTGAAGGCATTTGTGAAAAACATTGCTATTTAAAATAAGATATCAAAGCAACATGATTTGTGCTTGGTTGACAATAAAAGTATAATTACTTCTATTACTAACTTATATTCTCACTTTCATTTTTTTCATTATTTTAATAGCTACACTATCCACACATTTGTAACTGGACTCGAACAACAAATGCAACAAATTGAAGGGAGAAGACTTCTATTATTTAGAGAGAGAAAAACAATGAATCAATTACTTACTTTTAGCTTTGTTATTTACATTACACATTGATAAGATATAACCTGTCACAATCATTGAGTAACTAAATTTGTTACAATAGTAACTAAACTGACTAGCTAAATATACTAATAGCCCCAGTCAAACTGATGGGTGTGGAAGCATCAACAATTTGATTTTGGAGAGAGGAACTAAGGACCAAGTAGCGGCTTAGTAAGAAGATAAACTAACTAATCTTGAGAAGAGACATGCTCAATATAGAATAGTTTTGGCTGCACCAAAAAACCTTTCAAAATGTTGGTCCAACATAATATGTATTGTACGTGAGTGTGAGATAGAAGTGTGTGTCAAGTTGATAGCACTAAGATTGTCATAAAACAAACAAACATGAAAAAGTCCGACACTTGGTGTACAATCAATGGTTGTTGAGAGCATATTTTGATAAAACTCTTATTGAACTAACAACACATGAGATCATTAATGCCAACATTATAATGTGGTAAACCTACATAGGTACCCTTCTTATGTGGAAAGATTGTGAGATTTGAGAAAAACATATTTTTGAGTGGGTTAATTTAAATACTAATTAAACACCAAGACGTAGTTTGTAAGCTACGTACATGAGTTTGGGATTTACCAAAACCCCAGGTTTATCACTATACTCTGCCAGAAGTGATTGTACCACATCACGTGGTGGTGGGGTTTTGAAGGAGAGCCATATTCAACTTGGAAGACAGTTTTTGTGGAGCCATTATTGGAGGTAGCATTGGAGCAGTTGAGTGTGGTGCTCCAATAGATAGAGGTATAAGCATATCAACTTATTACCAATACGGAACAATACTCAATGTATTGATGATATATAAGTTAAAAATCAAATTTTCAGTTCAACACTTGAATTTGAAATCCAAGACGTTTTCCCCCTTTTCTACTAGGAAAAACAAAGAGAGGAATGAGGTTTTTATAGAAAACTCATGGGCTTCTATTGAGCTCGCTTCCTTCCCACCAACCCCATTGACGAGGGTAATAGTCCCCGCAACAAGGATAAAGGTAGTTAAACAACACTGACACCTCGTTGACTCCACAATGAGCTACCCTAGTAAGCTCCAAAAAGAGCAATTTTGTTTGAAAATTAATTCAAATAATTTTTTAAAAAATGCTTGCAAACTACAAGACAAGCAGAATGCATGAACACAACCTAAACATGCCAACTACATTCTCCCAACCACCCGATAGAGTGTGTATCATGTAGACATATAGCATTGTAAATTTTATGTAAGTTTGTACAATGTCGAACCAACAGTAATTGATCTTACATAGATGATGAATTATACTAAGTAAAATAATGTGTTTTACACATGAAAATGCCAACAACAAAAAATAGAAATTTCAAGACACGAAGAGCAGTAGGAAGACTCAAATGAAGTTTAGAAAATTATAAATGAAGCCAAAAATTCTAGAACATTTGTAGTCATGGCTCGATACTTGATTCACTTTTGGACCTAGCAGCAACACGTTGCTTAAGGAGTTTGCCTAGAAATATAATTCCTTACCAAGAAAAATGTAATAAGCCAAAGTAGACAAGCGATCATCTAAATAAGATGCCTAGTTAGCATCATAATAAGTAGTAAGAGCAAATGAAGTTGACTGCATAAAACTCAATCCTTGATTAACAATTCTCTTCAAATACTTGAGAAATCTTTTAACTTCCAACAGATGCACTTCAGATGATTTAGCCATAAATTGATATAGGTTATTCACACTACGACCTATGCTAGGATGTGCTAACGTGCAATGTTGGAATGCCTCTAAAATAAATCTATATTAACAAGAGTCTTCCAAATAATAAGTACCATCCTGCAAGCTTAAACCTTTGTTCATGATAATAGATGTTTCATAGCCTTTATAATCAAGCATGCCATATCTGTCCAGAAGTTCAGTAACATATTTTCTAAGATTCAACTAGAGAATATTATTATGAAAAATAGACTCAATGCTAAAAAAGTAACTCAACACACCAAGATCATTTCAGACAAAGGCATCATTTAATGTAGTAATGAAATGTTGAATACTAGAAGGATTGAGAGACTCCCAACTTGGTGAACTTCCAAGTCTAGGTCATACAAACACCTAAGGATTTTCCCTTCTCACACAGGTAGTAGAAACAATAAACAAATAACAGTTTTAACACGTAATAGGATATAAACATGTAAGATAGATATTAGACAATAGAGTAAAGCAGCAAATACTTTACGATATCAATATAGTCTATATATGTTGGCACATATATCGAAGTTACTATGATTGTACGAACTCTTATAGCATAGCAAGCAAACACATCAATATAATGTGGTAAACCCACTTAGGCACCAATCCTAAGTAGATCATCCACAAGTTGTCAGGTTGCTTAAGGCAACCACGTAACAGCCCAAGTCACTAAAAAAAAAATTATATAGACTAGATAAAGATAAATGCCAATACCTCTATCAATGAGAACCAACCATCCTAACTACCAAGTCTATTCTCACTAGCTGTTCCCACAGCTATTTTGATCCTCATCAGATTTGGCTCACTTCTAGAGCCACACCACCATGAAGTGTGGTACTGACCATGCTTAATCTCCAAGTGCACGGGTTAGTGTACAAGTACAATAAACTATTTAGGCTAAGGAAAATATAGGTAAAATAATAAAAATAACATAAACCTAATATTTACACTATTGGATCCTACACAACCACACTAACAAATTAAGCACTAAAGAAGAATAGGAATCCACCATTCCAAGTAATTACCAAACAAATTATATAATTAATTGACTCTAACCTATGCATGCATTCCTCTCTCAAGTAAATTACACATAATATAATAACCTAACCTAATCACACTCTTATGCCAATTAGATTAAACTATTATTCATTAAGAATGCCAATTATCAATCACATAATTAACCATTCCTCCCACTTTATCTACTAATGAAGTGTTTGAGTGTGTAGAAGAAATTCCTAAGCTTAAACCATCTATGGAGGCACCTTTGACATTGGAGCTTAAGCCATTACCTTAGTAACTTAAGTATGCATATGATGAGGAGGGTGAAATTCTTCTCATTATTATTTCTTTGCTTTTAAATGGAGAACAATAAAGAAAGTTTTTAGAGATTTTTAAGGAGTGCAAAAGTGTTGTTGGTTTGTTTATTGTTGATATCAAGGATATTAGACCTTTGATTTTTATGCATCATATTAGAGTAGAGGAAGGAGCTATGTCTACTCGTGATACTCAAAGAAGACTTAATCCCATTATAATAAATGTTGTAAAAAGGTGTTGAAATTGTTAGATGTTTGGATTATATATCCTATATCAGATAGTGAGTGGGTAAATCCAGTTCTATGTAAGCCGAAGAAAGGAGGAACGGTGGTGGTTTCTAATAAGAACAATGAGTTGATGTCTACAAGGATTGTGATTGGGTGGTGGGTGTGTAGGAATTATCGAAAGGTAAATAAGAAAACTTAAAAGGATCATTTTCCCTTGCCCTCTCTTGATCAAATATTTGATAGCTTGGCGGGTCACTCTTTCTTTTATTTATTCAATTGATACTTCGGTTACAATCAAATAGCCATACACCGGAAGATCAAGGGAAGACAAAATTTACACGCCTTTTGGTATAATTTCTTTTCGAAGAATGCATTTTGGTATTTGTATTGCACTAGTGACAGTTCAACATTACATGATGTCTATATTCTCAAACATAGTGGAGAAAATCTTAGAGGTATTTAAAATTGACATTAGTGTTTTTGGAGAAATGTATTATAAGGAATCTTGTGCTCAATTGGAAGAAATGTCATTTTATGGTGCAAGAGGGTATTATTTTAGGACACAAACTTTCATCAAGGGGTTTGGAGGTTGATCTCAAAAAAGTTGAGGTTATTGAGAAGCTACCTCTTCCAACCAAAGTGAAAGGTGTTCAAAGTTTCCTTGGACACACGAGTTTCTATAGATGATTTATCCAAAGTGTCCAAATCACTTTGTAACTTGTTAGAAAATGATGTTGTTTTCAAGTTCGATAAAGAGTATTTGAATGCATTCCAAAATCTCAAGGAGAAGTTAGTCATGGCATCAATCATTGTAGCATCAAAATGGAGTTCACCTTTTGAGCTAAGGTGTGATGTAAGTGACTATGTAACAAGGGTTATTTTATGGCAACAAAAAGATAAGTTGTTTAATGCCATATACACTCTGCAAGCAAGACCTTAATTGAAGCTCAACTCAACTATGCTACCACTAAAAAAGAGTTCATGGAAGAGCGTTGCATTTGAGACATTTAGAGCATATCTAGTGGGTTCTAAAGTTGTGGTAGACATGGATCACTCCACCATCAAGTACTTGATTTCAAAGAAGAATGCCAAGCCTAGATTCATCCTTTCGGTTCTCTTGCTTCAAGAGTTTGATCTCGATATTCAAGATAGAAAGAGAATGGAGAATTAAATTGTAGATAATTTGTCTCAAATGGAGAAAAGATATAAGGAGGATGATAGATTTCTTATTGGATAGGGTTTGCTAGATAAGTAACTATGCGCAATTACAAGTAAGGAGATGCTATGGTATGAAAGCATAGCAAACTACCTAGCTTGTGGGATTATTTCACTGGGGTTGTCTTTCCAACAAAAGAAGAGGTTTTTATATATCTAAGCAAGGTGTGGAGGGAATTTTGAGGAGGTGTGTTCCAAAATAAGAAGTGGAAAGCATACTTCACCATTGTCATGCTATGAAATACGGTGGCCAATTTGAGAGCTCAAGGGTTGCAGCCAAGGTATTACAATCTAGTTTCTATTGGCCTACTTTGTTTAAAGATGTCCTTGAGTTTGTGCTTAAACGTGATACATCATAAAAGGGTTGGGAATATTTATAGTAGAAATAAAATGCCTCAAAATGTTATTTTTGAAGTTGAGTATTTGATGCTTGGGGCATTGATTATATCGGCTCATTTATTTCCTCTCTTAGTAATTGTTACATCTTGGTTACGATAGATTATGTTTCTAAATTGGTGGAGGCCATTGTTACTCCAAAAAATGATGCTAATGTGGTAATAAAGTTTTTACAAAAGAACATTTTTACTATGTTTGGTACACTGAGAGCCATCATTAGTGATGGTAGTACTCACCATTTGCACATGGTAGTTTAATGCTTTGCTGGTGAAGTATTGTATGAAACAAAGTGGCTACCTGTATCACCTAGAAATAAGTAGGCTAGTTAAGGTATCTAACCGAGAGATAACAAGAATTTTAGAGAAAGTTGTGAGTGCTTCAAGAAAAGATTGGACATTGTTGTTAGATGATGCACTTTGGGCTTGTTGAACGGTCATTGGCATGTCTCCATATCAGGTGGTATTTGGAAAATCTTCTCACTTGCCCATATAATTAGAGCATAAGGATTATTGGACTTTAAAAAGGTTAAATATGAGTATGGAAGCCATGGGAGAAAGGAGAATGCTTCAAATGCATGAGTTTGATGAGTTTCATCTTCAAGCTTATGAAAGTGCAAGAATTTACAAAGAGAAGACTAAGAAGATTTTGGATTGCCATTTTAAACCGCGACAACAAGTTCTTTTTATAATTCAAAATTAAGATTGTTTTTGGGAATGCTCAAATCTAGATGGTTGGGTCCATTTTTGGTAACAAAATTTAGTCATCATAGAGCTATTTAGTTTGTTAATGTGTAAATATTTAAACATTATCTTGGTGGTTCTCATGAAAAAATGATAGCCACCATTTACTTGGATCATGATTAAGAGGAATTTGAGGGATTGAGTCAAAGACCTTAAATGTGGCACTTATTGGGAGGTAACCCAATTTTTGAGTACATAATAATGCTTTTGTTTTGTAGGCAAATAAAGAAAAAGCATTGGTTTATGCTATATTTATGAATTTGGTGTTCTAGATGACTATTTATGAATATTGTGATAATGATGGATTGTGTATGAATATTGTGGGGATGATGGATTGTGTGTGACATGAATGGACCTTGATCCAATGATGACATATGGTTAGCATGCATATGATTAGGTGAAAATATGGTAGTTAGGACATATGTATTCATTGATTACATGTATGACTAATTTTTTTATGCATTTAAAAGGCTCTATTCTATATGCACATGTCTTGAATTTGTGAATTTGTATGCTTATTTTGAAAAGTTTATGTGGATTTCATCCATTGATGATCTATAAGAAGCTTTAGAATCCACTTTAGTGTCTCTTGAGGAAAAATCCTAGGTGCTATTTAGTTTGAGAGAAGATTTAAACCTTCTTTGATCCTTTGAGCTTTTCAAGCCAGCTTTGAACATATTAGTCCATAGTTATCCCCTTTGAGCTATTATATTGTTTTATCATTTCTTTTCACCCAAATGTTAGCCTTAGCCCAAAATAATAATTTTCACCTATCTTTTAAACCCTTAGTGAGCATTAATTATGTTCTTTATTATAAACTTAAAGTTAAGAAATGGTGGTGTGCTTTTGAGCTTCCCAAAAAAATAAAAAAATGTTTTTAATTGTAAAAAAGAGAGCTATACCTCAAAGTCATTAAGAAAAAAATAAAATAAAAAATGAAAAAAGAGAGAAAGAGATTAAATAACTTTGGGGTGCAGTGTCTCTACAAAAATATAAGTGAATAAAGTTTGTGCAATGAAGTGAGAAAAATTCAAGTTTTTTTTTAATGTTTATTTTGCTTAGCTAAGGGTGTGATTAAGCTTAACTTTTTTCCTACTTTATCTACCCATACCTTATTCTTTAAAATTGCTATTGATTTTAATATAAGTTTACAACTACATTAGGGGAGAGAGAGGCTAAGTATGGACTTATGAAGTTTTGTATTATCTTAGACTATGTTCTACCTGTATGGTTCACATGAACCTATTTTGATTACACATTGAGTAAACTATCTTGACATAACCCACACACAAAGCATGTTATAAAACACTTAGTCATACCCTTCTATGAGTGCATTATGGATTGATAACTATATGGATGTGTACGTTGTATGTATAATGTTACTTTTGAGAGACCTTTAATTTAATTGAACATGCTTGACATTAATGTCATATATATTCATGAATTTATTACTTATACAATGCTAAAATTTGGATTTTTGGGTGTTTAATTTGGTGTTTTGGTTAGGGACAAGCAAAATGTTAAGTTTGGTGTGTGATACTTCTTGAAAATAGTTTTATCAATATGCCTTTCTAATTGATATTTTACATTTTTTACAAAATAAATGGTTAATTTAAACTTAAATTGGTTATGTCTTATATTTTTGGGTAAAAAGAAATAAAATGAGTATTTTTCAAATTTTCTAGAATTTTCTAAAATTTTTGTGGAATTTTTCTGAATTAGGTGGATCTGTATAGAAAGAAAGTGGACGAACTTAGTTGGTGTTACAAAGAAATGGCTAAATCCCCTTCAAGTGGATCTTCTTAGTCGGCTTGTGGAATAAAGTAGACGAGAGCGCATCATGCACACTACACACTCTGATGCCTTCCTCCTCACACAACACATGGCCATTTGCACAACTCCAACACCTTCATGTTCACACGACACGAGGTATAGCGTAGATGCAGTCTTTCGAGTTGATTGGATAGTCACGATTTAATCTAGTCTATTTTGTGATGTTTTTAGGGTTTTGAACTTAGCATAACCACTCCAACCCCTCATACATGAAAATTAGTTAGAGTAAGTTATTCATCAAAATGATAGTAACTCTTTTCTTTGTAATTTTTTTTTTCCATGTTTTTAGTTGGACAAGGTTATTTATGAATTTTATTTGTATTAGAGGCTAAACTTATTTCTAGGGTCTTGGTTGAACTTAATCTTGAAATATGTATTTGTTTTAATTATCTATTTTAATCACTACTACAAATTTGCCTTTATAGGACGCTCATTAGCCGTCCTAAAAGAATCGAAAAAATAGGATGTTCACAGAGCGTCTTATAAAAAAAATTTATAGGATGGCTATAAAATTCTTTTAAGACGGCCACTGACTGTCTTATAAAATTCTTTATAGGACGGCCATAAAAAATTAAAAAAAAAATCTTTTAGGACGGCTACTCTTTTAGGACGATCAGTGGCCGTTCTAAAAGAATTTTATAGGACAGCTACTGGGCGTCCTAAAAAGATTTTTTTTTTATTTTTATTTTTTTTTTGAATTTTTTTTTTGTGTTCGTCCAGTACTGAAATCTATATATAATATGTACAAATTAATTTTATTCTAGAAATACGATTCAGAATAAATTTCATTCCACAAACATCTATAATTTACATCACATATATATGGTTCAAAATCTAGCTTTAATTTACACACATTACCATAATATACAATTAAATTACAGGAACATACATATATATAAAACATACAATCTAAGGATATTAAAACTAGCTACATACAAACTAGCCATTATGATTGATTTTAGTGACTTCTCTTGGGATAATTGTTCTTCTTTGAATAGGGGAGTATGTTTTGCCACTTGTGTTCTCAATAGAAATGCCTGAGATTTGAAAAAAAAATCGTCACCCTATTGATTAGAATAAACATATCAATTTATTTTCTAATAATATCTCTTTGTTTATCAGACAACTAATAAATATAGAGACTTAATTAAAGAAAACAACCTGCAACTTAAGAGATGGCTGTTCAAGTTTCCCAAGGTTCTTTAAGTGCAAGTCATGCCTTTCAAGTATTTCCTTCATAATAATTTAGACAAGAACAAACAAGGTCATCGTTTGCAATATATATATATATATATAATTAAATTTTTGAATAATATTTTTAATTAAAGATATAACCAATTAAAAAGAAAAAAATTGGCGCGATTTTTAATTTTTCTTTTCCCGCTTTAGTTTTTCAATTCCCTCTTTCTTTTTAGGACTCAACCTGATAATCAAAATTCAACCCATAGATTCACAATAAGAAACTAACAAACCAAATATCATTAATACTCAACATTAAGATTGATACTCATAACATAAATGCAAAGAAAATGGCCAAAGATGGGCGAAAAAATGGCAAAGAAAATCAAGAAAGGAGAATGATTAGAGTGAGCGAAAGGAAACAAAGAAATCAAGTGTCCAACTATTTAAAGAAAAAAATAATTATTAAAGTCGAGCAAAATACAAATATCAACCCAAAGTGGAGAATATATATATATATTTAAAAAAATTACCAAAGATTAGCGTAAGAATAAAACAAATAATAAGTGCAGAATAAATAGTCAAAGCCTTCACATGCTACCAGCTCTGCTAGCAAAAACCAATTATTGTTGGTGGTGATGTTGAAGGGGATGGGGATAAGGATGAGTGTCTTGATGAGAAAGAGGAGGAGAGGAAGGAGGACGAGGGATTGAATTTTTTTAACTTAAAATGAGTTAGGTTCACTTGCAAGGAGAAAGTTAAGTAAAAAAAATTACACTCGTTCTTTTAGGACGAACACAAAAAAAAAAAAATTCTTTTAGGATGGCTACTAAATTATTTTAGGACAGTCAGTGCCCATCCTAAAAGAATTTTTTTTTTTTTTTGTGTTCGTCCAGTACTGAAACTATATAGGACGGCTAATAGCCATCCTATATAGTAACATATAGGACGGCTACTAAAAAAATTTGTTTTAAGACGGCTAATAGCCGTACTATAAAGTTTCGCTTAATTTTTTTCGTAATAGCCGTCCTATATTTCTTATAGGACGACCATATACTTGAGATCGTCCTATTTATTTCTCACTCTAAATTATAAGCCGTCCTATATTGTCCAAATTGTAGTAGTAAATCTTTACTTATTCAAATGAATTAATTACTCTAGTGTTGTTGTTTTTTAATTAAATGGATTTCAATTGAATATGAAGAGATTTTTGCTTAGCTTGGTAACGTAAATCAAATTTTTGTCATTAGGTAATTGTCATATTTAATGGAATAGTGTGAGAGTATGACTATTAATATGCATGCTTGCTTAATGTGCTTAGTGTGTGAAGGTAATAGCATGAAAATGTGACTCTTTAGCATTAACTAATTTTTTGAATGCCCGGAAAATATTCATGAATACTTTAGGCATGTAGCCAATTTTTCCTTATAAGTAGAGAATTTGTGTAATTGAATTAAATGCATATGAAAGGATTGAGGGATTCCTAGGTCCTTGGACTCTTTATTATTAAGTGAAGTTTGACTTGTGATTTTTAGTTTGAGTTACTTAGTCATTAATTTAGTTAGCTAAAATTTATTAATCATTAGTTTAGTTAGCCCAAATAGCATAATCTTGCGAATATTGGTACTAATTTATAAAGTTAGAATTACACTCCATGAGGACGATACTTGCTTTTATCACTATATTATTCGAACGATTCATATGCTTGTGGGTTTGCATCACAACAATTATCCCAATTTATCGTGAGAGATAGTTATAGAGAGATCATCCCAGTACTACAGAATGCCAATCTAAATATGTAAGTGATACACATTAGGTAGAATCTATCCCCTATATTGACCATGTATATTCACACAACAGAACAACAATTTGAGAAATACATTCTCTATATTTTTTTCTTTCAATCACAGAACTAGACCTTGAGCTCCTCTATCTCTATGACTTCTCATTCTGACTTAATTAAACATCAGAGGATTGAGGCCCACTACCCCCATGATTAGGGTAAATTTGTCGAGGGTCAAAGAGGGCCATGTTTTTAGAAAGAAAATTTTAGGTGTAACATTTATAGAATTGTAGATAAATTTATGCATAAAATAGAACTGTGCCTCTTCTTCTGAATTTGAACTTTTAGGCTTTTACCGCTTAAAAACTCATTATTGAACATATTAAGCTTTTTAAAAGTTATATATAATATCTCTATTCAACAAGAAGAAAGGAGTAACTGATAATTAAACAATTAGTAAGATGTTTTTACTATTTTTGTAGTGCCCCTCATGAGTTCGTCTTTGTCTGTGATCTTAAGTCTGTCATTGGCCATGGTAATCTTAGATCTTAATGAGTTCCTTTCATGATTGTAGGACAACAAAATAGGAAAAAAAAAAAAAAAAAACACTCCTTTCAATTTTGAAAGAAATTGGCATCAACCAACTATTAGTGAGTGCATGAACCCAACCATGAGATATTTCCATTAATTATTTCCTGCGTCAATTTTGAATTCATTAAGCTAGCTAGCTAGGCATTATGTCAACCCTTCACCATTAATGGCACCAACCCTTGTCATATAATATGCCCCTAGCTACCCACAATAATGATTTAGGTATATATGCTATAAAAATGTTTTTATTTTTATTTTTTTCAACGAAAATATGAAGATATACAAAATACAATGAATGAGAAGGATACAGCATTTTTGATAATGTAGTTTTGTACCTACAATATTAAATGGTGAATGCTTACATATGCCCTTTTCAGTTAGATCAAAATCTCAAAATATATTTGGCTAAGACATCATGGTAAAGACTTGAAGCATAAAACGACTACTAATACTTTTCGTTACACCTATACAATAATTTGGCTACTCATAACAGCTCATGAAATCAATTGGTTTTATGGAATGATATTGATATATTGGGTTCAATATAGTATGTGATGATGAGACAAATACTTTAAATAAATAAATAAATTTTGAATTTTAATTTTCTTTCAACCTTTGGCTAATCTTATTGATGAGATCAATTTCCTAAATTGAACAGACAATACATAACCATTTGGTCTAAATTCCAAATACCACTTGATTTCAAAGATAGAAAATAAAATCACAATCTGAAAATATACCACCACAACTTTGGCAAAAATTAATACACAATTATTTGGTTCTCTTTTTAGAGCTGATCACATTTTTATACTATTCACGTTTTTATTTTTATTTTTAACAAGTTCAATTTTAGTGAAAATGAAAAAGGAAAAGCATTAAAATGGTAGTAACTAGAAAATTTGGTATAATCTCTAATCTCTACCCCTTGTTAGAAAAACCTATGAAGTTTTGAGGTGAAGACAGCTTTAAAAGTTTGATAATTAAATTATCCTATTTAAGTTTTAAAAATTTGATATCTACATTATATGGTTTTAAAGTTAATAAATTACGTGTAATTGTAGTCAAAATTTAATCCTCAGTATTAACCTATAATATATATATATATATTATATTTTAGGCATGAAAAGTTTAAGTTGTACGCAAGAAAATTGTATATAGTATAGGTAAGAGAATTGTTGATGGGCAACAGTACTCCTCGTAAGAGTTCATGTTATTATGCCATGATAGATGAGAGTTACCAATCGATATCTCCTAAAAGTTCATGTTATCAGAAGGTTGGTTCAGTATCATCTTATGTTATATTTAACGTATGAAGAGGAGATAGATTTTAAAGTTTGGGCATAAATTAAAGAAAGATACACACAATTAATTTTAGTAAAAATTTTGGAATCTAGGAGGTCTGAACCTAATACCTTACACTTTGATGACATGTTAGAATATAGTTAGTAAACAATTTTCTTAAAACCTCAGGATGCTAGAAAGTGAACTATCTTTTTATGTTATTTTTATGTCGTAACATGCCATAATATTAAATTATTCTAATTATTTTTAATAAGAAATGTTAATGTCACTGTTTTATATGCTCCATTATACAATATTTCATTTGCAAAAATGTATTTTACATTAAAGAAAAGTCTAATGTTAGAAGAAAAAATGACGCCTGTCAAACATGCACAAAAATGAGAGTGTATAACATAGTTTAAATAAGTGTTCGTATAACATTCTTCTTTTCCATTTTAATTAGAGTGGACAACATAAATAGGTTCTTTATTTTTATATATTCTACATTTTAATTGTCTTATTATTTTTTTCTTATGATTTGGTCCTTTACTTAATTTTTACACTTTAGTTCCCTTTCTTTTTTCCTTACAATTTAATCCCTTTATTTTTTTAATTTTTACACATTAATCACCTTAATTTTTTATACTTTTATAGTTAAATTAAAAGTTATTCTCAAATTTAGAACTAAATGTGTTAAAATTAAAAGTAAAGGGTCCAAATTATAAAAGAAAAAAAGTAAGGAGATTAAAGTGTGAGAATTAAATCATAAAAGTAATAAATAAAAAAATTTGTAATAATGGAACCAAATTGTAGAAAGAAAAAAAAAAATATATATATATATATATATATATAGGAACCATTCATATAACAAGTATTGCTTCTATATTCATATCAATCATAGAGATTATATAATGTAACTTTTTAATCAATTTAAAAAATATATATTCGAGTGCCTTCCCATTTAAAAAAAGACAAAATAACACAATTAGATAAAATTCAATTAGAAGTTAGAAAATGGTGGATACTACCACTAACACACAAGCAAGAATAACGCATTATTTTAAGAAACACTTAATTCTCAATACTTGGAAAAACATTTAACAAAATGAAAAAAAAAAAAAAAAAACTTATAATATCATATGATATGATATTATATATATATATATCATTTTGTTAATATCATATCATATATATATATATATATATATATATTATCAGTATATAATTAAGAAGAAAAACTGATATGCCTAATATACACTTAAGGGACCCAAGAAACGGGTTTAAAGTCGCTACAATGTGTCATGCTAGATTTGAACTATAGAACTGAGAATTCATTGAATTATCGTATAATTAACTGTTCAAGTGGGCCTGTGGTATGATATTAGTCAAAATATTATGAGTTAAATTTTATGAATATATCAAAATATTGTACATAATATCGAGGATATTTTCATTCTTGGTTAGAAATATAGGATTCTAACCTTCCCTCCGGGAGAGGGATATGACAGTCTCCTATTCAATTGATTGCCGATTGGAACTGAAAAGGATATCATGAAAGGAGTTCATGATTTACTTAGGAAACTAAGAATATCATAAACAAAAATAAAGGAAAAAATTCGAAAAACTATAAACTCGGGTATGCCATAGCTACTAGTTGGTGAAATGTCTTATCACATATAAAGTCATGGAATTACAGCAACGTCTCTGTGGTTGTAATATTGTCTTTAAAGAAAGTTCCTACCATGTACTGAATTGAAATTAAAGAGACTACTATAAAAAGTGATACAAGCTGGTTTGGGGGGCCTTCGAAAGACCATTGTTTTATACCTTATCCTGTAGTCGTTATATTCACCAAGAGCTTCTTCTAATTTGGACATTTTAGCATCTAATATTTGAGTGGTAGTGAGACAAAAGGAAAGAGATTGGAGTCCCACACGATTTGTTAGATCTGATCACTAATTGATTAAGGCTTAAATACGATCCTTCACCTTTTCACTTGGGACGGATCCAGAATTTTTTTTTTTTTTGTTTAAAGAAAACCACAAAACTAACCCACCTTACAATCTAAAATATATAATAACAAAAAGAATACAATTAAAACTAACTTATAACTTTCTTATTTCAAGATACTTTTTGTGTGGTGTGATTTTTAGGGTTATTATTATTATTTTTAATTTTACTGCATAAATTATAAAATGTTGGGAATTGTTTAATAAATAACATTGTAGGAACAAACTATCTACGTTTAGGAAAAAAAAATCTCTAACATAAATTTTTTGTTCACACAATAGTAATTATAGCTTGCCAATGCCCAATATAGCCTAAAATGTAAATTTGTTCCTCTAATTATAACCAAGAATAAATATAATTTCCTCTTTTGGGAGTTGGGTAGGGGTGGCCATTGACCTGCACCTAGTTTTCTTTATGATATTTTATTATTCAGCAAATTAGTCTAATTTAGTCAAGTATAACGAGAATAAATTATTTTCTAATATATTTACACACCTCGTAGAGGAGGTATATATAGAAAATTACAAAAATTCTGTATAAACTAGAGTTTTATTACAGATAGAAAAGTATTAATTACAACATATCATATATTAACTACATGACTTACGCTAACACTCTCCCTTAAGTTAGCGCATATATATTGACAATGCCCAACTTACTTAATGAGTCATAAAACACCTTCCTCGAAACATCTTTGGTGTGCACATCTGCAAGTTGCTTTTCATTCGAAATAAAAGGGAAGCTAATAAGTTTGGCATTTAACTTCTCTTTTATAAAGTGACGATCGGACTATACATGCTTAGTACGATCATGATGTACTGGATTTTGTGATATATCAATGGCTGCATGATTGTCACAATACAACTGCATAGTACTTTTGATTTTGAAACCCAAATCAAATAGCAAATTTCTTACGCATAGCAATTCATACACCCCATGAGTCATACCTCTATACTCAGCCTCAACACTAGGCCGCGCCACAAGTTTCTGATTCTTATTTTTTCATGTAACAAAATTACCTCCCACAAAGGTGAAGTAACTTGATGTCGACCTTCTATCTATAATATTTCCAGCCCAATCTATGTCTATGAAGCCACAAACTTCAAGAGTGTTGTTGTATTTAGAAAATAGTATTCCTCTCCTTGGAGTTGACTTCAAGTATCTTACAATTCTCATAACAGCATCCATGTGACTCTCGCTCGGGTTATGCATGAACTGACTTACCATACTTACTACATATGCAACATCTAGTCTAGTATGTGCCAAATAAATTAAGTGCCTAACCAATCTTTGATAGCGAGCTCAATCAGTTGGTACTTGATTTAGATACTCTGCTAAACATTGGTTTTGTTCAATAGGAGTGTCAATAGGTTTGCAATCCAACATACCTGTTTCAGTTAGCGTCAAGAACGTACTTTCTCTAACACAAATAAATCCCTTCTCTCCCCCTAGCTACCTCAATCCCTAGGAAGTACTTTAGTTCTCCCAAGTCCATCTTAAATTCAAAGGCTAGTTGTCTTTGTAATTTATCCATCTCGACAGTATCATTGCCAGTAATTACCATATCATCAACATAAATAATCAGAGCTATTACCTTCCCTTGTTGATGTTTGAGAAATAGCGTATGGTTTGAATTACTCTGTCTGTAACCAACCTTCTGTATGAACTGTGAAACCTTCTAAACCATATAGAGACTTCCTCAATTTGCATACAAAATTACCAAGAGAAGCAGCTACATACCTAGGTGGAAGACTCATGTACACCTCCTCGGTTAACTCTCCATGAAGAAACACATTCTTGACATCAAACTACCGAAGTGGCCAGTTTAAGCTTGTGAAAAGCGAGAGCAGAACCCAAATAGTGTTCATTTTGGAAACAAGTCTATACCGTTTATTTGAGTAAACCCTTTTGCTACAAGGTGGGCTTTATACCAATTCACAGTTCCATTAGTATTATGTTTCACAGTAAATACCCATCGACAACCAACTGCCTTCTTGCCTTGTGGTGGGGGGAAAAGTTGCCAAGTATTGTTCTTCTGTAATGCCTCCACCTTCCTCCATTACCTTCTTCCACTTCAGATCTCCCAAAGCATCTTGCACTTTGGTAGGTATTGATACAGCAGATATTTGATTTACAAATGATTTATATAGCTTAGATAACCTTTTAGTGGACATGTAATCGGCTCCTAGATATTTCGAGTTTGCATGAATATTTGGTTTATATCTTTTGGCTAGTTGACCCCAATTAGACCTATTTGGTAACACACATTGTCAAACACTAGGTTCAATGCTATTAGTATTAGTAGGTGTACATACCTCAAATGAGTGATCTTCAGTACCAGGGAGCTGTTGATCAAGGGTAGGAGTGATGCTTGAGGGAATAGTTGTGTCTTCATTTTCAGTGATTGGAACTAGTGCTTGGATACTTGAAGCATCTGCTTCTTTGACTATTGGATTCAATGGGTTAAAAATCTCATTGTAGGCCTCGCGTAGGTGATTGCGTCACTTCTTCACTTTTTTTCTAATTCCTCCCCCTTACCATGATACAGCTCTTCGAAATATGAATTCTTCCTTGGAAGAGAAGTATCAGGTAAGGAAAAATAGCTCATGTCGTCAAAGAAAGTAACATCCATAGTGGCATAATACTTTTTGGTAGGTGGATGGAAGCATTTGTACCCTTTTTGATAGCCTCCATAACCAACAAACACACACTTAATTGAACGGGCATCTAACTTAGAACTTTGATTTTTAGGAACATGGACAAAAGCAACACAACCAAAAATACGGGCAGGAAGATTATGAAAAGATGGTAAGGATACATAAGATGTAAGAACTTCGAATGGTATTTGTCTATGAAGGACACTAGATGGGAGACGATTGATGAGATCGGAGGAAGCTTGTAGAGCATCGCTCCAAAGATATTTTGGCATATGAGCACTAAATAGGAGGGCAAGAACCATATCAAGTAAGTGATGATTTTTTTCTTTGTGACACCTGATTTTGTTCTGGTGTTTGTAGGCAAGTAGTTTGGTGGACAATCCTTTGTGTTCGAAAAAAATATTGGAAAAAATGATTAACATATTCTCCACCATTGTCAGAATGTAAGATCCTAATGGTGCTATTGTATTGTGTTTGAACAAGGGTATGAAAAGTTTAAGAAGGTGAAAAAACTTTATCTTTGGTTTTAAGAAGAGAAACCCATGATAATTTTGTATAGTTATCAATAAATAACACAAAATACCTTATACTCGATACAGTGCGCTCTTTAGACGGTGTATTAACATCAGAATGAATTAATTCAAAATAAATAGTACTTTTATTAGAAATACTAGGAGAATAAGTAATATGATGGCTCTTGGCCAAGACACATGTCTCACAACATAAAACAAACTCACCACACCAATAAATAAAGTAAGCCTGGATTTTTTCATAAGACTAAAAGACGGATGCCCTAAGCGGCGATGCCACAACCAAATTTCACTTAGCTTGTCAAAACTCGAAGTCAAAGCTGTGCGAGACTGTGCTCCTGGTTTCTCCCCTGCTTAGGTCCAATTCAGACGAAACAATTTGTCCCTCAGATACCCCCGACCAATTATTTCCATGGTAAGAAGATCCTAAAAAATCACATATATAGGATAAAAGGTTACAAAATATTTAAACTCATTATTCAACAGTGGGATAGATATTAAGTGATGAGATAAGTCAGACACGTATAAAAACATTAGGGAGTTGTAAAGTTGGACTAATACGGACTAAGCCCATCCCTAAGATAGGAAAAGCCTCATCGTTAGCATTTGTAACATAAAACACTAGTGAGGAAGATAACTCAGTAAAATAAGATTTATCGTAAGTCATGTGATCAAATGCACAAGAACCAATAATCCAAGTATTCAATCCAACAAAGTGAGAAACGTCTAAGGCCATACCAATCTTACCATGACCAACTCTAGAAGCTGTAGGGGTACCTATACATGTCGCATGATGATCTTGTCCAGTCACTTCATAGAAATCTAGTTTTTGGACCAATTGCATCACTACTGCCTTTACTTTAGGACAATAATTCTGCCGTTTAGGTTTGAGGTGCGGGTTTAGTTTCGAACAAGTCTCTTGGAGATGCCCAGCTTCATTACAATAAGAGCATTGAGGATAAGGGCGATTAACAAAGCTTGGTGGACCTTGTTATGAAGTGGAACTAAACTCTATTGCTGGAGGAAAGGTACTTGTGATTTGGCTTGAATGGTTAGGCTAGAGATTGCAACTTGTGCCTATTTAAGACTTTCATGCTAAGATTCATCCTTACAGATGTATATAAAAGCTGTGGTCAAGCTCGAAAGGTCTAGCATTTGGAGCAATTCATCTTTCACACGGTTATGTTTCGCATCAATTCCTCTCAAGAATGCATGAACTCGCTCAAGCTCCTTCTCTTTCTCGAACCATATAAGGTTGTCCTGATTCTTAATCTTGCAAGGACGCTTTTGATCAATTTCAACCCAAATATTCTTCAACTTGGTAAAAACCACAGATATTGGTAGCTTATTTTGTTGCATGTTGGTAGCTTTACACATCAATTCATGTACCTATATAAAATTAGACTCATTAGTATAAAGATCTCCCAAAGTTTCTCATATGGCCTTAGCTGTGTCACACACCTCCACCATTTGTAGTACATCGTCAGTTATTACTCTGAATAGAATTGACATTACAAAGCTATCATCATCTTCCCACTTAGTATAAGTCTCAACATCATCTTCATTAGGAGCCTTGATTGTGCCAGTCATATGCCCCATCTTGTGCATCCCACGGACATAGACAAACATAAGCCTTTTCCATGTTCAAAAATTGGTACTGAAAAAGTTTTTAATTACGGATCTAATAAGCCTAGAGGGGGGTGAATAGGTTATTTTCAATTTTCAACAAATATTATATAATCTAATCACAACGGCCAGACATGCAATCGCGTGTAAAGATAAATGCGGAATAATAAAACGACACACGATATTTTTAGGTGGAAACAACCTAGGCCACAACAATGACCTAAGAGGAAAACCACCGGTCCACCGGACCACCTAACTATCCACTATGAAAATAATGTTCAATTACAACCATAGAGTCCAGAAACTACCCGTCGCAGATAGATCCCCCTTTCTGTAATTTACTTACGAGCCGCTTGCTCCTTTCACAGCCTCCAATAGTTAGATGTCTGGATCCGGACCAACGTTCCGATCTACTTGAGTCACACAAGATCAACCGAACCCGTCACCTTCGGTAATTTCGAGTCACACGAAATACCGAACCTGTCACCTGTAACGTTAGCACAAAAACACAAGTGCAATGTGTGTCCTAGAGCGGATTCAAACAATAAACAATCCTAACTAGCAGATTCAATAACATGCGATGTAAAAACAGGATCAGCTAGCAAACTCTAGAACATTCAATATTAAGCTCAATATAATGCAAATCAATTAGGCATATGAATAAAACATGAAAAAGCCTAAGAACAATAGATGAAGAGAATAAGCACAATTTAGATGCTAGAAAGTATTAGTGCTGTATAATTCTAAATGTTCAAGTTAATTAATTATGCACAAACATCCCTTCACTTATATAGAGTCCAATCCTAGTTCAAATAGGATTTGCAATTCACTATAACTCTTTTCCTATCAGGATTTACCAATTACCACAATTATCCTCAAATAAGAATTCTGTTCTTAACATTAAATGTGGTCAATTAGGTAAAAGAAACATAAGGGTCGAATTAAGAAATAGAGTTTGAGTAGGAATATAATACTGGCTCGATCGATCGACAGGCCGTCTAGATCGATCGAGAAGGTCTCGATCGATCGATACACAAAACTAGATCGATCTAACTCAAACAGAGAGAACCTGGATCGAGGTTGTTCTATACTCGATCGATCGAACATGGTTCGATCGATCGGTCCAATTGCTCGATCGATCCAGTCCAAACAGAGAGCACCTAGATCGAAGTTGTCTCAGTCTCGATCGATCGATCGAACAATACTCTCGATCGATCGACCAACATGTGCACAATACATTTTTCGTTACAATCCATACTAAGTGTCGTGCTCAATTGTGTGCAGATGTATGCATGATGGAATATTATACCTGTCATATGGGCGTTGCAAGCTTGGTGACTCCATCATCACGTGTGGTCTGAATAATTGTTGAATTCCTATTCTAGATTACAATCAAACATTTTGTCCACGAAAATTGCCAATACAAAATAAACCTTACAATCTCCCCCTTTGGCATTTTCGTGTGACAAAATCACTCTCTCACTACATAACGCTCAAGGTTAAAATATCATTACATCAATTACATAGTGGACTGTCTATGATCTGGTGGACCATCTTCGCTTGATACTTGATACGCTCGGTCCACTGAAATTAGACAAACAAATAGCACACAAATGTGGCTTGAAAGCCTCATTGCTTATTAGTTCAGTGTACATAAAAGTGCGAAAGATATGTAGTGTATGTGGACATGAATCTTTCTCCCCCACAACTAATAAATGCAACATCTCCCCCTAAATTCAATCTCCATAGCAACATGAATAACATGAATCTTTCTCCCCCTTTTTGGCATACGAAATTGACAAATCATGAAACACTAAAGATGATAAGGGTCACTCTCAAAAAGGTGGGCTAAAAATGTATAAGAGCACACATGTATATGTCCAAAGCATGTAGGAGGAATTGCATTAAGTCAAAAGAAGAATAATGAAATATGTATGCAATGACTCCCCCTAAGTTCTATGACTCTCTAGACGAAAAACAAATTTAAAAGAAAACATTGTTTTTTTTTTTTTTTTTAATTTTTGATCACACAAAGCAATAAACTCATTTAATACGAATAAGCATACAACCAATTGAAAAAATATTTTTGCTTAGATTTTGATCATTCATTGTATTAGCAATATAAGTAGGTCACACAAGCACACTAACACATATAATGGCATATTGACATTCACTAAAAGTAGTATACATTGTGAACTCCACTTGTATTTCAATAATTTCATTTATGACCAATTTTAAGAGACTCAAAAGAATATAAATTCATCTATCATGCTAAATTATAATTGAGTCTTCATTCTTACATAATAAAATATGTCTATCAAAAGAAATTTCTTATAATTTTTTATTTTTTTTTTTTTATTTTTTTTTTTTTTGCTCTTTCGTTTTGTACATGCCAAATAAAAATTCTCAACTAAATTTTTACCATTTTTTTTGTTTAAACATGTACGAGCCATAAATCTAATATAATGACTTTCACACTAGTTATGAGGTAGCCCTCTCCGCTCACTACGGTAGCTTCACACATCATAGTAGGTAGCCCTCTCAATACTAGTTATCTCCCTAAGATGAAATATTTTAAAAAATAAGAAATAGAACACAATATAATTTCGCAGTCAAGATTAGCTCAAGTCTTAGAGTCTTTCAAAATTAATCATAAATTTCATCGATGACATACATGAGTGTTCAGTGGGGTGTGCATAAGTTTAGTCAATAGTGTCATCATATGGTAACAAAGTAAATATGTGCAGAATTTTGAATTTTAGCATAGAATATACAATGAGAATCAAAATAAGCCACAAAAGATAAGGTTGTAAAAGTATAAGCATCATTTGAATCCAAAACCTTGTAGACCCCCTTTTTTTTTTTTTTTTTTTAATCCAAAAAAAATTAACAACAAAAAACGAAATAAACCAAAAAAAATACTCACCTAGGGTCATTTAAGCACTCAAACAAAAGTACCTAGGTGGTCTAGCAATAGTGATCAATTGATAGGAAACATGCAATCTTTCCTAACCCAAATTTTCATGAATTTTGATTTCTTTATGTTTTTGGGTTGAGACTTAATTGCATTAGATTTTAAAGGCATACTCTTAGGCTCATATTTCCTATTCAAATTCAACATAGGCATGGTATGATGATAATTATGAGTTCTATACCTATAAGCATGAAGATGATCATTAAATCGAAAAGCATTCATCAAAAATCTACAGTTAGGTCGAATATGGCCTTTTCTACCACAATGATGACAAACAGGCACAAACTTAACAGTTTTAGCTCCTACGGTTTTAGTGGGTGTTTGTGCAGAATTTGTAGCAGTAGAGATAAAGTTAGAAGACTTTACAAATGTAGTTTTTGAAGTGGAAGGTGTACAGTTTTCTTCTGAAAATCCAAGTCCACTTGTATCACCGAAAGGCTTACCAATGCTCAACATCTTGTCTAGTCGTTCAGCTCCAATTGTTAATCTTTTGACAGTTTCCTTTGATTGCTCCAATTCCTGCACAAGCTTTGAATTTTCCTGTTCAATACCTGCAAGACTTAAACTTAACTTGTCAAAATGCTCAGACAGTTCAACTTTTTCTTTTTCTAAAACTGATAAATTAAGGTCTTGCAAATTGATCTGTTCATTCAGCTTTGTTACAGTTATGAGTAGTTTATCTTTTTCTTTCTTGCATTTAATTAAATCAATAAATAACTCCTCAAAACTGTTTGCATTAAATTTATCAAGGATTCGTTTACTTCCCTCTTCATCTGAGTCAAAGTCTGACTCACTGGAGTATCCACCAACAGTTGATGTAAAAGCTACGTAGTTAGAGTTGACATTTTCTGAACCACTAGCTTGGTCTTCATCACTTTCTGTGTCACTAAGGGTAGCATTGAAAGCGTTTCTTGTTTTCTTCTTCTTGTTGGCACAATCTGCTGCATAGTGTCCAAAAACATTGCATTCAAAACATTTAGGACCAGTGGGTTTAGATTTCTTACCTTCTGAACTCATTGGCGTGAATTCTCTTCCCTTACGATATCTTGATTTTTCTTTAATCTGTAGATCCTTTTTGTTGAACATTTTCTTGAGTTTTCTAGCTAGAGTGAGTAGATCTTCATCTTCTACATCATCATCACTATCGTCAGCTTCGGTGGTTTTGAGAGCAATTCCAATGTTCTTTTTGGGTGCTGGAAAGTTCATCTCAAATGTTTGAATTGACCCAACTAGTTCTTCAATCTTCATGGTGTCAATGTCTTTGCTTTCCTCTATCGCTGTAACCTTTGCTTCAAAGCGTTCTGGTAATGAGCATAAGACTTTTCGAACCAACCTGCGTTCATCAATTTTATCTCCAAGATTTGAAGAAGAGTTAGCAATATCACATAAATTAGCATAAAAATCAGAAAACGTTTCATCCTCCTTCATTCTAAGATTTTCAAACTTAGTAGCTAGCATGCGAAGTTTTGTTCGTTTAACTTGGGACGTGCCCTCATGGGCAACCTCTAGAGTGTCCCAAGCAGCCTTAGCAGTTTCAATATCAGAAATACGTCGGAATTCATCCGGAGACACAGCACTAAAAATAGCATTGATGCCCTTTTGGTTCCAGCCACTACCAATTTTATCTTGAGAAGTCCAATCAATTCTAGGTTTAAGTGTGACTACACCATCCTTGGTAACCGTAGGTGGTTCCCAACCATAAAGCACAGAATTCCATACACTTTCATCTAAGGAACGTAAAAAGGCTCTCATACGAGCCTTCCAATATGGGTAGTTAGACCCATTAAAATAAGGTGGACGGATTGTAGAAGAACCCTCTCTAAAATGATCCATAATAAGGTCCTAGGCAACACTAAGTATATTTAGTGACCTGCTCTGATACCAATTGAAAAAGTTTTTAATTACGGATCTAATAAGCCTAGAGGGGGGTGAATAGGTTATTTTCAATTTTCAACAAATATTATATAATCTAATCACAACGGCCAGACATGCAATCGCGTGTAAAGATAAATGCGGAATAATAAAACGACACACGATATTTTTAGGTGGAAACAACCTAGGCCACAACAATGACCTAAGAGGAAAACCACCGGTCCACCGGACCACCTAACTATCCACTATGAAAATAATGTTCAATTACAACCATAGAGTCCAGAAACTACCCGTCGCAGATAGATCCCCCTTTCTGTAATTTACTTACGAGCCGCTTGCTCCTTTCACAGCCTCCAATAGTTAGATGTCTGGATCCGGACCAACGTTCCGATCTACTTGAGTCACACAAGATCAACCGAACCCGTCACCTTCGGTAATTTCGAGTCACACGAAATACCGAACCTGTCACCTGTAACGTTAGCACAAAAACACAAGTGCAATGTGTGTCCTAGAGCGGATTCAAACAATAAACAATCCTAACTAGCAGATTCAATAACATGCGATGTAAAAACAGGATCAGCTAGCAAACTCTAGAACATTCAATATTAAGCTCAATATAATGCAAATCAATTAGGCATATGAATAAAACATGAAAAAGCCTAAGAACAATAGATGAAGAGAATAAGCACAATTCAGATGCTAGAAAGTATTAGTGCTGTATAATTCTAAATGTTCAAGTTAATTAATTATGCACAAACATCCCTTCACTTATATAGAGTCCAATCCTAGTTCAAATAGGATTTGCAATTCACTATAACTCTTTTCCTATCAGGATTTACCAATTACCACAATTATCCTCAAATAAGAATTCTGTTCTTAACATTAAATGTGGTCAATTAGGTAAAAGAAACATAAGGGTCGAATTAAGAAATAGAGTTTGAGTAGGAATATAATACTGGCTCGATCGATCGACAGGCCGTCTAGATCGATCGAGAAGGTCTCGATCGATCGATACACAAAACTAGATCGATCTAACTCAAACAGAGAGAACCTGGATCGAGGTTGTTCTATACTCGATCGATCGAACATGGTTCGATCGATCGGTCCAATTGCTCGATCGATCCAGTCCAAACAGAGAGCACCTAGATCGAAGTTGTCTCAGTCTCGATCGATCGATCACTCGATCGATCGAACAATACTCTCGATCGATCGACCAACATGTGCACAATACATTTTTCGTTACAATCCATACTAAGTGTCGTGCTCAATTGTGTGCAGATGTATGCATGATGGAATATTATACCTGTCATATGGGCGTTGCAAGCTTGGTGACTCCATCATCACGTGTGGTCTGAATAATTGTTGAATTCCTATTCTAGATTACAATCAAACATTTTGTCCACGAAAATTGCCAATACAAAATAAACCTTACAGGTACCATTGAGTTTGGTACCCTCAAAAGAGGCACCTTCTGAGCTCTTGACAGTGACATCAAATTTTGGAATTTCATTGGTCTTAGAACCTTGATTTTCTTTTGAATCTCCCACTGAAATAGACAATAATAATGTGCAGCAGAATTAAATAGTAATAACTTTTTTTAGAAGCTGTTTACTGGGCCTAAGAACCTCGTCACTAGGCTAGATTGGTGGCTGTTGATTGGTGATGAGTGCTCGAAAAGCACTAATATTTCGTGATTAATTGTGCGTAATTGTTTAAAATATAGATTTGTTATGACTGTTTATTTGATTATTTTCATAAATCTATCCATTTGAAGTCACGGGTATGTTTTGGTGCATTTCAAGTGTTTTTAGCGTCAAATGAGTCAAATAATGAAAACACGCAAAGATGGAATACTTACGGCGCTCGGATCACGAGTTACGGGCTACACGAGACAAATATGTAAGTATTACATGACGAGCCATCACATATGTAAGGGGGTAAACGTGAAGAAATTGAAGACAACGCGCGCCGCGGCAAGGAAAAGTCTTGCCGCGGCGGAGAGCTCTCGGGTTTTGACATTATTTCCAATTTTTGTGTTGCGCCGCGGCGGGTAAAATGCATGCCACGGCGCGCCTATTCCTATGGCAATCAGGATTTGTGTAAACCCTTACATCTATAAATACCCCCTTAGAGCCCCCCTTACAACAGAACTCGAATACAACTCTTACACACAATAATTTTGCGACCAAACAAGCAATTCAATCAATTTTTGGAGCTTTTCTACACTCAAACGAAGCGAGAGAAACCATTCTAAGGATCCAAGGAATCCGTCGACAATCGAAGATAAAGCTTTTGGAGAAGAACGCTATCCAATCCATAAAGCGATATTTAGATCTAGGTTTCCTTGCTGTTATAGAATTCTATTTTCTTCTTCTTTCGTTGGAGTGTATGATCATATTTTATTTGTCTATGAATATTAATATGAACATGAGTGGCTAGTTTTATTATGGATGTTTAGTTTGCGTTGCCAAGTTTGCTAGAATTGTGTATGGTGTATCTTTTATCGATTTAATATAAACAAATTACTTTTTGATTAAGAGCATGTTTAGATATTTAATTTTGAATTATCATGGGCCAATTTGAGATTCGTAGTTAGGTTGAAAGATTTTAGAATTTAGTTATAGGAACGTCACCTTAACTTTATTCCGAAACACTTAATCAAAGCTTCAATTTAGTGACTTAGTCATAGCATTAATTTGATTGGCATGTTTTTCCTTGCGCGTAATTTGATTACTATTTGATTTACCCCAACCGTAGGCAGTTAATTAGTTAATCAACAAAGAGATTAATTAGTTAATCAACAAAGAGATTTACCACTACCGAAGATAGTCTCGTAATTAAAAGGAAAGCCGGTAATTTTGTATATATAGGACGTTCATGTTATTTCCCCATACCTTTTCGATGCAAGCGTGGTCAACCAAGCTAAACGTCCATACATCCTCCATTGATTCTCAAATTTATCTGAATTGATTGTTACTTGCGATTTTGTTTTCGTTTAATTGCTCGTACTTAGTTCCCGTTACAAATCAAACACCTTTTTACAGTTTTACTAGCTTTAGGATTCTAGTTACTTAGAGTTTTAGTTTTACTAGAACTCTATTTAATTAGTGTTTTATTTTCATTAGAACTCTATTTAGATTAAAAAGTTAGTTATTTAGAACCACTGCAATTCCTTGAGAGATCGACCTTGGAAGTTTCTTATCACTTTTCTACGAGTGATTCGTACACTTGTGAGTACACAATTTAACACATCAAGTTTTTGGCGCCGTTGCCGAGGAATTGGCGTTTTGAATAATTTTCTTTTTAACTTTTTAGAGTTTCTTAATTATTTTTATTTGTTTGTTTTATTTGTTATCTTTTATTTTTTTATTTATTTTATTTTTATTTTTATTTTTATTTTATTCAAAAAAAAGAAATACAAAAAAATTCAAAAATTCAAAAAAAAATATAGTGCTTAATTTTCCAATTTCACTACTGCCTTAATCTTTGTTTGCTTTTTTATTTGTGCATGCAGGGAGGAGATCACTTAACAAGGAACTCTCTCCTTTCATTGACAACATTCATAGAGTCAAACACCGATCAAAGGAATTGGATAATCAATTTCAAGAGGAAGAAGTCCAACAACAATTACAAGCAGCAATGGATGACAACGTAGCTAGGCAGATGATGAATAAAGAGTTTGCAAGACCTATCATTGGGACCGCCACATCGTGCATTCGACTTAAAGAGGCGGCTAGGAATTATGAATTGAAAAATATTCATTATTCCATGATTCCCTCCTTTTACGGTATCCCTAATGAAGATCCTTTAAATTTTATGCGTGAACTATATGCTACTATGCAAACCTTTCCACTGTAGGGACTTAGTGAAGATCAACTACGCATGAGGTGTTTTCCATACACTCTCAAGGATAGAGCTAAGTCTTGGCTAATGACAATGGCACCCGGTTCTTTGGCCACTTGGGACGATGTTTACAACAAATTTATGGGTAAGTTCTATTCCCATCAAAAGACATCTGACCTAAGAACAAAAATTGCTACTTTTTTGCAGATGGACGGAGAACCCTTCCACAAGGCTTGGGACAGATTCAAATTGCTGTTGATACAATGTCCACATCACCACTTCCCGTTGCAGTTACAGAATCAGTTTTTCTATGACGGATTGACGCTACAATGTCAATTCACAGTTGACAATGCTGCAGGAGGAGCAATGGGTGAGAAAACAGCGGATGAAACTTACGAACTATTCGAGATGTTGGGAACTAATTCCCAACAAAAGAGTGCTAGAGGAAGAAGAGTTGGAGTCCACGAATTAGGCTCCAACAATGAAATGGCCATGCAACTTGCTGAATTGACGAAACAAGTGCAACTTCTCACTACTTCCAACATGAATCAATTGCCAAAACATGGGGTATGTGGAGTTTGTGGTTCTTATGGACATGGAGCTAACGTTTGTTCTTTTGCAGGTGATCCTTATGTAGGTACTACTGAAGAGGCAAATTTAATGCAAGGGTACCAACCTAGACCTAGGAATGACCCTTATTCAAATACCTACAACCCTGGATGGAGGAATCACCCTAACTTTTCTTGGAAACAAAACAATAGCCAACCATTTGTCCAAAACCAAACACAAGGCCAAGATGTAAACCGACAATTTCCACAAAATAAACCAACCGTAGAGGAAACCCTAAATAATTTCATACACTCCTGCAGTGGAAGGATGGACTCTATGGAAGCTTCATTGAAAAGAGTGGAAATGCAAGTGGGGCAGCTAGCTGAACAAATGCACAAACAAGAGACAAGAAGGCTGCCTAGTCAACCTGAACAAGTGAATGTTATCACGGTTCTTCAGAGTGGTAAGGTCGTTACTAAAAATTTACCTGAACTTTCTAATGATTTATCTTATAGTGCAGGTAACATGGAAGATGACAACAATATTTCTAAGGAATTGGAGGAAAGCGGTGACAAGCTTGAAAAGCCTTCAAAGGCGACAATTGGAGAGTCATCTAATCCACCTAAATTACACAAGTCATCAAAGCCATACCGACCACCAATACCATTTTCAAACTGTTTAAAGGATAGTAAGCAAGATAAGCAGTTTTCTAATTTATTTAACATGCTTTCAAAAGTAAATATTAACTTGCCTCTGTTAGATTTAATTAGAAATGTACCTTCTTATACAAAATTTTTCAAAGAATTAATCACAAAAAAAAGAAGGTATGAGGTTAATGAAAGAGTCATGGTGTCTCAAATTGCTAGTGCAATGCTTCAACAGAACCTACCCCCTATGTTAAAAGATCCAGGTAGTTTTATCATTAATATTACTATGGGGGATAGGAAAGTAGCTAAGGCTATGCTTGATTTAGGTGCTAGTATCAATTTGATGCCTTACTCGATTTTCTTGCAGCTAGGTTTGGGAGAGCTAAAACCAACAACCATGTCCCTTCAACTTGCGGACAGATCTATTAAATATCCGAAGGGAATGGTTGAGGACTTACTTGTACAGTTAGATAAGCTTATCATACATGTTGATTTTGTGGTTTTAGATATGCAGGATAATCCATCTTTGGATAAGGAGCATACAATTCTTTTGGGTAGACCATTTATGGCCACTACTCGAACCATCATTGATGTCCAAAGTGGGAAGTTGACAATGACAGTCTTAGGAGAGACTGTCAATTTTAAGGTTTTTGATTCATCTACTTACCCCTGTATATCTGCTATTGATGAATGCTCATTTATTGAAAGTTTAGATCCTATCATTCATGATACATTTGTGCAGGATAAATTAGATGATAAGTTAGAGGTAACACTTACAGTTGGAGAGGGAAATGACATCTTAGACTATGAGGATAGGGAGTACAGTGATTTATTAGACAATGCCATATCATTTGATGATACTAGTACACCCTTGGATTTATTGGATGTCCCACATGATGATGAGATTGCTCCACCTGATTTGGAACTTAAGAAACTACCTAAGCAGCTAAAATATGTATTTTTGGGAGAGAGCAAGACTTATCCGGTTATTATTTCATCTATACTCACCCAAAAACAAGAGGATAAACTAGTGAGAGAGCTTAGGAAGTATAGAAAAGTAACAGGAAAGAGTATTGGGGACATAAGAGGCATTAATCTAGAGACGTGTATGCATAAGATCAATTTGGAGGACAATGTTGAACCTGTTAAAGAAGCAATGAGGACACTACCCCAATCTTGGTTGGAGGTGAATGCATTACCCATTTTCAAAAATCCCAAAGAAATAAAAAAATTTAAAATTTTGTGTGTGCCGCGGCAGGGAAAAATTGTGCCGCGGCGAGGACGTTTCTGCTTTAGAATGAATTGTAAAAAAAATTTTGTGCCGTGGCGAGTGTGGTTCTGTTTCACGCATTATTTTTCAAAATTGATCTGTGCCGCGGCGGGGAAAAACTTGTGCCGCAGCGCGCCTATAAATTTTTCTAAAAAATGGGCAGCTCGTGGATTCAAAATTTTCTTTCCCAAATTTCCCTCACCTTTTCTCACTTTCTCTCAAACACTCTCTAATTTTCTCTCCACTTTTCTCCTATTTTCTCACAAAAATCAACCTGAGAACGACAACGAACAGAATGATGATATGGAGGACTGAGCCTCCCATTTGTAATTTTTCTTTTATTTCTTTTATTAGTTTAATTTGGGACTAATTTTCTTTTTCTTTTATTCTCTTTTATTTAGTTTTATTTTTATTTGATTTTATTTGGATTTCTAACTTTGTTTAATGTCTTTGCTTTTCATTTGATTTAGTTATAATTTAAATTTGGATTTGAGTTGTGATGCATATACTTTGAGGTTTCATACATGTTTCTTTCACAATAAATGCTTCATCATGAGAAAAGCGAGGAATAATGAACCGGAGCGTACGTGTAGTGCACACAAACTCATACGAAAGGGGGGTAACTTCTCTCACTTTTCTCTTAATTTCTTTTGTTTCTCTTTTTAGCATTGAGGACAATGTAGGAATTAGTTGGGGGTGGGAAAAATACTCCATGAGCATGAAATTGACCAAATTTAAATTTTTAACTTTTGTCACTTGAATTGTGTTAGATTAGTGTCGTGTCTACTTGAGTCAATCTGGAAGTCTATGATATTAACATGATTGTAATGACGGTGACATATGAGAGAAATGAGATTTTTACCTAAGCAACGAAGCACATAAATGTTAGATTCATCTAATTTGAGGATTTTGTGGTGTATGTGGTAGTTTGCATGGTTAGTATGACTATTTTGATTTGTGTAATGTATGCATGTTCATGATATATTTTAAGTCTCAAAAAGCTCTAGAACTCATTTGAAAACCCATTGAAGCGAAATAATAGAATCAAATCCACCTAGAAAGTGATTTAGGCCATCTTTGGACCGTTTGGACTTTTCATGCCTCCCCGTATTATTTTATCCATAGTACACCCTTGAACTCAACATTGATATACATTGTACTACCCTTAGTGATAAGAGTACTTAATGTAATATTTGATTTTCATGAGTAATTATGTTGTATCTATCTTGCTTTATCATAAAAAAAAATAAAAAAAATGATGATGATGATTGAAATAATAAGCAAGAAAAGTAAAGAAAGAAAATCAAGAAAAAAGATCCAAGGGACATATGAATTTATAGGAGGATGAAAGAGAACACTTTGTGGAAAAAGTTGAAAATAAGTTTGTGAAATAAAAAGTACTCTTGTCATATTAGAATATCATTTCCGTACTTTCATAATCACACACCTAACCACAACTTTACAAGCTTAATGAAGTCATATTGATTCTAGGTAATTTGATTTCTATATTAGTGGAGATAGATTTGAAAAATGAGCATATGGAGGTTGGAAATGCAAAAATTCTCATTCATATTTTACTTGTACATTTATGAGATATTAAGATGTACTATATGAATATCATGCATGACACAGTCAGATAGTGTAACTAACGGGTTTTTGGTTTGATTGGTTGTTCAAACTTCTATTACCCTGATGAGTTTGATGTTTAGACTGTTTTTGAGCTTAAGTAATTTTTAACTATTTTGTATGCCATTTGTTGTTAACAATTTTTGAGACATATGCATGGATTGATTCAAGTATGTTTAGAGTCTTTATTAGTTTTGAGAGTCGTACAATGTTTGTGGGTGTCATCATTGGAAACCCTCACGAGACTATAACTCGTCCACTAGGGCCACCTAGGGGTTTAAAGGCTTGTTGCATATGCTAAATGCAACTGTGACAATCTACGGAAGTGATTTAGGTTAGGTTAGTTTATTTTATTTATTTTTATTTTAGTTTTTAGATCGCTTTACTTGCTAGAGACTAGCAAGAAGCTGGTTGGGGGTTGTGATGAGTGCTCGAAAAGCACTAATATTTCGTGATTAATTGTGCTTAATTGTTTAAAATATAGATTTGTTATGATTGTTTATTTGATTATTTTCATAAATCTATCCATTCGAAGTCACGGGTATGTTTTGGTGCATTTCAGGTGTTTTTAGCGTCAAATGAGTCAAATAATGAAAACACGCAAAGACGGAACACTTACGGCGCTCGGATCACGAGTTACGGGCTACACGAGACAAATATGTAAGCCTTACATGACGAGCCATCACATATGTAAAGGGGTAAACATGAAGAAATTGAACACAAAGAGCGCCGCGGCGAGGAAAAGTCATGCCGCGGCAGGGAGCTCTCGGGTTTTGACATTATTTCCAATTTTTGTGTTGCGCCGCTGCGGGTAAAATGCTTGCCACGGCGCGCCTATTCCTATGGCAATCAGGATTTGTGTAAACCCTTACATCTATAAATACCCTCTTAGAGCCCCCCTTACAACAGAACTCGAATACAACTCTTTCACACAATAATTTTGCGACCAAACAAGCAATTCAATCAGTTTTCGGAGCTTTGCTACACTCAAAGGAAGCGAGAGAAACCATTCTAAGGATCCAAGGAAGCCGTCAACAATCGAAGATAAAGCTTTTGGAGAAGAATGCTATCCAATCCATAAAGCGGTATTTAGATCTAGGTTTCCTTGCTGTTATTGAATTCTATTTTCTTCTTCTTTCGTTGGAGTGTATGATCATATTTTATTTGTCTATGAATATTAATATGAACATGAGTGGCTAGTTTTATTATGGATGTTTAGTTTACGTTGCCATGTTTGCTAGAATTGTGTATGGTGTATCTTTTATCGATTTAATATAAACAAATTACTTTTTGATTAAGAGCATGTTTAGATATTTAATTATGAATTATCATGGGCCAATTTGAGATTCGTAGTTAGGTTGAAAGATTTTAGAATTTAGTTATAGGAACGTCACCTTAACTTTATTCCGAAACACTTAATCAAAGCTTCAATTTAGTGACTTAGTCATAGCATTAATTTGATTGGCATGTTTTTCCTTGCGCGTAATTTGATTACTATTTGATTTACCCCGACCGTAGGCAGTTAATTAGTTAATCAACAAAGAGATTTACCCCGACCGAAGGCAGTCTCGTAATTAAAAGGAAAGTCAGTAATTTTGTCCATATAGGACGTTCATGTTATTTCACCATACCTTTTCGATGCAAGCATGGTCAACCAAGCTAAAAGTCCATACATCCTCCATTGATTCTCAAATTTATCTGAATTGATTGTTACTTGCAATTTTGTTTTCGTTTAATTGCTCGTACTTAGTTCCCGTTACAAATCAAACACCTTTTTACAGTTTTACTAGCTTTAGGATTCTAGTTACTTAGAGTTTTAGTTTTACTAGAACTCTATTTAATTAGTGTTTTATTTTCATTAGAACTCTATTTAGATTAAAAAGTTAGTTATTTAGAACCACTGCAATTCCTTGAGAGATCGACCTTGGAAGTTTCTTATCACTTTTCTACGAGTAATTCGTACACTTGCGAGTACACAATTTAACAATTGGGCTGGACTGGTGGTTTTTGATTGGGCTGGACTGGTGGCTGTTGATTTGGCCTAGCTGTGTTGTTGAGACCTGGGCTTATAAGATTGGAGCAAGGAACTGCTGGTGATTGGGCTTATAACATAAGACCTACTGGATGTGGGAGGCTGCATAGAAGCTAGGTATGTTGGAGGTGCGAAGAGAGGAGGTGGATGTTGGAGGAGCGAACTGATCGAAGGAGGTGAACTAATATCGACTGGGACAAAGTTCAATGCGAAGGGACGCCGACGAACTCGACAGGTGATGCGAGGATAGTGGGCATGCCGAGTGATGGTTAAAACATGGACAATAGAGTTAGCTGCTGATGGACGTTGGTGGATGCGACGGAGAGGCAGCATGATGACAGATGTCGATGATGTTGGCTGAAGGATGAGTTACCCGCAAGAGAGAGAAGGCACTGTGGTGGATCTGACGAAATTGAGGGAGATCTACTTGCGAGAGTGATCATGATGATCTAGCGGAGGGTGGCGGCTGATTTGACGATGAGGGGGACAGCAGCGAAGGCAGAGAGGCCGAAAAATGGGAGAGAAAAATACGTCTTTTTGGCTCTGATACCAAGTCAAATATAACGAGAATAATTTATTTTATGATATATTTACACACTCATAGTGGAGGTATATATAAAAAATTACAAGAGTCTCTTATAAATTAGAGTTTTATTACAGATAAACAAATATTAATTATAATATATTATACATTAACTACATGACTCACGTTAGCAAATTTGAGGTTTATTTAAATGACATAATTTATTTCATATATAGAATTTTATTTTTACCTAACTAAAAAAATATATGTTTATTTTTCATGCATCATAAACATACATATTTTTGTAACGTTTTAAGAAAATAAATAATTTTTTTTAATAGAGTGGAGCTAAATTTAAAATTACAATCAAATGAGCCACAATGATTTTAACTCTTGGTCCATTTAGTCCAACATTTAGATCAATTTATTATGGACTCACTACTATTAAAGTACCATTTAAACCAACTTAAAGTATGTCTAGAGTCGGTTCGTTGTGCCGACTTAAATTAAGATGACTTAAAATTTTACGTTACACTACTTCTAAGTTCTTGACACGTGAGATCAATTTATAATTCTAAATTGGTTAGCATGTAAAACCAACTTAAAACTTTTAATTGGATGATACATATGTCGGTCTTATATTACTCTAAGACGATGATACATATGAGCCAAATTAGAACTTCGTGCGTTCTAAAGTAGAAATTACTTGGACTTTCATCCCAAAACATTTTATAGTCTTTTTTGCTTACCGCATGCTCGTTTTACACACAATACAACATCAAACAACAAACAAAACATGTTTAAAATGACTTTTCAGATATTCTATTAATTATGGTTTTAAAACCAACATTTTATTAATATTGATCATTACTTTTTATATCTTATTTTTTTTTTTTATAAAAGGTTGTGGCTAACAATTTTCAGTGGGTGCACCGGGACATCCCAACTAGGTTGGCACCTCCTTAGCACCTTCTTCATTAAAAAATTGCTAATGTAGCATTTTTAATTTTAAACCATTTTATTCTTATTAGCAATTTACTTTGGTCACAACATTGTCATTGATCTTTAATTTTTACTGAATGTTTAGCCCATCTAAGTATTCATACCATATGACAACAAAGCTCCTAATAATAGTTATCTAATTATTTTTTTTCAATAACTGACTAACATGTAACGAAGTTTCAAATTCATGAAGAATTCTAATTTATTGACACCAAAGCTCCTAATTATAACGTTCTACTTTTTATAATTATAAATATAAGTTTAATAATCTTATAATAATTATATTCTAAATGAACAACTGCATTTTTAGATAAACTCCTAATAATTTCACAAATATTTAGGCTAATTATCTCATAACAACCTATAATAAATAAACAATCACGTATTTAGATTATATAAAAATATGAACTATTTAGATAATAATAATAATAATAATAATAATTGAATATTATGAATAGATACTAATTATAATAAGATAAATAAAGAGAAATTAAATAAAATCATACTCCTAAAACTTATAACAATAAAATAATATCTAATAACATTGAATAGAGGTCAATTGGTTGGATTTAAACATTAAATTGGTATAATTGGCTCGAGTTTAACTTAAACGATATCCAAATAGATAGTGTTTAATGTAAAAAATTTGAGATGGGTATATTTTATAGTAAAAAATATATGAGCTCGAGGTAAGGGAAACAAATATGTATGATGGTAAAACATGTAAACTTATGGAATGCAAATAAACAAAACTACGCCTAAATCCCAAGACTTCCTTTAAGTTCAACAACATGCTCAAACATCTAAATAGATAAAGAGAAGTAGGGATTAAAAATTAAGATAACAATTTTATTTATTGTTAAAAACAACACTTGAACAAAGCACACAAGCATTCAATTAAATTATTCCAAAAAAAAAAAAAAAAGAACATAACAAAGTTAGTATCCACTTTAACAAAGATGAGGGCTCGCTTTGGTGCTTAGTGAGGTGGTCAACAAGACTAGTGGAGCCTAAATTTTTTTCTATAAATTGAGACATCCCCTTCTTGTTTTCTTTGCCATAATCTGATGGGGAAGCTATGCCCATTTGGAACCAAACATCCCAAGTCCATTCTTGGTCCTTTGTCCTTCTGAGTATTGGATTAGAAAAATAGTATGTTAATATGTAGGACATAGGGCATCATAGAGGAGTCTCTCTCATATATCTCAAACACTAGATTAAGTGTAAACAATGTGAGATTGGGTGAGAATTTGATGAGAGTTAAAGTGTATTATTGGTTGTGTGGAGTATGAGGAGTTTCTCTCAGTGCTAGGCTGTCGTGTGTCGGCTAGTACTTGCAAGGATCAACAATTTCAATAGGTAAGGAGCCTATGTGATGTGATACCATGTGTAGACCAAATGTTGCAAGATTGGAACTTGTTTGGATAGTGAGGAACCAATGTGGTGGTAGGCTAAATGTTGGCTAGGTGCTTGTTAGGTCACAACTAAGAGAGTCCCAATTCATTGAACAACCAAGTTTAGGTGATACATACACTTAAGGACTCACCCTTCTCGTACGGATAACGAAAATAATAAATAGATAGCAAACAATAGATAATCACATATAAAAATAAAGCAGATATCATAAATAGAATAAAGCATAAAATGCTTTCCAATCACCGTTAGACTTATTATGTTGGCACATATATCGAGGATACGTTAATTGCACTAACTTATGCAACAAATCATTCAAATACAGTAATATGACGTGGTAAACCTACTTATCTTCAATCCAAAGTGGTAACATCCACGAGTTGTTTAAGGCAACCATTCAGTAGCCAAATTTACTAAAAGCAATAAACAGTTAATACAGACTCGATAGGATAAGATATCAAATACCTCTATCAGTTATGTCTTAGCTGCTATCACCAACTGTCATCACAACTACTTTGATACTCACCGGATATTAAATTCACCCAAATATGATTTTAAATAAAAACTCCTCCTCATAATAATAATAAAGAAATATATTTGATGTATTCTTATTATGGTAACTCCGTTTGGTAAAATAATTTAACCAACTCCACCATCGCCTCATATCTCAATAAAAAAATACTCGATGTTTTGAGATTATGAAAACTTTGTTTGATAAAATAATTTAACAAACTTCGACACCACCTCATATCTCAATACATAAACAATACTCGTTGTATTAAGAATACTGAATCTCCTTTTTTCAAATAATTTACAAAATTTTTCAACTGAAATTATCACCTCTGAATCATTAATATGAAAACATAGTCATTTTATTAATGATATGGAAAATATAAAATATTTTTTGAGAAATCAAGAAAATATTTTTTACAAAGTCAAATTTTTACTCAACACAAAACCAACTCATAAAAGGGTGTAGAAAGAAGTGTGAGAGAATGTGTAATTAATAGAGAAAGGAGGTATTAATAGTTATTTTTCAACCTTTGGTACCCTTGTGGACCCCTCGCAGGTACCTTTCAGTACACCTCTACCATGCCTTGTTGACCACCTCAACGACTCCTCTTGTGAACTATCAACGAGGTCCAATGAGCCATAGATCCATCCTGTGCACCCTAGCGGACCTCTCGTAGACCACCTTAACAAACTACCTACGAGACCCCCACAAGGTTCATGGAAAACCACCAAAAACCTTGTTTTTTAATTACAAACCTCATCCATTTGAAAATTCACAAACACCCATAAAAACCAAAAATCAAATGCAAGTAAAAATAGTTTAATCATGCATACGACATGCTCCCGACCACCCATAGTGTGTGTAATATGCAAACATACATAGTACTAAAATCTACATGAGTGTGTGCGATACTAATCACATGCAAGCACAATATAAAAAGGCAGACAAATATACTAAGTAAAATAAATAAACTCTATGTTTTGCACATAGGAACTCCAATAAAGACACAAATGGGACTTATAGGATTTATAATATCTACCTTTGGCTTTCCGTGAAAAAACACTACAAGTGCATTCGTCTTGTAGTGTTCTATCCATCTTCATGAATCAACACATTCATCTTGAAGCTAACCCTTACTCCAAGTGAGCTACAAGAAATAAATCTTAATTAATAATCTACACACACAAAACAAACACATACTCATAAACGTATCATGCAGATCTATATGTAGTCTAACAAACTACTATCATGTTACCCTCATATTGATACATACTGATAGGCTAAACACAAGTAGACACTCAAACTCTCCTTGACTTGATGCAACACTCCCCCAAAATGCATGCAAGTCAGTCAACAAGATGTGATGCAAACCTACACTCACATCCAACATTGTGCAAAAAAATAGTTGTAAACACTTTGTGCAATAAACAAACTTTTTCTCCTTTTTGACACAGAAAGTCAAAAGAACATCCTTATATGAGGGAGAGAAGGCATATAACAAGCAATAATCCTATTCATTCTTTCAACAAATGTAGAGAGGAAATAAAGCATAAGTAAGCACACAACACAAAAATAACATTTTATTAAATTCAAAGTTTTAATACAACTTCTAGAAACAAACAGAAAAATTGAAAGAAACTATGATTCTCCTCTCCCTTTTTCACAGTCAGGGTCATGTTAAGAATTGATGCTAGACTCCTTATGGTCAGAAGGCTGAAAAGGTTGCAAAAAGTTGGGAAACATAGCTCTAATAATGGCAAATTGGTCAAACAACTGGTTGAAGGAATTTGTAGACTGAGGAAGCTGAATGTCTTGATCTTGAAGTAGTGCACCAGTAATCACTCCATCTGAGTAAATTTGAGAATGATCCACTCTACCAAAAGGTTGAGAAGGTAATGAGCCTAAAGACTACGAAGAACCATGTCGAGGTTGCTGCTATCGCTCAACTCTGCTCATCTTATCATTAAGGTTCATCAAAAGTTGACAGATCATTACCAAGTTCTTCAAGAAGCTTGTCAAAATGTTCTATCAAAGCATCCACCTTTGTACTTAGAGAGGGAGATTCGATAGATTAAGGTGGAGGGACGAGAAGAGAAGTAGAAGGGGTAGAATGGGAAGCACTCTGAGATGAAGATGAAGAAGGCTAAGAGTTCCCAGAAGGTTGGCATTATTCCTAAAAGTGTTTGATAGAAAGAAGAGTATGACCTAAAACAAAAACTTCACTAACATCACCAAGGACAAATGGTCTCCAGCGAGTGATCAAAGAAGGATAATGAAAAGTAGATGAAGAAGGAGAGAAAGTATGAAAAATGATGCTTCTAAAGATCATATCAATAAGATCTATTGACTCACCATTAAGAATATCACAAAGAAAGTGACCTATAGCATTAGGCACAGAAAAGACGTGAGTACAAGGGAAGATGCAAACATATACAACTTTCATAAGCATGATGTAAGTCATGTAAGTTCCTTTGTGTCTTTGTTAGCGTTCCCATGAGCAATACACAGAGTCTGTTTATTTTACATAGTGTTTCTTTCTACATCTTTGTACGGTGCTTTTCTTGTGATTAGAATTGTACACTCATGTAGATCTTAATACTATTGTATGTTTGTAGGATACACACACTATGGGGTGGTTGGAAGCATATATATTGCATATTAAAATGTTTTTTACTTGCATTTATTTTCCTATGTTGGTGAGTGTTTACGGCTTTTTATTTGGTCAAATCTTACCTTGAAAAACTTATTTTTAGTGGTTCACCGTGGACTTAGAGAGGTCTTGCTGATGGCTCACTAAGATGGTCAGTGAAGGGTCTGCGAGTATAAATAGAGTGGATCTGTGGCTCGTTAGACCTTGCTAATGGTTCATGAGGCATTCATTGTGGTGGTTAGTGAAGCCTCGTGGAGGTGCATAGCGAGGTGTCAAGGAGGGTCCAAGAATTTGAAAAAATCAACTCTAAATGTCCCCACTCTATCCTTATTAATTACACCTGTCTACACATTTTATTATCCTCACTCTCTCCACTTACATATATTTTTCTTACATTGCATATTTGGTGTTGCATATTTTTCAATTGAGTGAAAAATCTTTTTGGTGTGCTTGAAAAATCATTTTATAATTCTTGTATCACTAATACATTTAAGGTTGTTCCATATTAATGATTCAGAGGTGATAATTCACTTGGAGATTTTTGTGAATTAATTTTTGAAAAAGGAGATTTTGTATAATCAATATATCGAGTATTATTTTTGTATTGAGATACGAGATGATGGTAAAGTTAGTTAATACTATTTTATCAAATGGAGATTCCTTAATAACAATACATTGAGTGTATTTCTATATTTTTATTACGAGGTAGAGATTCCGTGTCAATAATAAGTCGAGTATTTTTTCGTAATATTGATATAGGTGTTGTATTCTAAAAGTTTTATTTTGGGCAAACAACATATATTTTGTACATGCATACTGATTACAAGTATTTGTATCATGTTGCATGGTGGTGTGGCTTTGGAGGTGAGGCAGATCTAATGTGGATCAAAGTAGCTATAGTGACAGTTGTGATAGCAGCCTAGCAGTTAGGATAGGTGGTCCTTGACTGATAGAGATATTTGAAATCTTACCTTATCGAGTCTGTATTAATTGTTTATTTTCATTTAGTGAATTTGGCTGTTGAGTGGTTGCCTTGTTACCACTTAGGATTGGAGCCTAAGTGGATTTACCACGTTATATTGTTATGTTCACTTGATCTGCTGCATGAGTTAGTACAATCTAAGTATCCACAGTATATTGATGAGTGCTCAAAAAGCACTAATATTTCGTGGTTTATTGCACTTAATTGTTTAGAAATAGATTTATTTTTGTTGTTTATTCGATTAATTTCATAAATCTATTCATTCGGAATCACGGGTATGTTTTAGTGCATTTCAGGTGTTTTTAGCGTCAAATGAGTCAAATAAAGAAAACATGCAAAGACGGAACACTTACGGTACTCAGATCACGAGTTACGGGCTAAATGAGACAAATATGTAAGCCTTACATAACGAGCCATCACATATGTAAGGGGGCAACACGCACCGCGGCGAGGAAAAGTCATGCCGCGGCGGGGAGCTCTCAAGTTTTGACATTATTTTCAGAATTTGTGTTGTGCCGCGGTGGGGAAAATGTATGTCGCGGCGTGCCCATTCCTATGGCAATCAGGATTTGTGTAAACCCTTACATCTATAAATACCCCCTTAGACTCCCCCTTACATACAACTCGAACAACTTGAATGCAACTTTACACTTTACAATTTTCCGACCAAACAAGAGATTCATTCAATTTTGGGAGCTTTGCCACACTCAAACGAAGCAAGAGAAACCATTCTAAGGATTCAAGGAAGCCGTCGATGATCAAAGATTAAGCTTTTGGAGAAGAATGCTATCCCATCCATAAGCGGTATTTAGATCTAGGTTTTCCTTGTTGTTATAGAATTATATTTTCTTCTTCTTTCGTTGAAGTGTATGATCATATTTTATTTGTTTATGAATATTAATATGAACATGAGCAGCTAGTTTCATTATGGATGTTTAGTTTGTGTTGCCAAGTTTGCTAGAATTGTGTATGGTGAATATTCTATTGATTTAATATAAACGAATTACCTTTTGATTATGAGCATGTTTAGATATTTAATTATGAATTATTATGGGCTAATTTGAGATTCGTAGTTAGGTTAAAAAATCTGAGAATCTAGTTATAGGAACGTCACCTTAACTTTATTCCGAAACACTTAATCAAAGCTTCAAATTAGTGACTTAGTCATAGCATTAGTTTGATTGGCATGTATTTTCTTGCGCATAATTTGATTGCTATTTAATTTACCCCGACCGAAGGCAGTTAATTAGTTAATCAACAAAGAGATTTATCCCGATTGAAGGCAGTCTTGTAATTAAAAGGAAAGCCGGTAATTTTGTTTATATAGAACGTTCATGTTATTTCACCATACCTTTTCGATGCAAGCATGGCCAACCAAACAAAACGTTCATATATCCTCCATTGAATTTTAATCCATTTGAATTGATTGTTAATTTGCGATATTATTTTCGTTTAATTGTTCGTATCATTGATCTCTTCACAAAACAAACACCTTTTTACAGTTTTACTAGGTTTAGGACTCTAGTTGCTTAGAGTTTTAGTTTCACTAGAACTTTATTTGATTAGTGTTTTATTTGCATTAGAACTCTATTTAAATTAGGAAGAAGGTTATTTAGAACCACTGCAATTCCTTGAGAGACCGACCTTGGAAGTTGCTTGTCACTTTTCTATGAGTGATTCGTACACTTATGAGTACTAAATTTATCACATCAAGTTTTTAGCGCCGTTGTCGGAGAATTTGCGTTTTAAATAATTTTATTTTTTAAATTTTTAGAGTTTCTGATTTATTTTTATTTTTTTATTTATTTTATTTATTTATTTTTATTCAAAAATACCAAAAAATCAAAAAATTTAAAAATCAAAAAATTGTGCTTAATTTCCAATTTCACTGCTGCCTTGATCTTTGTTTGCTTTTTATTTGTGCATGCAGGGTAGGAGATTACTTAACAAGGAACTCTCTCCTTTCATTGACAACATTCATAGAGTCAAACACCGATCAAAGAAACTAGATAATCAATTTCAAGAGGAAGAAGTCCAACAACAATTGCAAGCAGCAATGGGTGACAACGTAGCTAGGCAGATGATGAACAAAGAGTTTGCAAGACCTATCATTGGGACCGCCACATCGTGCATTCAACTTACAGAGGCAGCTAGGAATTATGAGTTGAAAAATATTCATTATTCCATGCTTTCCTCCTTTTACGGTATCCCTAATGAAGATCCTTTAAATTTTATGTGTGAATTATTTGCAACTGTGCAAAGCTTTCCACTACAGGGACTTAGTGAAGATCAACTACGCATGAGGTGTTTTCTATACACTCTCATGGATAGAGCTAAGTCTTGGCTAATGACATTGGCACCCGGTTCTTTGGCTACTTGGGACGATGTTTACAACAAATTTATGGGTAAGTTCTATTCCCATCAAAAGACATCTGACCTAAAAACAAAAATTGCTACTTTTTTGCATATGGATGGAGAACCCTTCCACGAGGCTTGGGACAGATTCAAATTGCTATTGATACATTGTCCACATCACCACTTCCCACTGCAGCTACAGAATTAGTTTTTCTACGACGGATTGTCACTACAATGTCAATTCACAGTTGACAACGCTGCAGGAGGAGCTATGGGTGAGAAAATAGCGGAGAAACCTACGAATTATTCGAGATGTTGGGAGCCAATTTCCAACAAAAGAGCGCTAGAGGAAGAAGAGCTGGAGTCTACGAATTAGGATCCAACAATGAAATGGCCATGCAACTTGCTGAATTGACGAAACAAGTGCAACTTCTCACAACCTCTAATGTTAATCAAATGCCAAAACACGAGGTATGTGGAGTTTGTGGTTCATATGGACATGGTGCTAATGTTTGTTCTTTTGCAGGTGATCTTTATACAGGTACTACTGAAAAGGCGAATTTAATGCAAGGGTACCAACTTAGACCTAGGAACGACCCTTATTCAAATACCTATAACCCTGGATGGAGGAATCACCCTAACTTCGCTTTAAAACAAACAATAGCCAACTTTTTGTCCAAAACCAAACACAAGGCCAAAATGTAAACCGACAATTTCCACAAAATAAACCAATTGTAGAGGAAACCCTAAACAATTTCATACACTCCTGTAGTGGAAGGATGGACTCTATGGAAGCTTCAATGAAAAGAGTGGAAATGCAAGTGGGGCAGCTAGAGGAACAAATGCACAAACAAGAGACGGGAAAGTTGCCCAGTCAACCCGAACAAGCCAAAGCTGTCACGGTTCTTCAGAGTGGTAAGGTCGTTAGTAAAAATTTACCTGAACTTTCTAATGATTTATCTTATAGTGCAGGTAACATGGAAGATGATAACAATGCTTCTAAGGAATTGGAGGAAATAGGTGACAAGCATGAAGAGCCTTCAAAGGCGAGAATTGGAGAGTCATCTAATCCACCTACTCTACACAAATCATCAGAGCCATACCGACCACCAGTACCATTAGTTTTATGATTTATTTAACATTCACTCTAGGGTTAATATTAATTTGCCATTGTTAGATGTAATTAGAAATGTGCCTTCATATGCTAAATTTTTCAAAGAATTAAACACTAAGAAAAGAAGGTATGAGCTTAATGAGAGAGTAATCGTATATGAAATTGCTAGTGCGGTACTTCAACGCAACTTACCCCCTAAGTTAAAAGATCTAGGTAGTTTTATAATTGATATTACTATGGGGGATAGGAAAGTAGCTAAGGCTATGCTTGATTTAGGTGCTAGTATCAATTTGATGCCTTACTCAATTTTCTTGCAGCTAGGTTTGGGAGAACTAAAACCAACAACCATGTCCCTTCAACTTGCAGACAGATCTGTTAAATATTTGAAGGGCATGGTTGAGGACTTACTTGTACAGGTAGATAAGATAATCATACCTGTTGACTTTGTGGTTTTAGACATGCAGGATAATCCATCTTTGGACAAGGAGCACACCATTCTTTTGGGTAGATCATTTATGGCCACCACCCAAACCATCATAGATGTCCAAAGTGGAAAGTTGACAATGACGGTCTTGGGAGAGACTGTTCACTTTAAGGTTTTTGATTCATCTTCTTACCCGTCTATATCTGCTATTGATGAATGCTCATATGTAGAATGTTTAGATCCAATAATTCATGATACTTTTGTGCATGCTAGATTAGATGATAAATTGGAGGTAGCACTTACAGTTGGAGAGGTAGATGACATCTTAGACTATGAGACTAAGGAGTACAGTGATCTATTAGACAATGCCATATCATTAAATGACACTAGTACACCCTTAGATTTATTGGATGTCCCACATGATGTTGAGATTGCTCGACCTGAATTGGAACTTAAGGAAATACCTAAGCATCTAAAATATGTCTTTTTGGGAGAGAATGAGACCTACCCTGTTATTATTTCATCTACACTCACCCAAAACCAAGAGGAGAAATTGATTGGAGAGCTTAGGAAGTATAAAAAGGCAATAGGATGGAGTATTGGGGACATTAGAGGCATTAGTCCGGCAATGTGTATGCATAAGATTAATTTAGAAGACGATGTCAAACCAGTTAAAGAAGCGCAAAGGAGACTAAACCCAATCATGCAAGAGGTAGTTAAGAAAGAAGTTTTGAAACTCCTAGTAGTAGGGGTAATTTATCCAATTGCTGATAGTAAGTGGGTTAGTCCCGTTCATGTGGTACCAAAGAAATCTGGAATAACAGTGGTTAAAAATGAGAAAGATGAATTAGTGCCCACTAGGATAATTACGGGTTGGAGGATGTGTATTGATTTTCGTAAGTTGAATTTGTACACCAAAAAGGATCACTTCTCCCTCCCCTTCATTGATCAAATGCTAGAAAGACTAGCTGGGCATGATTTCTATTGCTTTTTTGATGGTCTTTCAGGTTATTATCAGGTACCCATTGCTCCGGAGGATCAAGAGAAAACGACATTCACATGCCCATTCGAAACTTTCGCTTTTAGGAGAATGCCATTTGGACTATGCAATGCACCCGCCACCTTTCAGAGATGTATGATGTCGATCTTTTTGGACATGGTGGAGAAATTCATTGAGGTATTTATGGATGACTTTTCAGTTTTCGGTAATTCCTTTGATGATTGCTTGCATAAATTGACTTTAGTATTAGAACGATGCATTGAATGCAATTTGACGCTTAGTTGGGAAAAAAGTCATTTTATGGTCCAACAGGGCATAGTGCTAGGACATGTCATATCTAGCAAGGGAATTGAAGTTGATAAGGCTAAGGTAGATTTAATTGCAAAATTGCCTCCACCTACCTCTGTTAAGGGTATATGAAGTTTCCTAGGACATGCAGGTTTCTATAGACGGTTTATTAAGGATTTTTCCAAAATTAGTCATCCATTATGTAATCTATTGTCCAAAGATACTTTGTTTGATTTTGACGATGAATGCCTTGTTGCTTTTAATGCTTTAAAGGATAGGCTTACTTCTGCACCTATAATTGTTGCTCCTAATTGGTCTTTACCGTTTGAAATCATGTGTGATGCATCTGATCATGCTATAGGAGCTATTTTGGGGCAAAGAGTGGATAAACGATTACATGTTATATATTATACTAGCAAAACACTCAATGATGCCCAAGTTAATTACACCACCACTGAAAAAGAGCTATTGGCTGTTGTGTTTTCACTTGATAAATTTAAGCTTACTTGGTAGGAACTAAAGTTATTGTTCATTCGAATCATGCTGCTTTGAGATATTTATTGACTAAACCGAATGCTAAGCCTAGACTCATTAGGTGGATCCTACTTTTACAAGAATTTGACCTAGAGATCAAAGGCAAGAAAGGTACTGAAAATGTAGTAGCTAATCATCTGTCTAGGTTGATTACTGAGTATGAATATGTTGAAGGTGAAAGTAAGGGTACAATCATTAAAACCTTCCCTAATGAACAATTGTTTACAATAGGTCCGAATCCATTGTATACTGACATTGTTAACTATCTAGCTAGTGGTATTTTGCGACCTAACATTACTTTTCAGGAAAAGAAAAGGTTTTTCAGTGTTTGCAGGCATTACTTTTGGGATGACCCGTATTTGTTCAAGTTATGTCAAGATCAAGTCATCCGGAGGTGTGTGCCAGAAGAGGAACATGAGAGCATCTTAACCTTTTGCCATGAGCTACATTGCAGGGGCCATTTTGGTGGTAAGAAAACGGCCCTAAAGGTATTACAATCCGGTTTTTATTGGGCTACTTTATTTAAAGATGCTAACATGCTTTATGTGAGATGTGATAGATGTCAAAGGACCGGTAACATAGGTAAGCGTAACGAAATGCCTCTGACGTCTAATCTTGTAGTAAAGTTATTTGACGTGTGGGGGATCGACTTCATGGGTTCGTTCCCCCCATGTTTTGGCTACATTTACATACTAGTCGCTGTTGACTATGTTTCAAAGTGGGTAGAAGCAATACCCACTAGAACTAATGACGCTAACGTTGTTGTTAAATTTTTGAAGGATAATATTTTTATCAGATTTGGCACACCGAGAGCGATCATTAGTGATGGAGGCAGTCATTTTTGTAATAGACTCTTCGATGGGCTTTTGAAAAAGTACAACATTTCTCATAGAGTGGCTACCCCATACCATCCCGAAACTTCGGGGCAAGTGGAAGTGAACAATCGATAGATCAAAGGGATATTGGAACGTACAGTGCGCCCCTCAAGGAGAGATTGGTCAATTAAACTGAATGATGCCTTGTGGGCATATCGTACAACGTATAAAACTCCAATTGGTATGAGTCGCTACCGGCTAATTTTTGGTAAAGCATGTCACTTACCGGTTGAGCTAGAACATAGGGCTTATTGGGCTATTAAGAAGCTCAACATGGACATGGAAAAAGCTGGGGAAAAACGACTACTCCAACTGAGCAAACTTGAGGAAATTCAGGAAGAAGCTTACGAAAATGGCAAAATCTACAAGGAGCGTACTAAGCGCTATCACAATAAAGGGCTCCTCGGTAAGTATTTCGTTCCCGGAATGAAAGTTCTATTATACAATTCACGTTTGAGTTTGTCTCCAGGAAAACTTCATTCTAGGTGGAGCGAACCATACACAATCGCTAACGTACTTCCACACGGAGTAATCGAGTTGCTCAATTCGAAAATGAAAGAAACGTTTAAAGTAAACGGGCATCGTGTCAAACCATACTTGGAAGGAGACAACAATTTAAATAGCATCGATTTAATACGTCTCCTAGATGAATAAAACACGAGAGCAGCCACGTCTTGCTAAGACGTTAAACTCAGCCCTTAATGGGAGGCACCCATTCGGTGTTGCATTTCTTTCGTTGTTTTTATTTCTTTTATTATTTTTATCGTATTTTTATTTTTAAAAGTTTTTTAAGGCAATGAGGACATTTCCAAGTTTTGGTTGGGGGTGGATACATTGCACGTTTTTAAAACAAAAATTAATATTTTTCAAAAATTATGTGCGCGCCGCGGCAGGGTAAATTTGTGCCGCGGTGTGGTACTTCTTGTTTCAAAACAATTTTTCAAAAATTATGTGTGCGCCACGGTGGGGTAAATTTGTACCGAGGCGAGGGACTTTTTGTCTCGAGCCAAATTTTCAAAAACATGTGCGTGCCGCGGCGGGGGAATATTTGTGCCGCGGCGAGGAACTTTCTGTTTCACACACAATTTCAAAAATTTTAACCGTGCTGCGGCGGGGAAAAAGTCATGCCGCGGCAGGCCTCTAAAAAATGGGCAGAAAAGGCACTCGGGCATTTCAAACTCATTTCAATTTTTTAAAACAAAAATTTTCCCACACTTTCTCTCCTTTTCTCTCATTTTCTCTCCACTCTCCTCTCCAATTTTTTTTCCAATCTTCACCAAAATTTAAACTTTACTCCACCAATTCTTCAATCCAACATTGCTAACACCTTTTCATCATTCAATTTCATCAAATTTGCTTAAAGGATCAAGTTTCTCTCCAATTCAAGAATTAGGGTTTCAAGAAAAATTTGGGGGTTTTCCTTCAACACTTCAATTGCATTCCAAAGAGATAAAATTTGTCACATTTTTGCTTCAATTCAGTATTAATTTTTTGGAATTGTGAAATTTTGTCTGAATTTGGAATTAAGTGGAATTTTGGATAAGAGGGGAGCAAAATTCTTGGGGTTTTTCTGCAATTTCTGAAAACTAAAGTTGTTAGTTGAATCTATTAAGTTTAAGAATTGAAATGGCCCCTAAAAGAATGGTTGGTGATAGTAGTCGTTCCAAAAGGAAAGGAAAAATGGTAGAGGATAAGACTTATGACACCTATCGGTTTGTAAGCGGAGAAGTGCAAGAGCGGTACGAGGGTGCCGCCAAAAGGAATAAAGGGTTTGTAAATGAAAGAGGAATGGATTTCGGGTAAGTAGGTGTAATGGGAATTTTGGATATAGTTGAGAGATTAGGATGGAAAAAATTCGCATACGCCCTGGAGGCGGGTGTGAATTCACTGGTTCGGGAATTTTAGGCGAATGTCCCGGAAGCGCGAGATGGAATGGTTTGGGTGAGGGGCGTTGAAGTCCCCTTCAATAGGACTGTGATCAACTCATACTATGGGTTAAGGGATATTCACAATAGCGCGTATGAAACCTACTTAACGTAGGTTGATTACGATGAAGTAATTAAAACCTTAACCGATGGTTACGGTGAGTGGGAATATAAGGGGGATATGGTGAACATCTTTCAAGCCAAGCACTTAAGGACCCATTCCCGAATTTGGCAATATTTTGTTTGCTCTAGATTAATGCCGACTCGGCATTACAGTACAGTCGATTGGGAAAGGTCTATCCTGCAATTTACTATAGAGACTGAGCTGTCCATAGACGTGGGAATGGTGATACAACCGAGAGTGGTGTACTCAGCTCAGCACCACAACATTAGTTATTTCTTTCCCCAACACATAACCGTCCTTTGTGTCAAACACGGAGTCAAATACGACACGGGCGAGGTCTTATTGCATTCGGTTGAAACATTAACTTTCGCTTACATGCAACACCTTACAAGCGGAACTAAGGCTGGGCAAGGAAGTAGGAAGGGTGATTCTTCCAAGAACGCTTTTACGAGAGACAGATTGGTAAACCTAGAAGCGAAAGTTAATAAAATGCATCAATATCAACATGAGATGCGTCAATACCAAACCCAACAACAAGCGTGGCTCAATGATCAAATGAAATATCAAAACGAGTATCAAGGTCTACTCCACCAAATGATTAGTTGCCAATTGGCGCATAGTGGAATAGATCTCACCCAATTCCAGCCACCTCCACAATATCCGGGCCATGACTTCACAGTTAGACAACCGGCGGATCAACCCGAGGAGGAAAATGATCAACCCGAAGACATGGAGGACTGAGCCTCCTATTTGTAATTTTCTTTGGTTTAATTTTATTTTTATTTTGGATTAATTTTCTTTAATTTTCCTTTATTTTGAATTGTTTAACTTTGTTTTATGTTTTCTGTTTTCATTTGCTTTAGTTATAATTTAAATTTGGATTTGAATTGTGTCGCATATACTTTGAGGTTCAATACATGTTTCATACACACTAATTCTTCATCATGAGAAAAGCGAGGAACAATGAACCGGAGCGTACGTGTAGTGTATACAATCTCATACGAAAGGGGGGTAACATCTCTCACTTTTTCTTAATTTCTTTTGTTTTTCTTTTTAACATTGAGGACAATGTAGAAATTAGGTTGGGGGTGGGAAGATTAGTCCATGAGCATGAAATATGACCAAATTTTAAATTTTTAACTTTTGTCACTTGAATTGTGTTAGGTTAGTATCGTGTCTACTTGAGTCAATCTGGAAGTCTATGATATTAACATGATTGTAATAATGGTGACATATGAGAGAAATTAGACTTTTACCTAAGTAAAAAAAGCACATAATGTTAGATTCATCTAGTTTGAGAATTTTGTGGTATATGTGGTAGTTTGCATGGTTAATATGACTATTTTGGTTTGTGTAATGTATGCATGTTTATGATATATTTTAAGTCTCAACAAGCTCTAGAACTCCTTTGAAAACCCATTGAAGCGAAATAATAGAATCAAATGCCACTTAGAAAGTGATTTAGGCCATCTTTGGACCGTTTAGACTTTTCAAGCCTCCCCGTATTATTTTATCCATAGTACACCCTTGAACTCAATATTGACATACATTGTACTACCCTTAGTGATAAGAGTACTCAATGTAATATTTGATTTTCATGAGCAATTATGTTGTATTTATATTGCTTCATAAAAAAAAAATTAATGATGATTATTGAAATAATAAGCAAGAAAAGTAAAGAAATAGCAAAAAGATCCAAGGGACATATGGAATTTATAGGAGGATGAAAACGAACACTTGGTGGAAAAATAAAAAGTACTTTTAGCCTAGTGAAATATCATTTCCGTACTTTTATAATCACACACCGAACCACAACTTTGCAAGCTTAATGTCCTATTGATTTTAGGTAGTTTGATTTCTATATTAGTGGAGATGGATTTGAAAAGTAAGCATATGAAGGTTGTAAATGCAAAATTCTCATTCATATTTTACTTACATATTTACGAGATATTAAAATATATTCTATGAATATCATGCATGACACGATCAGATAGTGTAACTAACGGGCTTGTGGTTTGATTGGTTGTTCAAAATTCGATTACTAAGATGGGTTTGATGTTTGGACTGTTTTTGAGCTTAAGGGATTTTTAACTATCTCGTATGCCATTCGTTGTTAACAATTTTTGAGACATATGCATGAATTGATTCAAGTATTTTAGAGTCTTTATTTAGTTTTGTTAGTTATGATGTATGCGGGTATAATCACTGGAAACCCTCACGAGACTATAACTCGTCCACTAGGGCCAACTAGGGGTTTAAAGGCTTGTTGCATACGCCAAATGCAACCTTGACAATCTACGAATGTGCTCGAAAAGCACTAATATTTCATGGTTTATTGCACTTAATTGTTTAGAAATAGATTTATTATTTGTTGTTTATTTGATTAATTTCATAAATCTATCCATTCGGAATCACGGGTATGTTTTAGTGCATTTTAGGTGTTTTTAGCGTCAAATGAGTCAAATAAAGAAAACACGCAAAGACGAACACTTACGGCGCTCGGATCACAAGTTACGGGTTAAACGAGACAAATATGTAAGCCTTCTATAATGAGCCATCACATATGTAAGGGGGGTAAACATGAAAAAAAGGAAGGCAACACGCGCCGCGGCAAGGAAAAGTTATGCCACGGCGGGGAGCTCTCGGGTTTTGACATTATTTTTAGAATTTGTGTTCCGCCGCGGTGGGAAAATATATGCCACGGCGCGCCTATTCCTATCGCAATCAGGATTTGTGTAAACCCTTACATCTATAAATACCCCCTTAGACTCTCCCTTACATACAACTCGAACAACTCGAGCAACTCGAATAGAACTTTACACTTTACAATTTTGCAACCAAACAAGAGATTCATTCAATTTTGGGAGCTTTGCCACACTCAAACGAAGCAAGAGAAACCATTCTAAGGATTCAAGGAAGCCGTCGATGATCGAAGATTAAGCTTTTGGAGACGAACGCTATCCCATCCATAAGTGGTATTTAGATCTAGGTTTTCCTTGTTGTTATAGAATTATATTTTCTTCTTCTTTCGTTGAAGTATATGATCATATTTTATTTGTCTATGAATATTAATATGAACATGAGCGGCTAGTTTCATTATGGATGTTTAGTTTGTGTTGCTAGGTTTGCTAGAATTGTGTATGGTGAATATTCTATTGATTTAATATAAACGAATTACCTTTTGATTATGAGCATGTTTAGATATTTAATTATGAATTATCATGGGCCAATTTGAGATTCGTATTTAGGTTGAAAAATCTGAGAATCTAGTTATAGGAACGTCATCTTAACTTTATTCCGAAACACTTAATCAAAGCTTCAAATTAGTGACTTAGTCATAGCATTAGTTTGATTGGCATGTATTTTCTTGCGCATAATTTGATTGCTATTTGATTTACCCCGACCGAAGGCAGTTAATTAGTTAATCAACAAAGAGATTTACCCCGACCGAAGGCAGTCTTGTAATTAAAAGGAAAGCCGGTAATTTTGTTTATATAGAACTTTCATGTTATTTCACCATACCTTTTCGATGCAAGCATGGCCAACCAAACTAAACATCCATACATCCTCCATTGATTTTTAATCCATTTGAATTAATTGTTAATTTGCAATATTGTTTTCGTTTTATTGTTCGTATCATTGATCTCATCACAAAACAAACACCTTTTTACAGTTTTACTAGGTTTAGGACTCTAATTGCTTAGAGTTTTAGTTTCACTAGAACTCTATTTAATTAGTGTTTTATTTGCATTAGAACTCTATTTAAATTAGGAAGAAGGTTATTTAGAACCACTGCAACTCCTTGAGAGACCGACCTTGGAAGTTGCTTGTCACTTTCCTACGAGTGATTCGTACACTTACGAGTACTAAATTTATCACATCATATATGCGACAACATATATATTCTATACTAAGATTTGAAAGCATTTACTGCTTTTAATTTATTGTCTGATATTTGCTATATCTTTTTATCTGTAAACTACTTATTATTTATTTTTTACTTTTCGCTGTTTGTACGAGAAGGGTGAATCTTTAGGTGTCTGTATAAATTTGGTTGTTTACTGAGTTGGGACTCACTCATATGCGACTAGGTGAAAAAGAAGTGATAGGAATAGGACCACTAGCATACTATATGTCAAGACTAGTAGGTCTGGTAGCCATGTTAAATTGATTTTGAGCTTTGAGATGCTCAAGATGAGCAAAAAAATTAGCAACAATAAGATTTTCACATTCAAAGGAAAGAATTGGAAAAGAACAAATTTTTAGGTTCGAAAGAGATAAGAGATCTAAGATATTATCTCTAGAGAAGATGACATGACATCCCCTCAAGGTGAAATATATAGACATGTGATGCGTATGATGAGCACAAATTGCATAATTGAACTCCACAATAAAAGGATGATCAATGGAGAAAGCTAGAGAGCAAAGTGAGAGCCAAGAAAAGTAAGCAAATATTTCTTGGATAGTCGGAAATTCCTCAATAAAGACCGAGCACTCACAAATGCAAAATGGAGACTTCTTTGGTTGAGAAGAGGGACTGGCTTCATATTGGTTTATATGGGATCTTTTGTTTTGTCTCGACATTTTGTGGCAAAAATAGGGGTAAAAGTGAAGTAGTGAAAAGTAGGTTAAAAGGTAATGGGGAAAATTATTTTAGAGTAGAAAGTGTTTAGAAATTCCTTTGGTTTGAAACAAATGAGGAAAGAGGGTTTATATAGGAAATCCATATAGTACACAAACCCCTAGCTGAACCTTCGCAACGGCAGATCGACGAGGCACCCATGAGGTTAAAAAGCTCTACCTCGATGAGACCTCAACAAACAATCAATGAGACCTCTTCGAGGGTGCTCGGCGAACAACCCTAAAGGGTGAGGAGAGAGAAAAACCCTTTAAAAGTATTAGAAAAAATATATATTAAATTTAGAAACATTTATTTAAAAGAAAGAAAAAGTAAAGAACTAAGAAAATCACGAGAGAAGAAATTTAAATTAATAAACACTAAATAAAAACTTACAAATGACCTGTCGAAAATAAGAGAACACATCAAACTAACTCACACTCAAAAATAATGTGGTCAAACTGCATTCCTCCTTCAAAAAAAGAAGAGATGATGGGAAACTGGAGCATAATGTAATCTCTGGTACAAATGAGCTTATGGAGTATGAATCACTCAAGAGTTTTTTAGTTTAGAAATTCTCGAATGACTTGTCGAGTAGTCATACATGCGACTATGAGGACTTTTAGAAAGTTTTTTCCTTTCTTCACTATCTTACTAGTGCATAATGTGCCTAGAAACAAAATGCTTAGATGAACCATAGTAGGTAGATCCTGAGAAGTCAGAATGAGAAGAGCGAGGCAGAGATCTCTTGGTAGTACTCCAAACATATCTTGGACAATGGTTGAAAAAATGGCCAACAGTACCCAAGTATGACAAGAATGAACAAGAGAGCAAGAAAAAACAGGGTCTCTATCTCCGTGGAGTAACATAAGGAAGAGGTAGAAGTACCAACATTGAGTCTCACTCAATGATAAGAACACAATCTCTCATAGTGAGGTCTAATATGCCCACGCTCACCGCAGTTGTTACAGTGAAGGGTGTAGGTAGTGGTAACAAACCGTCACTGGCATGATGAGAAGAAGAAGCAAGAGGTGAGATGTTCACCTTGCTAGAAGAAACTGACATGAAAGACACCTACAACTTACCTTTCGAAGCAATTTTACCTTGACCTTTAGTAGCAATAGTCTTGTGAAAGAGGATATAGTATAGACTTATATTTCTTGGTTTGTAAATTGTAAGTCTTTTGAGTCTTTGTTGGTATCCCTGTGTGCAAAACACTGAGTATGTTTATTTTAGGGATTTTGTCTATCTATATGTAAGGTATTTTACTGCCTAATAGTATTGCAGACATTCACATAGAACTTAGTATTCTGTATGCTTGTATGTTACACAAACTACAGGGTGGTTGGGATGATGTAGTTTGATTGTTTAAGTGTGTTTTTACTTGTATTTGATTTTTAGTGATTGTGGATATTTTTGAAAATTTTATTTCTTAATATTTTACATGAAAAAACTTATTTTATTAATTTTGTTGAGGCCTTCGTAAGTGGCTCTCTAAGGTAGGTCGGCGAGGTTAGTTTGCTCGTTTTTAGACCCTTTGGACCTCGCTATGGCCCTACCAGGTTGCTTGCCGATGTGAGTCTACAAGGGTACCTGAGCTTGAAAATTTCTCTATAAATACCCATTCACTCTTCTTGTTTTCTCTAAGATTTTTTTCGTAGGAAATTTTTGAAACTTGAAGACTCATTTTGTGAATTGAAAGTTTTTTAACAATATCAAACCATTAATATGTTGAGTGTTTTTCCACATTAATGATTCGCTGTTTTGAAAAATAAAAAATTTTATTTTGAAAAATTGCGTTTCCATATTGGCAATACATTGAGTGTTGTTTTATATCGCAATATGATGAGTTTTCATGAAAACATAGTTTGTGTTAAACTGAAACTTCGTGTCAACATTACATCAAGTGTTTTTTTCATATTGTTGATACGAGATGTTTTACAAAAATGCTATTTTGGATGGGTGTTATCTATTTAGGATTTACGATTATTTTTGCAAGTACAAGTACCACACTACATGGTGGTGAGGCTCTAGAGGTGAGCTGGATCTCGTACAAATCAAAGTAGCTGTGGAGATGGTTGGCAAGAGAAGTACAAGTAGTTAGGATAGGCGGGCCCAATTAATAGAGGTACAGATATTTTACCTTATCAAGTTGTATTAATTGTTTATTTTCTTTAGTGAATTTGTTGCTGAGTAGTGGCCTTAAGCAACCTATAGATGTTAGCACTTAGGATTAGAGTCTAATTGGGTTTACCATGTTACATCGCTTTGTTTGAATGATCTGATGATTGTGTGAGTACAATTAGTGATATATCCTAATATGTGTCAGCATATAAGAATTACTCAGTAATTATAAAGCTTTTATTACTTTGGTTTATTTTTGTCTTCTTTATTCCTTTACTTTTTTACTTGTTTAAACTTTTGCAAAGTATATGAGAGGAGTAAGTCCTAAGGTGTTCGAGTTCAAACAATTTCAATTGATATTAGAGTAGGTACACCCCTTTTGGGCTTAATCATTCTAGTTTTTCTGTCCCCTCTCTCTCTACGTGTTTTTCTCTCCTATTTCTAATGACTTCTAGTGTAAGATGAACTGTCTATAGTCCACCTCAGTTTGAGGGCATGAGCTTTGCCTACTAGAGATCTCAATTGTGCTCATATATGTGATCCTTTGATGATGAAGTTTGGCTTTGATTGAAAATGGATGGAAGATTCCTTTTCAAATATTAGATGATGGAATTAGTGTTCTCAAATCCTCTGACCTTTGGTCGAAAGAAGAACTTTCTTCAAGTGACAAGAACCACAATGGACTTTAGACTCATAGTAGAGCCATTCTTGCTTGTGATAGGCCTCGTTTATCTAACTTTAGGAGCTCCATAGAAGCTTACGATTACTTGGAGAACATCTATGGTGATGGTTTTTGTGCTACAAACAACATAGTTGATCTTGTCAAGGATAGCATTTCAGATTGTACTGCTTTAACGGCTTCTCATGCAAAAGAAAACTACTTAATCCTCTAGATAGATAGATGCTATAAAAGGTTTATCTCTTCAAGAGTCTTACGATGATTTGGTGTATGAACACCTTAAGCTAAAAAAAATTGTGGGAGACATTGATCATAGTATAAAGAAAATGGACAAGTATGATTTGGGGATTACCAGTCAGCTATTAGATTTAACTCTTAACAGTGAGAAGAATCTTGAATCTGTGAAACTCTGACTAGATAATCACATCAAGTCTCTTCGAACTACTACATGATAACGAAAAGTCCATAAAACACATTAGTGAACTTGAGCAAGCCATTAGTCAAAAGAACTTAAAAGATCTTTGGTTCCAATTGTACTCGACACTTCTTCATATGGTTTTAAAGACGGTGCTCAGTTGGAGCATGAGATTTTCATTTTGGAAAATGAAAATTCTTGTCTTAAATATGTTTTTGATGATAGTGACTTAGAGATTGCCACAATTATAAACAATTCAAGGTTGAATAGAACTTAGTAAAACTCCTTGAATCCTGCTTATTAAATAAAGCTAAAATGGTTGGATCTTTCTCAAATGGTCAACTAGATATAGAGGAGAAATTTTTTTACAGTAGAAGTACAATTAAAAAATTATTGTTTGGAGGCAGTGCCTTGATTAGATGTTGAAAATTGTTAAATCTTAGGGTAATATGAGAGGCCTTGGTTACATTGATGAATTAACTACCCTTTCTCTCTCTCCTTTAAAGTTTATTCAAGCTAGTGGTGCTACTGTTCCTTCTACTCTTCATGAAGAATCTCCTAAGATTCTTAGCCCTATTTGTGAGCCTACTTCTCTAAGTTTTGAAGAAGACTCTTGTGATTTTTTGTCTCTCTCCCTTATCCCTTAGTATCTTTTCTCAGCTTGGCAGTGACATCCTTAGTCTTGTTGAAGAACTTTTGTACCAGTCTCTCTCTTTAACATTTGAAGCCATTTCTCTCAAAATTGAAGCTGTACTTTACTTGGAAGAACTTAGATTATCCAAAGTTAACCTTAACCCGTCACCTGATCACTACTACAATGTTGTTCATACAACTCTTAAGGCTTAAGTCTCTAATCTCTAGTATTTCAATGTTTGGTGTTCCAAACACATGACCGGAGATAGGTCCTTCTTTACTTATCTTTAAAATGTGGATGAAGTGTTAATCACTTTTTTGTGATGGTAGTAAGGAAAAAATTTGTGAAAAAGGTACTATTTTTGCTCCGGGGATTTTGGACCTTCAAAACATCCTTTTTGTTAAGGAACTTAAAGCTAATTGTATTAGTATTAGTCAAATATGTGATGACAAGTATTTTGTTAAGTTCTTAGATAGAGAGTTAACAGTGTATGACAGCTTCAGAGTGTAGCTACGAAGGGCATCAAATTTGGTGATAACTATTACTGTGTTGGTTCATCTTCCTCTTCCCTCCTCTACAGTATGGGCAGCATGAGTATTAAATATTTGTGGCATCAACATCTTGGTCATGTAACTATAAGATGTTGAACAAATTGTAAAAGTTTGAAAGTGTTAAAGGCCTTCACAAAATTTCTTCTCAACCAGACTATGTGTGTGGACCTTGTCAGTTAGACAAGTAGAGTAAAGTTCAATATAAGAAAAATTAGCAACTGTCTACTTCAAAACCCTTAGAGTTGGTCCACATGGATCTGATGGGACTAGTGCAACTGCTAGCATTAGAGGTAAAATGTAAATTATGGTTGTTGTTCATCACTATATTCAACCTGAGTTCTCTACTCTAAAGACTCCCCAATTCAGTTGAAAGAAAAAAAAAAGTTGTTCAAGAAATGGCCAGAGTAATTATTGCTAGTAAGAATCTTGCAAGATATATTTAGGGTGAACCTATTAACACAGGTTGTTACACTTTAAACTAGTGCATATTAAGTCTTGGCACTAGACAGTCATTGTACGAACTCTTAGATGATAAGAAACCCTATGTTTGATGAACCTGTAATTACTTGCATATCAATAACCCTATCAATATAGTATTAGACAAATAAGAGATCGTTAGGGATCGGGGACTGAAGGGACACCTATAATAAGTGTTAGCATGATAAATATTCAAAAGTATACAATGTGTACAAGAATTTATGGGGGTTTGGAATTGGTTTTTAACTAAAAGCAAAACAAAAATTATATAAAAGTGATCATCTCCATTCACACAACCATAAATACCCAAGCATTCAATCAAAATATCATGACAAATAGCAACGAATTCACTCCCAAAAGCATGCATAAGAATCAAACCCTTGAGAATAAGGGCGACGACCACAAATACGCAATGTATTCTTCTAAAGTCTCTAAGATATAGGAAACGTCCATCACCTATATATTTTACCCGACTTAAACAAAGCAGAAACGTCTAACCATGTAAAAATGTGAAAGTTTTTAGTTACGGATCAAATATACCTAGAGGGGGGTGAATAGGTTATTTTCAATTTTAACAAATTTTAATTATGTAACCTAATCACAACGGCCAGACATGCAATCGCGTGTAAAGATAAAATGCGGAATAAAAAATAACACACGATATTTTTAGGTGGAAACAACCTAGGCCACTCTAATGGCCTAAGAAGAAAACCACCGGTCCACCGGTCCACCGGACCATCTACTATGAAAATCAATGTTCAATTACAACCATAGGTCCTAGAACTACCCTTCACAGATAGATCCCCCTTTCTGTAATTTACTTACGAGCCGCCACTCCTTTCATAGCCTCCACAAGCTAGGTGTCTGGATCAGGACCAACGTTCCAATCTACTTGAGTCCCACAAGATCAATCGAACCCGTCAACTTCGGTAATTTTGAGTCACACGAAATACCGAACACGTCACCTCAGTACCTGAAATGTTAGCACAGATACCACAAGTGCAAAGTATGTCCTAGAGCAGATTCAACAATGAAAAACCTTAACTAGCAGATTCAATATCATATAATTTAAAAAACAAATCAGCTATTAAACTCTAGAACGATCATGTAAAGCTCAATATCATGAAAATAATTAGGCACATGAATTATTCAAACATAACCACACAATATGTTTGAACAATTAAAAACAAGAAAGTGCCTAAGATTAATAGATGAAGAGAATAAGGTTTTTCTTAGACGCTCAATTCAGATATGGAAAATATTAGTTTTGTGTGTGGTTTGTATTTTGCACAAATAAGTGTTGCTTATATAGAGTCCAGTTTGACTTGAAAAAGAATTAATAATAGAGTACAACTCTACTCATATCAGGATTTAGCTTTGACAACAATTCTATTCATGTTAGGATTTTGCTTTCATAACAATTCTACTCAAACAAGGACTCTTCTTTCACAACAATTCTACTCATATAAGGATTCTACTTTCACAAGAATTCTACTCATATCAGGATTTTGCTTTCACAAGAATTCTACTCATACCAAGATTCTACGTTCACAACAATTCTACTCATATAAGGATTTTGCATTTAACATTAAATGAGTCAAATTGGTAAAAGTAACATATGGGCCAAATTAAAAACAGAGTTGTAGTAGAACTGAAAAACTGCCTCGATCGATCTAGCAAAGAACTTGATCGATCTAGAGAATGCTCGATCGATCGACCAATACTCGATCGATCTAACCATGCAATTTCAAACCCGAGAGCAGCTAGATGGAAGTCAGTCTATGCTCGATCGATCAAACATACCTCAATCTAGTTCAACCTGAGAGCACCTAGATCGAACTCGATCCAGACTCGATCGATCGACAACTCGATCGATTGAACTATCCTCTCGATCGATCGACCAACATGCGCACAGTTTATTTTTCATTACAATCCAAACTAAGTGTAGTGCACAATTGTGTGAGGATGTATGCATGAGATCATATTTTACCTTTCATATGAGCATTGCAAGCTTGGTGACTCCATCATCATGTATCATCTGATTGAATGGTGAACACTTATGCTAGATTACAATTAAACATTTTGTCCAAGAAAATTGCCAATACAAATAAACCTTACAATCTCCCCCTTTGGCACTTTCGTGTGACAAAACCACTCTCTCACTACATAGCGCTCATACCTAAAATATCATTACATCAATTACATCAGTGGAACTATCTATGATCTGGTGGACCATCTTCGCTTGATATTTGATACGCTCAGTCCACTGAAATTAGACAAACAAATAGCACACAAATTTGGCTTGAAAGCCTCATTGTTTATTAGTTCAGTGTACATAAAGGTGCGAATGAAATGTAGTGTATGTGCACAATTAATGAATCCAATATCTCCCCCTAAATCCAATCTCCATAGCAACATGAATCTTTCTCCCCCTTTTTGACATACGAAATTGACATATCATGAAACAATTAAGATGATATGGATCACTCTCCCCAAAGTTTAACAATTATCTTAGTGGGCTAAAAATGTATATGATCACACATGTATATGTCCAAAGCATGTAGGAGGAATTGCATAAGTCAAAAGAAGAATAATGAAATATGTATGCAATGACTCCCCCTAAGTTCTATGACTCTCTAGACGTAAAATAAATTTAAAAGAAAAACAAAAAATATTATTTATTTTTTTATTTTTTATTTTTTATTTATTATTTTTTTGACACAAAGCAATAAACTCATTTAAGACGAATAATCATACAACCAATTGAAAAATTATTTTTGCATAAATTTTGATCATTCATTGTATTAGCAAGTAAAATAAATAGGTCACACAAGCATACTAACACATATAATGGCGTATTGACATTCACTTAAAGTAGTATACAGTGTGAACTCCACTTGTATTTCAATAAATTCATTTATGATCAATTATAAGAGACTCAAAAGAAAATAATTTCATCTATCATGCTAAATTATAATTGAGTCGTCATTCTTACATAATAAAATATGTCTATCAAAAGGAGATTTCTTATTTTTTTTAAAACCTTTTTGCTCTTTCTTTTTGTACATGCCAAATAAAATTTCTTAATTAAATTTTTATTTTTTTTTATTTACTAATTTTTTTTGTAACATGCACAAGCCATTAATCTAATATGATGACTTTCACACTAATTATGAGGTAGCCCTCTCCGCTCACTACTGTAGCTGCACACAGCATAGTAGGTAGCCCTCTCAATACTAGTTGTCTCCCTAAGATAAAATATTTTAAAAGATAAAAAAAAATAGAACTCAAACAATTTCGCAGTCAAGATTAGCTCAAGTCTTAGAGACTTTTAAAATTAATCATAAATTTCAACGATGACATACATGAGTGTACAGTGAGTGTGTGAATAAGTTCAGTCAATAGTGTCATCACATGGGAATAATGTAAATATGTGCAGAATTTTGAATTGTAGCATTGAATATACAATGAGAATCAAAATAAGCTACAAAAGATAAGGTTGTATAAGTATAAGTATTATCTGAATCCAATACCTTGTAGTTTTTTTTTTTTTTTAAACAATCTTAAAAAAATTCTTACAACAAAAACAAAATAAACCTATGAAAATACTCACCTAGGGTCATTTAAGCACTCAAACAAAAGTACCTAGGTGGGCTAGCAATAATGATCAAATGACAGGAAACATGCAATCTTTCCTAACCCAAATTTTCATGAATTTTGACTTCTCTATGTTTTTGGGTTGAGATTTAATTGCATTAGGTTTTAAAAGCATACTCTTAGACTCATCTTTCCTATTCAAATTCAACATATGCATGGTAGGATGATAATTATGAGTTCTATAGCTATAAACAAGAAGATAATTATTAGATCGAAGAGCATTCATAAAAAATCTACAGTTAGGTCGAATATGGCCTTTTCTACCACAATGATGACAAACAGGCACAAACTTAATAGTTTTAGTTACTACAGTTGTAGTCGATGTTTGTGTAAAATTAGTAGCAGTAGAAGTAGAGTTAGAAGACCTTACAAATGTAGTTTTTGAAGTGGAAGGTGTACAGCTTTCATCTAAGAATCCAAGGCCACGTGTATCACCGAAAGACTTACCAATGCTCAACATCTTGTCTAGTCGTTCAGCTCCAATAGTTAATCTCTTCACAGTTTCTTTTGATTCATCTAGTTCTTGCACAAGCTTTGAATTTTCCTGTTTGATACCTGTAAGACTCAAACTCAACTTGTCAACATGCTCAGACAATTCAACTTTTTCTTTTTCTAAAACTGACAAATTAAGGTCTTGCGAATTGATTTGATCATTCATCTTTGTTACAGTTATGAGAAGCTTATCTTTTTCTTTCTTACAGTTAATTAAATCAATAAATAATTCTTCAAAACTGTTTGCATTAAATTTAGCAAGAATAGATTTACTTCCCTCATCATCTGAGTCAAGGTCTGACTCACTGGAGTATCCCCCAATAGTTGCTGTAAAAGCTACGTAGTTAGAGTTAACATTTTCTAAACCACTAGCTTGGTCTTCATCACTTTCTGTGTCACTAAGGGTAGCATTGAAAGCTTTTCCTATTTTCTTCTTCTTGTTGGCACACTCAGCTGCATAATGACCAAAACCATTGCATTCAAAACATTTAGGTCCATTTGGTTTAGTTTTCTTACCTTCTGAACTCATTGGCACGAGTTCTCTTCCCTTACGATCTCTTGATTTTCCTTTAATCTGTAGATCCTTTCTGTTGAACATTTTCTTGAGTTTTCTAGCTAGGGTGAGTAGATCTTCATCTTCCATAACATCATCACTATCACCATCATCAACATTGGTGGTTTTGAGAGCAATACCAATGTTCTTTTTGGGTGTTCGAAGATTCATCTCAAATGTTTGAATTGAACCAACAAGTTCTTCAATCTTGATGGTGTCAATGTCTTTGCTTTCCTCTATTGCTGTAACCTTTGCTTGAAAGCATTCTGGTAGTGAGCATAAGACTTTTCGAACTCACCTGCGTTCATCAATTTTATCTCCAAGATTTGAAGAACAGTTAGCAATATCACATAAATTAGCATAAAACTCAGAAAACATTTCATCCTCCTCCATTCTAAGATTTTCAAACTTAGTAGCTAGCATGCGAAGTTTTGTTCGTTTAACTTGGGACATGCCTTCATGGGCAACCTCTAAAGTGTCCCAAGCAGCCTTAGCAGTTTCAATATCAGAAATACATCGGAATTCATCCGACGACACAGCACTAAAAATAGCATTGATACCCTTTTGATTCCAACCACTACCAATTTTATCTTGAGTTGTCCAATCCATCCTAGGTTTAAGGGTGACTACATTATCCTTGGTAACCGTAGGTGGTTCCCAACCATAAAGCACAGAATTCAATACAGTTTCATCTAAGGAACGTAAAAAGGCTCTCATACGAGCTTTCCAATATGGGTAGTTAGACCCATCAAAGTAAGGTGGATGGGTTGTAGAAGAACCCTCTCTCAAATGATCCATAACAAGGTCCTAGGCAACACTAAGTTTATCTAGTGACCCGCTTTGATACCAATTGAAAGTTTTTAGTTACAGATCAAATATACCTAGAGGGGGGGGAATAGGTTATTTTCAATTTTAACAAATATTAATTATGTAACCTAATCACAACGGCCAGACATGCAATCGCGTGTAAAGATTAAATGCAGAATAAAAAATAACACACGATATTTTTAGGTGGAAACAACCTAGGCCACTCCAATGGCCTAAGAGGAAAACCACCGGTCCACCGGACCACCTAACTATCCACTATGAAAATCAATGTTCAATTACAACCATAGGTCCTAGAACTACCCTTCAGAGATAGATCCCCCCTTTCTGTAATTTACTTACGAGCCACCGCTCCTTTTATAGCCTCCACAAGCTAAGTGTCTGGATCTGAACCAACGTTCCAATCTACTTGAGTCCCACAAGATCAATCGAACCCGTCAACTTCGGTAATTTCGAGTCACACAAAATACCGAACACGTCACCTCAGTACCTGAAACGTTAGCACAAATAACACAAGTGCAAAGTGTGTCCTAGAGCAGATTCAACAATGAAAAACCTTAACTAGCAGATTCAATATCATATAACGTAAAAAACAAATCAGCTATTAAACTCTAGAACGATCATGTAAAGCTCAATATCATGAAAAATAATTAGGCACATGAATTATTCAAACATAACCACACAATATGTTTGAACAATTAAAAACAAGAAAGTGCCTAAGATTAATAGATGAAGAGAATAAGGTTTTTCTTAGAAGCTCAATTAAGATATGGAAAATATTAGTTTTGTGTGTGGTTTGTATTTTGCACAAACAAGTGTTGCTTATATAGAGTCCAGTTTGACTTGAAAGAGAATTAATAATAGAGTACCACTCTACTCATATCAGGATTTAGCTTTGACAACAATTCTACTCATATTAGGATTTTGCTTTCATAACAATTCTACTCAAACAAGGACTCTTCTTTCACAACAATTCTACTCATATAAGGATTCTACTTTCACAAGAATTCTACTCATATCAGGATTTCGCTTTCACAAGAATTCTACTCATACCAGGATTCTACTTTCACAACAATTCTACTCATATAAGGATTTTGCATTTAACATTAAATGAGTCAAATTGGTAAAAGTAACATATGGGCCAAATTAAAAACAGAGTTGTAGTAGAACTGAAAAACTGCCTCGATCGATCTAGCAAAGAACTCGATCAATCTAGGCAATGCTCGATTGATCTAACCATGCAATTTCAAACCCGAGAGCAGCTAGATGGAAGTCAGTCTATGCTCGATCGATCAAACAAATTAATTGATCGATCTAGTTCAACCTGAGAGCACCTAGATTGAAGTCAATCCAGACTCGATCGATCGAACTATCCTCTCGATCGATCGACCAACATGTGCACAGTTTATTTTTCGTTACAATCCAATCTAAGTGTAGTGCGCAATTATGTGAGGATGTATGCATGAGATCATATTTTACCTTTCATATGAGTATTGCAAGTTGGTGACTCCATTATCATGTATCATCTGATTGAACGGTGAACACTTATGCTAGATTACAATTAAACATTTTGTCCACGAAAATTGCCAATACAAATAAACCTTACAAAATGAAAGTAGATCATTAAGCTTTCAAGAATATAGTTCGAATACAAGCTAAGACTATGGGTATCAAACCATTAATAATGACCTTGCAATCCTCACACACACTTTTACAAGTTTCATCTCTTGATTAGAACCTCAAAAGGATCATCCTATGAGAATCCTAATAGGCAATATGATAATTTTCATCACGACATAGAAAACGTTCATATGTAGTACTACTAACTACCAATGATATATTAACCCTATATGTTTCGAACCATATAAGACTACATATCTAAATTAGAGTGAAATTCTTACACATAATCATAGTTTGTGAATTCATAACTACATACCATTTACAATCTAATTTTATGCTTTAATCAAATATGAAAATAAACAAGACTTATAGCAAATAAATCATATTTCCAATAAAAGAATCCAAAACAAATAACTTCAATACAATAACAAGAAGAATTAAAAACAATAAACATAAAGATTACACTTTTAAAGCTTGAGAAGAGCTAGTTGGCTATCTTATCTTATTTTTTCAATGTAGGACTCATTACACCTCCTTTATAGGACAATTTTTTGCTAATCTTTGCTTTAATTTCATTGTGGGACTTGGTGTGCTCCTTTGAGTTGAATTCAAAATCTAAGTTTTTGGACGGATTGACCCTCGATCACTAAAGTGGGTATATCTCAGCCTTCAAAATATATATGATAAGTTCTCAGAGGTTTTGAAAACTAGACACGTAGGGCTTTCAAATGACACATCATTCATGATTTTTGGACTTCTGAGCTATCCAGTAGAGCCCCGCGAAGTTGGACTATGTAATCTGTAAAAATTTTGATTTCCCAATTTGAGTTTTATTCTGAGTCTGATTGTTTCTTGGTCTCCACTCCTTCCTTTTCGTGGTAGCATGCCCTAAAATTTTCAATTTGATGACAATAATGTAATTTCCCTACAAAAGAATTAAGAATTAATAAGCAAAGGAAGTTTATTTTCTCATAATAGGAAAGTTACTATAAACAAGAAAAGCTTAAAAACTTCATTTATGCTCATTTATGTACATCAATGCTTTCCAGGGACTCACATCAATAAACTAAGCTAAAATTAGCACAATTAAGATCAAAGTGTAACCAAATTTGGAAGGAAATACATTAAAAATGTCACACAAAGTGTTCCTATCAACGTCAAGCATCTCAGAGTGTTTGGAAGCACCTGTTACATTCTTAGGGATAGAGAAAATTTGGACAAATTCGAAGCTAAGTGTGATCTTGGTATCTTCTTGAGCTATTCAGGAAACATACATGCTTAAAGAGTTTCAATCAAAGAACTTTTGTTGTACTAGAATTAATCAGTGTGGCAATTGATGATTCTGGGTCTATAAAGATGGTTGAGACTGATGATTGCAATCTTTTTGAAAATTTGGGTTTTATTGAGGTTACTACTTCTAATAAAGATATGCCTACTGTTAATTGTTCTACTCTTCCCATAGCTTCTACTCCTACTCTTAATACTGTTGGTTACTACAAAAATTTTGATGAAGAAAATGAAACTTTACCTGGCCTAAGGGTGCTCATTCCTCTGACAACATAATTGGAAATGTTGAAGTTGGTGTTAAAACTCAAAGAAAACTTCAAGATTCTCTCAACTACATGTGTTATGCTTCTACCATCCTTCCTAATAACGTTAAGGTAGCCTTTAAGAATTTACATTGGGTCAACTCCATGAAAGAGAAATTACGTCAATTTCAAAGCCACGATGTCTGGCACCTTGTTCCTAGACATGAAGATAAACATGTTATTTGTACAAAGACAAAGAAGATGAAAAGGGGGTTATTTACATAAACAAATCAAGATTTGTTGCTCAACGCTACACTTAAATTAAGTGGATTGACTTTGAAGAAACTTTTGCCCTTATTGCTATTGCTAGTCTTGAATATGTTCGACTTCTAATTGGGTTGGCTTGTTACTTTGATGATAATCTTTACCAAATGGATGTCAAGAGTGCCTTCTTGAATAGCATAATTAAGGAGGAATTTTATGTTGAACAACCAAAAGGTTTTGAGGATCCTCACATCATGTTCATGTGATGAGACTAGAGAAAGCTCTCTATCGTTTAAAACAAGCTCTTCACACTTGGTATGCAAGACTTGCATCTTTTCTTCTCAACAAAGGTTTTCAATAAGGTGGTGATGACAAAATGCTTTCTGTACAAAGAGCAAATGGTGATGTGTTGGTTGCCAAGATTTATGTTGACGAAATCATCTTTGGTTCTACAAAAGATGACATGGCTTAAAAGTTTTCCCTCACTATGTAAAGTGAGTTTGAGATGAGCCTTATTGGTGAATTAAATTTATTTTTGGGATTTCAAGTGAAACAAACCAAAGACGATATTTTTTTGTCTCAAACCAAGTATGTGAAAGAACTTGTCCAAAATTTTGGTATGGAATTAGCAAAACCTTCTCTTACTTTGATGAGCACCTCGGATAAACTACATCAAGATCCCTCTTGTAGAGAGGTTGAACAAACCTTATACAGAAGTATGATTTGTAGCCTTCTCTAATTGACAGCTAGTCATCTTGATATCTCCTATAGTGTTGGAGTGTGTACAAGATTTCAAGCTTGTTCTAAAGAATCTAATTTTGTTGCAATTAAAAGAATCATCAAGTACATCAGTGGTACGTCTTAGTTTGGTATTTGGTATCCATGGGATATTACAGCTGAGTTAGTTAGGTATTCAAATGTTGATTAAGTTGGGTGCAACAATGATAGAAAAGGTACTTCAGGGGGTTGTTTCTACTTGGTGATAACTCAATGAAAGTAGAGTTATTTGTTCACTTTTAGGCTAGCTATATGCATTGTTTTGTGCTTAATATCATGAAATGTCTTATATTATGTTAAATTGAGCCAATGTAGGTGAAATGGTAGCAAACGGTAAAAAAACGTTCAAAAAGGGACACAATTAGCGTAGGAAGCATTATGCACAGTGGGACCTATTTTATGCCATAGTTGATGTGTTAAAATGTGTACTCGCAAGTGTACGAATCACTCGTAGTAAAGTGATAAGCAACTTCCAAGGTCGGTCTCTCAAGGAATTGCAGTGGTTTTAAATAACTAACTTTCTAATCTAAATAGAGTTCTAATGAAAATAAAACACTAATTAAATAGAGTTCTAGTAAAACTAAAACTCTAAGTAACTAGAATCCTAAAGCTAGTAAAACTGTAAAAAGGTGTTTGATTTGTAACGGGAACAAAGTACGAGCAATTAAACGAAAACAAAATCGCAATTAAACAATCAATTCAGATATATTTGAAGATCAATGGAGAATGTATGGACGTTTAGCTTGGTTGACCATGCTTGCATCGAAAAGGTATGGTGAGATAACATGAACGTCCTATATAAACTAAACTACCGGCTTTCCTTTTAATTACGAGACTCCTTTTGGCGGGGGTAGGTCTCTTTATTGATTAACTAATTAATTGCCTTTGGCGGGGGTAAATCAAATAGTAATCAAATTATGCGCAAGGAAAACATGCCAATCAAATTAATGCTATGACTAAGTCACTAACTTGAAGCTTCGATTAAGTGTTTCGGAATAAAGTTAAGGTGACGTTCCTATAACTAAATTCTCAAATTTTTCAATCTAACTACGAACATCAAATGGGCCCATGATTATTCATAATCAAATATCTAAACATGCTCTTAATCAAAAAGTAATTTGTTTATATTAAATCAATAAAACATACACCATACACAGTTCTAGCAAACATGGCAACACAAACTAAACATCCATAATAAAACTAGCCAGATATGTTCATATTAATATTCATAGACAAATAAAATACGAACATACACTCCAACGAAAAAAAGAAGAAAAATAGAATTCTACAACACCAAAGAAAACCTAGATCTAAATACCGCTTATGGATCGGTTGACGTACTCCTCCGTAAGCTTTATCTTCGATTGTCGACGGCTTCTTTGGATCCTTAGAATGGTTTCTCTTGCTTCGTTTTTGTGTAGCAAAACTCCCAAAGTTGATTGAATGTCGTGTTTGGTTGCAAAATTGTAAAGTGTAAGAGTTGTGTACCAATTCGAGTTCTGTTTGTAAAGGGGGTCTAAGGGGGTATTTATAGATGTAAGGGATTCCTGATTGCAATAAGAATAGGCGCGCCGCGGCATGCATTTTCCCCGCCGCGGCGCAACACAAAATTTAGAAAATATGCAAAAACCCGAGAGCTCCCCGCCGCGGCATACAATTCCCTCGCCGCGGCGCGCAATGCTTCTATGTTTTCAGGATGAAACCCGAGAGCCTCACGCCGCGGCATGCAATTCTCTCGCCGCGGCGCGCATTGGTTTCCTTCTTTTCACGTCCCTCCTTACATATGTGATGGCACATTATGTAAGGCTTACATATTTGTCTCGTTTAGCCCGTAACTCGTGATCCGAGCGCCGTAAGTGTTCCGTCTTCGCGTGTTTTCATCATTTGACTCATTTTGACGCTAAAAACACCTGAAATGCACTAAAATATACCCGTGACTCCGAATGGATAGATTTATGAAAATAATCGAAATAATAGTCATAATAAATCTATATATCAATCAATCAAGCACAATTAATCACGAAATATTAGTGCTTTTTGAGCACTCATCACAACCCCCAACCAGCTTCTTGCTAGTCTCTAGCAAGTGAAGCGACCTAAAATAAAATTAAAAACAAATGAAATAAACTAACCTAACCTAAATCACTTCCGTAGATTGTCACGGTTGCATTTAGCATATGCAACAAGCCTTTAAACCCCTAGGTGGCCCTAGTGGACGAGTTGTAGTCTCGTGAGGGTTTCCAGTGATGATACCCGCAAACATCGTATGACTCTCAAAACTAATAAAGACTCTAAACATACTTGAATCAATCCATGCATACGTCTCAAAAATTGTTAACAACAAATGACACACGAAATAGTTAAACATCACCTAAACTCAAAAACAGTCCAAACATCAAACTCATCATGGTAATCGAATTTTGAACAACCAATCAAACCACAAACCCGTTAGTTATACTATCTGACCGCGTCATGCATGATATTCATAGATTACATTTTAATGTCTCATAAATGTGCAAGTAAAATATGAAAGTGAATTTTTGCACTTATAAACTCCATATGCTCATTTTTCAAACTCATCTCCACTAATATAGAAACTAAACTACCTAGAATCAATAGGACTTCATTAAGCTTGTAAAGTTGTGGCTAGGTATGTGATAATGAAAGTACAAAAATGATGTTTTCATATGATAAGAGTACTTTTTATTTCACAAGCATATTTTCAACTTTTTTCACCAAATGTTCTTTTCATCCTCCCTTAACTTCAAATGTCCTTTGGATCTTTTGCTTGATTTTCTTCTTTATTCTTGCTTATTATTTCGATCATCAAATTTTTTTTTTTTTTTTTTTTTTTTGATGAAGCAAGACAAATATAACATAATTGCTCATGAAAATCAAATATTACATCGAGTACTCTTATCACTAAGGGTAGTACAATGTATGTCAATGTTGAGTTCAAGGGTGTGCTATTGATAAAATATTTCGGGAAAGCATGAAAAGTTCAAACGGTCCAAAGATGGCCTAAATCATTTTCTAAGTGGCATTTGTTTCTATTATTTCGCTTCAACGTGTTTTCAAATGAGTTCTAGAGATTGTTGAGACTTAAAACATATCATGAACATGCATACATTCCACAAATCAGAATAGTTAAACTAACCATGCAAACTACCACAAGTACCACAAAATTCTCAAATTAGATGAATCCAACATTTATGTGCTTCGTTGCTTAGGTAAAAATCTAACATCTCCCATATGTCATCGTCATTACAATCATGTTAATATCATAGATTTCCGGATTGAATCAAGTAGACACGACACTAACTAAAAACAATTCAAGTGACAAAGTTAAAAATTAAAAATTGGTCATATTTCATGCTCATGGAATATTCTTCCCACCCCCAACCTATTTTCTGCATTGTCCTCAATGTTGAAAAAGAAGAACAAAAGAAATAAGAAAAAAAATGTGAGAAGTTACCCCCCTTTCGTATGAGATTGTGTCGTTACTCGCTATGCTCCGGTTCACTGTTCCTCGCTTCTCTCATGAAGAATGTATGAACATATATTGAACCTCAAAGTGTATGCACACAATTCACATTCAAACCCAATTTTTAATTATAACTAAGGCAATTGAAGACACAAAAACATCAAACAAAGTTAAACAATCCAAAATAAAATAAAATAAAAATAAATAAAAGAATGTAAAACTAAATAAAAACAAAATAAAGAAAAGAAAAGAAGTTAATACTACCGAATGTGGTGGGTTGCCTCCCACCAAGCGCTTTCTTTAACGTCTTAGCAAGACGTTGCTAATTCTTTTCTATCCACCATCATCAAAGATTTTGAAGTGTGTGATATCAATTTTCCGAGCTAAGATGTCATTAAGCTTGTCCTTCCATCTCGGTAGTTGTTTTCCATGAAGCACAGCACACACTTTTTTGTGGAAGTGGTATAGAAAATAATTTGGAGATGTGCAAGTCTTAGGTGCCTTGTGTGGCATGGGAGGTGAAGATAATTCCTCCTTGTTCTCCTTAGAAGTTTGTAGAATTTGATATTCTTCGGCTTGACATTCTTTGAGAATTGCTTGCTCCCTACCTGTATTTTCTACACAAAGTGGTAAATCATCAAAAGTCTCAGGAAAATAAAAATTTTCAAAATTGTTACCACTTTGAAGGATTATGTCATCCTTCACTTGCTCAATTTGAGTGGGCAACTCTTCTTGTTTTTGAATTTGTTCCGCTAATTGCCCAACTTGCATTTCTATTCTGTTTATTGATGCCTCTATAGACTCCATCCTTTCACTAGTAGATTGTATGAAAATATTCAAGGTTTCCTCTAAGGTTGGCTTCCTAGGTTGATTAGAAACTCTACTTCCTTGTATGAAAGAATTCAAGCTCTCTTCGAAGGTGGCCCTAGATGGATATTGATGAAAACTTGAGCTTTGCATTTGGTATTGTGCATAAGGTGGGTCATATGGTTGAAAATTTGAGCTTTGCATGTTGTATTGGGCATACGGTGGGTCATATGAATTTGAGCTTTGCATGTTGTATTGGGCATAAGGTGGGGTAAAGTTTGCTTGCCATGAAGAATTATGGTGATTTCCCCACTCAGGATTATAGGTACTGAAATAAGGATCATTCCAAGGTGGGTGACATCTCTCATTAAAATCAAAGTTTGGATTAGGGGATGCATAGTAATCACCTGCAAAAGTGCAAACATTAGCATAATGCCCATATAAACCACAAATGCTACATACCTCTATGTCTGTCATATCATGCAGCTCTTCATTTGTATTGGCTCTTGGATTTCAGTATCCAGCCTGATTAGGTGCATTTTAAAATTTGTTGATGTTGTTGATGAACGGTACCTTTCAAAAACTAACAAAAACAACAGAGAAATCAAAGCACCACAGATTAAGCAATTAAAAACACTATTTTTTTTTTTTATAAATTTTTTTTTTTTTTTTTTTGAATAAAATAAAAATAAAAATAAAAGAAATAAATAAATAAAAGATAACAAATAAAATAAATAAACAAATAAAAAAAAAAAATTAAGAAACTCTAAAAAGTTAAAAAGAAAATTATTCAAAACGCCAATTCCCCGGCAACGGCGCCAAAAACTTGATGTGTTAAAATGTGTACTCGCAAGTGTACGAATCACTCGTAGTAAAGTGATAAGCAACTTCCAAGGTCGGTCTCTCAAGGAATTGCAGTGGTTTTAAATAACTAACTTTCTAATCTAAATAGAGTTCTAATGAAAATAAAACACTAATTAAATAGAGTTCTAGTAAAACTAAAACTCTAAGTAACTAGAATCCTAAAGCTAGTAAAACTGTAAAAAGGTGTTTGATTTGTAACGGGAACAAAGTACGAGCAATTAAACGAAAACAAAATCGCAATTAAACAATCAATTCAGATATATTTGAAGATCAATGGAGAATGTATGGACGTTTAGCTTGGTTGACCATGCTTGCATCGAAAAGGTATGGTGAGATAACATGAACGTCCTATATAAACTAAACTACCGGCTTTCCTTTTAATTACGAGACTCCTTTTGGCGGGGGTAGGTCTCTTTATTGATTAACTAATTAATTGCCTTTGGCGGGGGTAAATCAAATAGTAATCAAATTATGCGCAAGGAAAACATGCCAATCAAATTAATGCTATGACTAAGTCACTAACTTGAAGCTTCGATTAAGTGTTTCGGAATAAAGTTAAGGTGACGTTCCTATAACTAAATTCTCAAATTTTTCAATCTAACTACGAACATCAAATGGGCCCATGATTATTCATAATCAAATATCTAAACATGCTCTTAATCAAAAAGTAATTTGTTTATATTAAATCAATAAAACATACACCATACACAGTTCTAGCAAACATGGCAACACAAACTAAACATCCATAATAAAACTAGCCAGATATGTTCATATTAATATTCATAGACAAATAAAATACGAACATACACTCCAACGAAAAAAAGAAGAAAAATAGAATTCTACAACACCAAAGAAAACCTAGATCTAAATACCGCTTATGGATCGGTTGACGTACTCCTCCGTAAGCTTTATCTTCGATTGTCGACGGCTTCTTTGGATCCTTAGAATGGTTTCTCTTGCTTCGTTTTTGTGTAGCAAAACTCCCAAAGTTGATTGAATGTCGTGTTTGGTTGCAAAATTGTAAAGTGTAAGAGTTGTGTACCAATTCGAGTTCTGTTTGTAAAGGGGGTCTAAGGGGGTATTTATAGATGTAAGGGATTCCTGATTGCAATAAGAATAGGCGCGCCGCGGCATGCATTTTCCCCGCCGCGGCGCAACACAAAATTTAGAAAATATGCAAAAACCCGAGAGCTCCCCGCCGCGGCATACAATTCCCTCGCCGCGGCGCGCAATGCTTCTATGTTTTCAGGATGAAACCCGAGAGCCTCACGCCGCGGCATGCAATTCTCTCGCCGCGGCGCGCATTGGTTTCCTTCTTTTCACGTCCCTCCTTACATATGTGATGGCACATTATGTAAGGCTTACATATTTGTCTCGTTTAGCCCGTAACTCGTGATCCGAGCGCCGTAAGTGTTCCGTCTTCGCGTGTTTTCATCATTTGACTCATTTTGACGCTAAAAACACCTGAAATGCACTAAAATATACCCGTGACTCCGAATGGATAGATTTATGAAAATAATCGAAATAATAGTCATAATAAATCTATATATCAATCAATCAAGCACAATTAATCACGAAATATTAGTGCTTTTTGAGCACTCATCAATAGTGCTTCTATTTTTCCATACTAGCTGAGAGCTTTAGGCCATGGCGCAACTTCACTAGTGTTGTGGTGTGTGCATTCCCAAGTTCCACTCAAGATACCTACGCCCTTTGGTGACACATTATCCATGCAGTGGCACTATTACTTTTTAGACAATCCTAGCAGCTTATGCTACTGGGCATAATTTCTTAGGCCTTAGTGTGCCTAGTTTACTATGCATCGAATCAGTTTCATATTTGGACTAGTTTCCTATTTGAACCATGTTTCTTATGTTGACTACAATTATTTCTAACCAACAACTCTTAGCCTATAAATAAAACTCTTAAGCAGCTAAGCAAATTATTTACCATATTCCACCACTAACCTAAATCATTAGAGAAAGAGGTACCAGATTTAGAGAGAAACACATTAGGGGAAGGATTGAAGATTTGCATGTTTTGGAATGGTATTCACGAAAAGATTGAGTGTATCGTTTATCTTCTTGTTTGTATGTTATTTTATCTCTTCTAATTTTTGGTTTTGACATGATTATGATTAGCTAAATTTGTTGTTATGATCCTTTTGAATTCAATCTCTATATGCAATTAATTAATTTTTTTTTTCCATTCTTTTGTGATTCGTGGCATTTCATTAATCTATTCTTACTACTTTCAATGTAGTGAGATAATTAGCTGATTCATGTTGAGAGACCATTTAATTATTAGTTATGATTAATGGACATTGGATGCTTTATTTAAACTTATTTGTATGCCACAACATAGAGGCAATTAGGTAGCTTTGAGAGAAGTATCTAGTTGTTTCTCTTGATTAAATAACGTGTATAGTTTCTAGGAAAATTCTTATGTATGTGGTCTATAAATGTCATCTTAATGAATATTATGCAACCTAATTGGCTTAACAAGTGACAAGGGCAGTTAGGTAAGTTATTACATGCATGTAATTTACTTAAGAAATGAATGCTAGTTAGTGTAGGGCATTTGCTCAAGTATCATGTCATGAATTACTTAGGATGGTAAATTAATTCTTGTGTAAGAGATTGAGGGATAGTCGATTCCTATAACTTTTGTGCTTAATTAGTTAATGTGGTTGTTTAGGATCAAGTAGTGCAAATATTATATTTTTTATTATTTTATTTATTTTTACCTATTAATTATTGTTAGCCTAAATAGTTTAATGTTAGTGTAGTTTGGTACTCAACTCCTTATTAATCCAATCCTTGTTGATATAATAATTCTTTAAATACTTATCACTTGTATGCATCCCATGTACTTGAGGTTTAACGTGAACAAGTTTTTTGCGCCATTGCTAAGTATGACAATGTCTAACCAATTTGAACCCATCACATTCATACAGAAAAAATTTGGATTGAGGGATTCAAACTTACAACTCTTTAAGCTACAATCAGGAGGGAACACCTTGTACATGGCCAACATATGCAATGGACTACTATCATCCACAACCGCCCCCATAAGAGGATATGCAATGGACTACCATCATCAACAATTGCCCCCATAAGAGGAAGAACCATTCCATAAGAATGCCCTTAACCCTAGTATGGAATTTATGCAAAGCTTGATAGACCAACTCAAACAAGAGACTAAACAAGTGGAGGGGCTAGACAACTACAATATTTATCTTACAACCTCATCCAAACCCAAGGCTTCTACCATAAGGAAGTATCTAATTTGGGTGAAGTATACGAGGTAGTGGAAAGCATGGAGAATCCAAGGCATGTGGTGGAAGATGAACCCAAGGACACTTTTGAAGAGCATGTAGTAGCTATGGAGGAGGAAAGAGAATCTCTTATAACTATAGACACACCACTAGTAATTTTTGGAGGGCCACGGAGATTACCTTGAAAGGGTTATCTTTAAGAATTATCTAGACAAGAACCTCCCTAGAGAAGCCGATAAAGACTATTGGAGGGAATTTAAGGGTGAACTTGAGGAGTGCAAGCTCAACAATGAAGCTCCAGCGATTTTGTATGACTTAGCTTTTGGGCAAGAATTTAGTATTGGAAGTTTCCACATTCTGGAATTGGGTCATTGGCCACACTAAACTTCAAGTGCACGGTTCAATGTACAAGTAATAAGTATTTTTAAGAACAAGAGTTATCGTAACCACGAAGATTGGATTAATAGGTATTTGAGTACCAAACTACAATTACACTAAACTATTTAAGCTAAGATAAATTGTTGCATAAAAACTTGATAGTCAAATTCTGTATTTATAAAAAGCTCGTAAGTGCACATATCATTTGTAGTAAGTGATAAGTATACTCCCAAGATCGTCTCTCAAGGAATTGCGGTTGTTTTAAAATGTTAAATGTTTTTTAAATTGGTTATAAATAAAGATTAAATCCTAAACACTCTAATAAAAGTTCGTTGATGGAACAGTTGCTAAAATTGTAAAATCATAGAATAAGTAAAATTATCGAGCTAGTAGTTTGCCGAAATGATTTGATGAAAGAGTGTGAGAAATTAGCTAGCTAACCATTTATGGATAGAATGATTTATGTGATTTTTACAATTAAGCATATAAAGTAGAATTTATTGATTCTTTTCCAACTAAATCTAGAAAATTCCCATATTAATGGATATTTTACCTTATTCAACTAATTAACTTTTTTGATCCGAATCGTTAATTAGTTAATTAACATAAATCCAAAGAAAATATCTGAATCACCTAATTTAAGACAAGTCAATGCACTTAAATTAGAATCTTGCTCAAGAGTGCTCAATCAAACAAAGATGATGTTTCTATGGTTCAATTCCAATATATTTTCTAATGCTCACAAACTAATTTGATTAAGAATAATCCATGAACAAAAATATGAAGAACAATGAACAAGAAATAAATTACTTTAATAAAAAAATAAATCACATAAATAATCATCCATTCATGATGACATTACTTAAATTTCACACAAAAAAGGTTTAACTACTCATAATAAAATCCTGATCAAGGTTTTCATTATAATAGACATTTAATGAATTCTAGAGAGAAAATAAATTACAAACAATAAAAATACCCCACTTTTACTCTTGAAATAATCTTCTTGATGTTGGATGGTCACCTTTATCAAGAATCTTGATGGAGCTTAAATGGAAGAGCATTAATGGACGATTCTCTCTCTCTAAAATGTGGGGAAGAAGGGTTTCTACATTGTGTATGCTAGTCTGGTGAGAGGGTTTTAAGAATTGTATTTGTAAGTTAGGTTAGAAGTGAGGAAGAGTGTGTAAGATTCTAAGGGTTTAAGTATCAATTGGGTACGTGGGCTGCAGCACACATTTTCTTCTGCTTCCGCGCGAAGTGAATTTTTTGATATGGTATACAAACTTGAGGCTGTCCCCCCGTGGCGTTCATTTTCTTCTACAGCGGCACAAGTTATTTTTGGTTGCCATAGTAAAAACACGAGAGTGAACCACCACAGCACACATATTTTCCGACCGCGGCACAAATTCTATACACGCTTTGTAATTGTCTCTTACATAATTGTTGATTCCTAACATAAGGCTTACATTTCTTAGCTCTTGTTTGTTCCCTCTTACATAGTGAATGGCATTTAATGTAAGGCTTACATTCTTCAGCTCTTTTTACTCCATTTTCACTCTCTTTGACCACTTATGTCCACAATTAATCCCACACTTACTTGGATCTGCAAAACATGAAAATACCCTCCAAATCAAAGTAATATTGAAATAAATCATGAAATAAATACTTAAAAACTAACAAATAATATGTCCAAAATAGTGTTCATCATAAATATAGGTAAAATAATAGACAAAACCTAATATTTGCACTAATGGATCCAACACGATCACACTAACACTTAAGCACAAAAGAGGCATAAGAATCTACGTCCCAAGCAATTTCCAAACAAATTAATCTATTAACTCTATCTTATGGATGCATTCCTCTCTCAAGTAAACTGCACACAATATAATAATCTAACCTAATAATCCTCTTATGCTAATTAGATTAAACTACTACTCATTAAGAATGTCAACAGTAGATCACATACACAAGAATCATACCTCTTAGCCTGAGAACCATGTATTCTATTCAATCAAGACAAACAAATAGATACTTCTCTCAAAACTACCTAATTGCCTCTATGTATAATTGTTAATTAGATAATTAATTGCAAGTAGATAATATTGAATAATATAATTAAATTCGAAATCAAAATAGAATAGAACAACAAACTAAATTATTATATAAAAAGATCGAGTTCAAGGGTATCCTAACAAGAAGTTAAGCTTCATAAGATATTCAAAAAAACCTAAAAAATATTGAGTTAAAATAGAAGAAAATAGATTAACTCAAAAGGGTAGAGAAAAATGAAACCAGTCACCGTTGTCACTCCAAAAATCAATCTCCTACAATTGCCACTTTGTTGGAGCTAAACTCCAATACCTTCAATGTTGAATCTTTCTCTTACTATGCCTCATACTCTAAACAACTACCTTTTTTCTCTAAATTATGTAGGTTAGTTGTGGAATGCGTGAATCCATTTGTTGGTTGCTAAGAAGTCTATTTATAGACTAAGAGTTTTTGGTTACATGCAATTGTAATTCAATTAGAATCATAGTGCAAATAAGAGGTTTGTTCAAGTGAAAATGCTAGAAATTTGAAGCTTCACATACAAAAAATAGTGCACGTCTTGGCCTAAAATAGTGTGCGTTGTGGCTCAAGGCTCTTAGATCACCAGTGGAAATTCGTGCACTATAGCGCCACTTTTTTACCACCTAGGCACCAGGGTCTTGGGTTGCCAGTGTAAAAGTGCACGCAGTGGTGCCAATAATTCTCTATCACAGCCAAAATAATTATCTGTCACAATGCCAGGCTCTTTGTGTTGATTTGAGTTCCATTTTGGTAGTTTTTCCTTTGTTTTCTACTGTTACTAACATTGACACAATTGAACAAATATTAAGCCATTTTAACCATTTTAAGCACAAAACAATGCAAATAGTTAGCCTAGCTAGAAGTGGCCAAATAACTCTACTTTTTTATAGTTATTACACCACCAAACTTAACTTTTTGCTTGTCCTCAAGCAAAGCCAAAGCAAAACAATGAAGAATAAAACACTAACCAATATTGGTAGAGTATTTACAAACAAATTTCCTCTAACACATGCATATTTAACACAAAATTATCCCCCTCAAATACAATCTTATTATAAAGAAGTTCATATGACATAAATCAACTTTTTATTAATACAAGTGTATGCAAGATTTTTGATGAAATGATTCGTATATGTGTGTAATATACATGAAGTCATCCAATGCACCCATGAAATTAACTTTACATTTTTTTGCAACATCACAACACCCCAAAACTTATTTTTTGAATTAATTCTTTTTATTTTCTATTTATAACTATATTAGTGTAGTGAATTTTTTTTATAGGGTGCATCACACGTCACCTTACTTTATAGCACAATACGTTATTATATTTTCACACAAGCTAAGAATGCAAGGGCAAAGGTAATAAACAATTTTTGTTAGGCTCACATGTGGTTTAAAGACTAGTTTAGGCTCAAATAAGTGACTAAGGGCATAAATGATGAGTGCTCGAAAAGCACTAATATTTCATGATTAATTGTGCTTAATTGTTTAAAATATAGATTTGTTATGATTGTTTATTTGATTATTTTCATAAATCTATCCATTCGGAATCACGGGTATGTTTTAGTGCATTTCAGGTGTTTTTAGCGTCAAATGAGTCAAATAATGCAAGCACGCAAAGACGGAACACTTACGGTGCTCGGATCACGAGTTACGGGCAAAACGAGTCAAATATGTAAGCCGTACATGTCAAGCCAGCACATATGTAAGGGGGTACATGTGAAGAAACTGAAGACAACGCGTGCCGCGGCGAGGAAAACGCATGCCGTGGCGGGGAGCTCTTGGGTTTTTACATTATTTTCAAAATTTGTGTTGCGCCGCGGTGGAGAAAATATATGCCGCGGCGCGCCTATTCCTATGGCAATCAGGATTTGTGTAAACCCTTACATCTATAAATACCCCCTTAGACTCCCCCTTACAGAACAACTCGAACAACTTTGATACAACTTTACACTTTACAATTTTGCAACAAGAGATTCATTCAATTTTGGGAGCTTTGCCACACTCAACGAAGCGAGAGAAACCATTCTAAGGATCCAAGCAAGCCGTAGACGATTAAAGATAAAGCTTTTGGAGAAGAACACTATCCCATCCATAAGCGGTATTTAGATCTAGGTTTTCCTTGTTGTTATAGAATTCTATTTTCTTCTTCTTTCATTGAAGTGTATGATCATATTTTATTTGTCTATGAATATTAATATGAATATGAGCGGCTAGTTTCATTATGGATGTTTAGTTTGTGTTGCCATGTTTGCTAGAATTGTGTATGGTGAATATTCTATTGATTTAATATAAACAAATTACCTTTTGATTAAGAGCATGTTTAGATATTTAATTATGAATTATCATGGGCCAATTTGAGTTTCGTAGTTAGGTTGAAAGATCTTAGAATCTAGTTATAGGAATGTCACCTTAACTTAATTCTGAAACACTTAATCAAAGTTTCAAATTAGTGACTTAGTCATAACATTAGTTTGATTGGCATTTATTTCCTTGCGCATAATTTGATTGCTATTTGATTTACCCCGACCGAAGGCAGTTAATTAGTTAATCAACAAAGAGATTTACCCCGACCGAAGGCAGTCTCGTAATTAAAAGGAAAGCCGGTAATATTGTTTATTTAGAACGTTCATGTTGTTTCACCATACCTTTTCGATGCAAGCATGGTCAACCAAGCTAAACGTCCATACATCCTTCATTGATCTTCAAATCTATTTGAATTGATTCTGAACTTGCAATATTGTTTTCGTTAATTGTTCGTACCATTGATCTCGTCACAATTCCAACTTGTTTACAGTTTTATTAGATTTAGGATTCTAGTTATTTAGAGTTTTAGTTTTACTAGAACTCTATTTAATTAGTATTTTAGTTGCTTTAGGATTCTAGTTACTTAAAGTTTTAGTTTCACTAGAACTCTATTTAATTAGTGTTTTATTTTTGTTAGAACTCTATTTAGATTAAGAAGACAGTTATTTAAAACCACTGCAATTCCTTGAGAGACCGACCTTGGAAGTTGCTTATCACTTTTCTACGAGTGATTCGTATACTTGCGAGTACTAAATTTATTACATCAATAAACTATGGTTAGCTTGAAAGGATCAATCGAATCAATTAAAGGCTTATTTAGGATTTTGCCTCAAGGGGTGATCAAATAAATTTTAAAGTATGAAAGACATAATCACATGGCATAAATAACACCAAATTTTCTCACAATAAGAACATAAAACTCAATCATGACTTGTGCATAAAGTTGAATAAATTCAATCCAAAATGTGCATAACACATATAGAAACAAAGACAAAAAAAGGGTAAAGAAAAAATTATTCAATGATGCTATAGTCTTCATAGCTTGGTGTATCCATGTAAGCACCACTTTTCCCTTTCTTTCTTGGGAAATTACAAAAAATAACACCCCTAAAACTTATAGTAACAAAACTAGCACCCCAATAATATTGAACGTTTTATTTGAACGTTCAATATTGAATGGGTCTAAATTATTGTCGTTCAATTCTAATTAGATGGGTGTTCAAAGAAAAATGACATATTAGTCATTTTTTTAATTGTAAAAATATAAATTTGAACACAAGGAGTGCTAGTTTTGTTATTAGAAGTTTTGAGGGGTGTTATTTTTGTTATTTTCCCTTCTTTCTTTATTGACCTAAAACAACAAACCAAGACAACAAAAAAAAATAAAATGAGAAACATGAAGATAAATTTTAATCACTTTGGTTGCCTCCCATGAAGCGTCACACTATAGGTCATTGAGTAGACCATCCTTATCCATCAAGGTGGATAATACACATAGTATTCCATAAACAACCACTTGGAGGTTTCTATTGTAGTTGGGCCAAGGTCATCACGATTTTCAATTAGGTTCCAAACCCTCTTCCTTTTTGTAGGACTATCATGACCCTTATTTAAGAAGTAAAACTCTCAAACGCCAAAATCTTGCTAGAAATCCAATTCAAATGGGTTGGTTGGAGCATCCATCAAAAACTTGTACTCTTCATGCTCATTACCAAAATCTACATCATAGCCCATACCGAGATCAAAAGGGATGTCCATGGTTCTTATGATCTTGAAAGTTAATAACCTACTTAAATTCCTCATGGTGAGCTCTCTATTTTCTAGATTGAATTTAAGTACTCCAGTTGCTTTGAGTTATATCTCCTCTTCCTTAAGAGTCCCTTTTTCTTCCTCTTAAGCTACTATATGCTCCTAAAAAATTTCCATGGGTTCAACTTCTTCCACATGCTTAGGATCCTCAATGCTTTCCACTAACTCATGTACTCACTCAAACTAATTGTATCTTCAAGGTTGAGCTTTTTGTCTTCTATATGTAGGTTTATGTTGTTGTTGTTGCAAAACTAAGTGGCTTGTGATTGGGTAAGATTGTAAGATAAAGATTATGGTTGATAGGCATAGTCCATTGCATATGTTTGCCATGTAGAAGGTGTTCCCTCTTGATTTTAGCTCCAAGAATTGTAAGATTGACTCCTCCAATTTGAATTTTGACAATATTAGTGTGATGGGTTTTGATTGGTGTAGAGCTATAGGTGTGGTTCCCTCCATTCCATGTGTATGAATGCAATGGATGTTGTATAGGTTGTGTAGATATGTAGGACCTCAACTTGAAAATATTAGAATGTTCTTGTATGAAGAGCTTTCTTATATACTAGCCCATTCAATGTATGCTATAAGGTTGGTTGCCTTCTCAATTGTCATCCTTGCATCTATAAGCTTTTGAAGCTTAAACGATTCCATCACCCATCTCTAAATACAAAACTAACAAGAAAAAAATTATATATAAAATAACTACTAAAATAAATAAATAAATAAAAAAGTTATGTTAGTAAAAAGTTAATAAAGTAGTACAAAAGGAAATGTACAACTAAAAGAAAATAAAAATTATTTTTGTATTTTCTAATTTTTTTTTGCCTAAATTAGTTTTAGTAACCCTAGTAATGATATCAAATCACAAATTAATGCCAATCCCCAGCAATGGCTCCAAAAACTTAGTCATGCTAAACCACAAGTGCACGAGTTAATGTACAAGTAATAAGTATTTTTAAAAACAAGTGTTGTCGTACCCACTAGGATTAGATTAATAGGTATTTGAGTACTAAACTAAAATTTTACACTAAACTATTTATGCTAAGATAAATATAAGTACAATAATAATAAAAACCTAATATTTACACCAATGGATCCAACATAATCACACTAACACGTTAAGCACAAAAGAGTCACATGAATCCACCATCCCAAGCAATTACCATTCAAATTATATGACCAATTAACTCTACCTTATGCATGCATTTTTCTCTTAAGTAAACTGCACACAATATAATAATCTAACCTAATCACACTCTCATGCCAATCAGATTAAACTAGTACTCATTAAGAACATCAAATATAGATCACATACACAAGAATCACACCTCTTAGCCTAGAAACCTTGTATGCTATTCAATCAAGACAAACAAATAGATACTTCTCTCAAAGCTACCTAATTGCCTCTATGTATAGTTTTTAATTAGACAATTAATTGCATGTAGATCAAATTGGATAATATAATTAAATTTGGAATGACAATAGAATAGAAGAACAAACTAAATTATTATATAAAAAGATCGAGTTCATGAGGATCCTAATAACAAGTTTAACTTCATAAAGTATTCAATAAAACCTCAAAAACGTCCAGTTAAAATAGAAGAAAATAGATTAACCCAAAAGGGTAGAGAAAGATAAAACCAATCTCCATTGAAACTCTGAAAATCAATCTCCTTCAACTGTCACTTTGGTGGAACTGAGCTCTAACACCTTCAATGTTGAATCCTCCTCTTGCTATGCCTCATACTCTAAACTGCTGCCTCTTTTCTCTAAATTATGTAGGTTAGTTGTGGAATGTGTGAATTCAATTGTTTGGTTGCTAAGAGGTCTATTTATAGATTAAGAGTCAATTGCTTGGTTGCTAAGAGGTCTATTTCTAGACTAGGAGTTATAGGTTACAAGCAATTGAATTCAATTAGGAGTCATATAGTGCAAATAGGAGACTTGTTCAAGTGGGAATGCTGGAAATTTGGCACTTCTTGTACAAAAAAGAGCTCACACTACGGCTTAAGGCTCTCAGATCACAAGTGGAAATGCGCGCACCATGGCACTACTTTTTTACTGCTAGGCTCAAGGTCTCGGATTGCCAGTGAAAAAATGGGTGCCATGGCTTAAATAATTCTCCACCGCCATGCCAGGCATCCTGTACTGATTTGAGTTTCTTTTTGCTCGTTGTTCTTCTGTTTGCTATTGTTTACTTACATTGACACAATTGAACAAATATTAAGTCATTTAAACCATTTTAAGCACAATATAATGCAAATAGTCAGCCTAAAACTAGGCAAATAACTCTACTTTTGTAGAGTTATCGGTCATGATAACTGAAAAAGGGAGAGGGATGGAAACCCAATAATTAAACTAGAGGATCTTGGTTCAACAACCGTAAAAACCATAAAGTGGTTGTTTATGCAATATTATGTGTATTATCTACCTTAATGTATAAGGAGGGTCTTGTCGATGAACTAAAATGTGAAGCTTCTTGGGAGGCAATCTAAGTAATTAAAATTTGATGATTATGTTTTACAGTTAGTTTTTTTAGTTTTCTTTATTCTATGTTTTAAGTGAAGAAAACAAGAAAATGAGATAATGGTGCTTACATGAATATATTAAGTTGTGAAAACTATGACATCATTGAGGGAATTTTTTTTACCCTATTCATTTATCTTTGTTTCTCTATGTGTTTTGCACATTGTGGACAATGTGCAATTCAAGTTAGGGGAGGGAACTCTATTCTTTTCTTTTGTTATCAGTCTCTATTTTTAATTTTGTTATGATATTTTAATAATAATTTGGTAGAAATTGATGAACATGTGGAATCTAATTTCATGTGTGCTTGATATGAAATCTATGAACCCAACGGTAGAATTGGTTGTCATAACTAGGATAGGAAACGTATCATGTTCATTGAGACACATACATTAATCTTATATATGCTTGCTAGTTTTTACTTAAATTCATTCATTTTTTATACACATGCTCATGATTGAATTTGGTGTTCTTATTAGAAGAAAATTTAATGCGAGTTATGCCATGTGATGATGTCTTTCATGCTTTATAATCTATTTGATCACCCATTGAGGCAAAATCCTAAATAATATTTATCTTTAGAAGTGATTAAGGCCTTTATTAAACTGATTGAGCCTTTCAAGCTAGCTTGTGAATATGCCCTTTGTTATGAATTTGATCTTTAAGTAGACATATTGATATCTTTAAACCACATATTGAACGTAACCAAATAAGAACTACCTTTACCCTTACACCTTTACCTTGTGTGAACATGCTATCATATTTGTATACTATTGAGTAAGGTGAAATGTAATGCACCTTATTAAAAAAAATAAAAAAAACATTACAACACCAATATCCTTCTGAAATAAAAAAAGGAAAAAAAAATTAAAAAATATAAAATAAATAAGTTTGGGACTATTGTGAAGTTAAAAACCTAGTGTGAAACAAAGGAATGAAAAATAATATGATAGGGTGCACTAAATCATCAAATTGAATGTTCACTTGTAGTTTACACATTGCATGATGAATAAAAAGCAAGCTAAGGTGTGGAATGAGCCTAAATATCACCATTTATCTACCCCCACCTTAGCCTAACATTACAAGTATGCAAAGTCCTTTTGATCTTTAGCTAATTACATAATTTATATTAGTGGAAAGGGGTGTCAAAAGTAGACATTTCAAATATGTTTTAAGACTTAATCTATTGGCATGCTCATATAAGTTGACTTCATGAGTGTATTGGCTGACATCATGTGCGGTACAAACACACTAATCACTTCATTAAAAATATGGCATACACTTGTATTAATGGAATGTTGATTGATGGCATACGAACCTCTTTATAATATGAATGTATAACTTTTAGCGGGATAATTTTTGTTAAATATGCATGTATTAGAGGAAATTTGTTTGTGATTGTTCTACCCATATTTGTTTACTATTTTGTTCTTCATTGTTTAGCTTTGGCTTCGCTTGAGGACAAGCAAAGAATTAAGTTTGGGGGTGACCATGCAAAACTGCAAGTATATGGGACATGTACAAGTGAAAAGTATTTAAAGATAGAGTGTCGAGTTAAGTTTGGGGGTGACCACGCAAAATCACAAGTATACTGGATGAGTACAAGTGATAAGTACTTAAAGATAAAGTGTTGAACCCACAGGTAAAAAATTATGATTGATAGTAAAGTATCAATTTGAATATTATTAATACTATTTGGACGATAAGAGAAAAATGCTAAAATTACAAAATTAAACTAGACGTAGCACATAACTATATATGAGATATATAACTTAGGTAGTCATTAATCCCCTAATCTCTTAAGCATATAAATCCTTAAATTACTCCCCAAATAATTAACAACAAATTATATGATTAATTGACTTTAAACAATGTATGTATTCCTGCTCAAGTAAACTACATACAATATAATAACCTAACCTAATCACACTCTCATTCTAATCAAATGAAATCATTACTCATGAAGAACGTCAATTATGAATGACATACATATGAATCATACCTATAAATTTAGAAACTATGCATGCTATTTGATCAAGACAAACGTATAAATACTTCTCTCAAAGCTACCTATATGCCTTTACGGATTAATTGATAATCAAGCAATTAATTAACAATTCAACTCATGTCAAATAATATAATTCAAAATTGCAATTAAAAGAAGGGAGATAATTTAGTTCATCACATGTTAAAAAAATTGTGTTTATAAGACCCCTAGATTAATAGAAAATTAGATAGGTATTATATTCATTAAATCAAGATTTACAATTGAAGAAAACATTGAAATTCCTAGAAGAAAGAAGAGAAGAAATACAACACTCAATCTCTTGATGAATATTAACCAATCTTCTATGCTTCTACTCTTGATATTGTTCTTCTGAATTCTTCACTTCAATCTTGCTAGACTTATGGTTCTATGAAAGTTGAACTAATTCTCAAAATTTGTGTATTTTTCTCTCTAAATTCTATGTATTTTGTAGATAATTCTCTATATATTTATGTACATTCATTTAGGACTCTAATAATACATTCAGTTAGGACTCTAATAATGTATTTATAAGCAAACACAAAACCTAGGCATAATAGGATTTGATTACAATTGGGATGCTAGAAATTAGGTCCAAAATTTGCACAAACTCTACACGATCAGTGGCTCAAACAATTTACCTTCACAACACAAGTTGAAATTTAGGAATTGAATAGTAACTCCAGAGGTCACCGCCGCGGCTCAATATACTCCCCACTGCGGAACGAGTTGATCTTCAAAATTGCACAAATTGATCCACAATAGTCAGGCCACGGTGCCAATAGGCTTGGGCCAAGGCGTGAGTGTTTGTGTGCCAATTTGCCTATCTTGTACCATGCTTGCTGTGTTGTATGATGTGCATATTTGTCATTTAAGTTCGAAATACCTGAAATACATAAATATTTGTGAGATAATTCAATAAAATGAACATAATTAGGTCTTAATCTAAACTATTCGTGAAATAATCGCATCTTTTAGACACACATTACAACCCCCAACCATCTTCTGGCTATCCTCTTGCCAAAAAAGTGATGAAAACAAGCCAAATATTGAGCATGAATAAAATAAAACCTAAACAAAAACTAGATCATTTTCATAGATAATCACAGTTGCATTTAGCACATGCAACAAGTCTTTAAACCCCTAGGTGGCTCTAGTGGACAAGTTGTAGTCTCATGAGGCTTTTTAGTGATGATACCCACAAACACCTAACTCAACTAAAATAAAAGACAGACTCAATTAAACTTTAACTAACCAAACATCAATTCTTCCAATTTTTCTTAGAAAGTACTGATGTGATAAATTTAGTACTCGCAAGTGATAAATTTAGTACTCTCAAGTGTACGAATCACTCGTAGAAAAGTGATAAAAAACTTCCAAGGTAGGTCTCTCAAGGAATTGCAGTGGTTCTAAATAACCGTCTTCTTAATCTAAATAGAGTTCTAACAAAAATAAAACACTAATTAAATAGAGTTTTAGTGAAACTAAAAATCTAAGTTACTATAGTCCTAAACCTAGTAAAACTGTAAAAAGGTGTTTGATTTGTGATGGGAACAATGATATGATCAATTAAACGAAAACAAAATCGCAATTTAACAATCAATTCAAATGGATTAAAAATCAATGGAGGATATATGGACGTTTAGTTTGGTTGGCCATGCTTGCATCGAAAAGGTATGGTGAAATAACATGATCGTTCTATATAAACAAAATTACCGGCTTTCCTTTTAATTACGAGACTGCCTTCGGCCGTGGTAAATCTCTTTGTTGATTAACTAATTAACTGCCTTTAGTCGGGGTAAATCAAATAGCAATCAAATTATGTGCAAGGAAATACATGCCAATCAAACTAATGCTATGACTAAGTCACTAATTTGAAGCTTTGATTAAGTGTTTAGGAATAAAGTTAAGCTGACGTTCCTATAACTAGATTCTCAGATTTTTCAACCTAACTACGAATCTCAAATTGGCCCATGATAATTCATAATTAAATATCTAAACATGCTCTTGAATCAAAAGGTAATTCATTTATATTAAATCAATAAAATATACACCATACACAATTCTAGCAAACATGGCAACACAAACTAAACATCCATAATGAAACTAGCCGTTCATGGTCATATTAATATTCATAGACAAATAAAATATGATCATACACTTCAAAGAAAGAAGAATAAAATATAATTCTATAACAATAAGGAAAACCTAGATCTAAATGCCGCTAAATGGATGAGATGACGTTCTTCTCCAAAAGCTTTATCTTCGATCGTCGATAGCTTCCTTGGATCTTTAGAATAGTTTCTCTCGCTTCGTTTAAGTGTAGCAAAACTCCCAAAACTGATTGAATGTAGTGTTTGGTCGCAAAATTGTAATGTGTAAGAGTTGTATTCGAGTTGTTCGAGTTCTATGAAGGGGGAGTCTAAGGGGGTATTTATAGATGTAAGGGTTTACACAAATCCTGATTGCCATAGGAATAGGCGCGTTGCGGCATACATTTTCCCCACTGCGACGTGTGTTGCCTTCCTTTTCTTCATGTTTACCCCCTTACATATGTGATGGCTCGTTATGTAAGGCTTACATATTTGTCTTGTTTAGCCCGTAACTTGTGATCCGAGCACCATAAGTGTTCCGTCTTTGCGTGTTTTCTTTATTTGACTCATTTGATGCTAAAAACACCTGAAATGCAATAAAACATACCCGTGATTCCGAATGGATAGATTTATAAAATTAATCGAATAAACAACAAATAATAAATCTATTTCTAAACAATTAAGTGCAATAAACCACAAAATATTAGTGCTTTTCGAGCACTCATCAAGTACAGTTAAATCCTAACACAGAGATAATTTAAACATCACTTTTAGTCAAGCATGATTTAAAAATTTATATCACCTATTACTTAACTCTTAAACATTCATTCAATCTAGTAACTTGAATTTTTTTCTGGATATTATCATGCATGCCATTCATAAAACAATGTCATTATTTCAAGAATATATAGACACAATATATATGAATGAGAGTGCACCTATCTATTAACATCATATGCCTACTTTTTAATTCACTCTCTACTAATACAAAATAACTACTTTTCCTAGGATTAATAGGTCTTTAACAAGATTGTAATGTAAGGCTAAGGTATGGGGTTATGAAGGAATGGAGAGGAAAATCAAAACAAGAGACTTACTTATTTGTGAGCACAAAACACATGTTTCTTACAAAATCAAGACATCAAGTATCTTCAGGTACAATTTAATCCTTACTTCAGTCACCCATCTATACATGCTTTTTACAACTTTTATTATGACAGGTCTTGGAACAATTTTTTTTTCATTATATGTAGCAGTAAGAACATAACTCACTATAACCTTTCTCCTTTTTCACCAATTTAAGAATTTTTATACAACCCCCAACCTATCATATTATATATTGTCATTTTGGGTTGTTTTGCCTTCTACATTTTTTCAACTATGAGTGTGTATGGTAAAGTCTATAGGAAACATTAAAAGGTGGTCAATAAAAACAAAAGACATGGCTTATGAGATTGAGTAGATATGATACTAAAAGTTTGGCTACAATTATTAAGGCTCAAAAGGATAAATAATGATGTAAATTCTTTGGTTTGATTGAAAGGCTCAAACGTTACAAGAATAGCTTATATCACTTCCTAAGCAAAGTATATCCTATGACTTTGCTTTGAGTTCATTTAGAATAGGATATAGAGTTTGTTAAGATTGACATGCTCATAAAAATTTATGCATAATAGGGTCAAAATAATCAAATTAACATGCTTTCATACTACAAACCATAAGAGTTTCACGCGACGTTCAATGCATATATAGATCAATTCTTCAACCAAAGCAAGTTTAAATTTCTCTATATGTAGGGTTTAACAATCATTTCATTGATTCATCCTTGAATTGATTATGGGTAATTATCCTAACCAAAACAAACTAAGAAATTGTACATGAAAAAATTAGAAAAGTTACTTTCCCCCACCCCCAACCTAAGATGCACATTGTCCCCAATGTTCTATGCTATGAGTAAGGAAAAAAATTTAAAGGGAAAGAAAAATGTTACTCTCATTTTTAATGGTGAAGTGGTGCTCTATATGTTATGCTCACAATTGCTCCTTGCCATTATGTGAGATATTTGTTTGAACTTATGTGCATTCACAAGATATGTCACTTCACCAAAAAATACTAAACACAATGTGCAATGAGATTATAATATGCAATTCAAAATAACTAAGTTAAAACCAAAAGTAAGAAAAAAATTTGTCTCAAAATAAAAGAAAGTTACATTACCAAAAGAGAATTAAGTAAAAAAAAAAAAAGGAAAAGAAAAGAAAATTAGAAGTTAGCTTTTATAGATTGTTGTCCCATTCTCAGTCTTCCATATTGTCATTTCCATCGTTCTCATCCTCCGCTGGTGGCCTAAAATTGAAGTCACCTTCTTGATATGTGTGAAAATTGGGAAATTGGCTACAACCATAGCCATGGTGCATGAGGTGGATTCTCTGCTACATGTTTAGAGCTTACATGCAGTTTGACTGGTACTGCATGTGGCCACTTAGCCATTGTTGTTGTTGAGTAAGGAATGCCTTTATGTGATTGTTATGTTGTTGTAGGGCATAGGATAAGTGCTCAGAAAGTACTAATATTTCGTGATTTATTGAGCTTAATTGTTTAAAAATAGATTTGTTATTATTGTTTATTTGACTATTTTTCATAAATCTATCAATTCAGAATCACGGGTATATTTTAGTATATTTTAGGTGTTTTTAGCATCAAAATGAGTTGAATAATGCAAACACGCAAAGACGGAACACTTATGGCGCTCGGATCACGAGTTATGGGCAAAACGAGACAAAATATGTAAGCCTTTCATAACAAGCAAGCACATATGTAAGGGGGTAAATGTGAAGAAAGGAAAGGCGAAGCGCGCTGCGGCGAGGAAAATGTATGACGCAATCGGGAGCTCTCAGGTTTTTACCAATATTTCCAATTTTTGTGTTGCGCTGCGGCGGGAAAAATGTATGCAGCGGCGCGCCTATTCCTATTGCAATCAGGAATTGTGTAAACCCTTACATCTATAAATACCCCCTCTACATTCCAACTTACATACAACTTTGATGCAACTTTTACACACTACAATTTTGCGAACAAGCAAGGTATTCAATCAGTTTTTAGGAGTTTTGCCACACTCAACGAAGCCAGAGAATCCATTCTAAGAATCCAAGGAAGCTGTTGACAATCGAAGATCAAGATTTTGGAAAAAAACGCCATCCCATCCATTAGCGGTATTTAGATCTAGGACTTCCTTGTTATAAAATTCTATCTTTCTTCTTCCTTCTATGAGTGTATGATCATATTATATTTGTCCATGAATTTTAATATGAACATGAGAGGCTAATTTCATTATGGATGCTTATTTTGTGTTGCCATCTTTGCTAGAATTGTTTTTGGTGAATGCTTTATTGATTTAATATAAATAAATTACCTTTTGATTAAGAGCATGTTTAGATATTTAATTATGAATTTTCATGGGCCAATTTGATATTCATAGTTAGGTTGAAAAATATGAGAATATAGTTTTAGGAACGTCACCTTGACTTTATTCCGAAACACTTAGACAAAGCTTCAAATTAGTGACTTAGTCATAGCATTAGTTTGATTGGCTTAAATTTCCTTGCACATAATTTGATTGCTATTTGATATACCCGATCGTAGGATGTTAATTAGTTAATCAACAAAGAGAATTTACCCGACCGTAGGCATTCTCGTAATAAAAAGGAAAGCCGGTAAAATTGTTTATTAGAACGTTCATGCTATTTCACCATTACTTTTCAATGCAAGCATGGCTAACCAAACTAAACATCCATACATCCTCCATTGATTTTCAAATCTACTTGAATTGATTGTGAATTTGCGATATTGTTTTCGTTTATTTATTCGTACCATTGATCTTGCTACAAACCGAACTATTTTTACAATTTTACTAGGTTTAGGACTCTAGTTACTTAGAATTTTAGTTTCACTAGAACTCTATTTAATTAGTACTTTTAGTTAAGTTAGGACTCTAATTAGTTTAAGAAAAAGGTTGTTTAAAACTATTGTAATTCCTTGAGAGACCGACCTTGGAGGTTTGCTTGTCACTTTCTACGAGTGATTCGTACACTCGCGAGTACTATAATTTGCACATCAGCATACAGTTTCTCTTTCATTGGTGTTTTGAGGATGAGGTTGTGGAGGAACTTGGGGTTATAGGGTCTCTTGGTTGTACAAGTAGCTCCCCTTCCTTGGTAGAGATTCGGACTTGGGTACTAAGGTGGGTAATGAGTTGTGGGAATACATAGCCAAATCTTAATTTGGTCCCATACAATTTAATCTTTTCATTAATAATTTCCACCACGTCCATGGCTTTCTAATTTGAATTGCAAACAACACTATGGTTCTTTCCTTAGTTATGGTGCTGTAGTGGGTGGTGGGCATCAATTTTACACATGAAATATTACCACTTACGGGCATCAATTTTGCACATATAAGACCCTTGGCATCAAAGTCCTTAGGCCTCTTGCTATTTGTTTCCCATACTCCTCTTCATAATCCACACTCTTGAGGTACTCTTAATACTCACCCGGTCAAGCTCTCATGTTGTAACATTTGTTTTCTATATCAAAATCAAAATAAATCACTTTCCCCTAACCTTTATTTTATCACCTATTGACTCAAGTACATTTGCATAAAACTCTCTTACTATGCTCTCCACACCCAGTTTCGAGGTTTTGAAAAAGTATTTCCAACCTAGGGCCATTGTTTTATCTATAACATTTTCATAGGGATGAACACCAAATACAACACCTCTTTCAAAAATGAAATTTCTATGATATAACCCAGCTTTATGAAATTGTTCTTGAACTTCAAAGCTCACAAATTTTGTCCTATCAAAGTCTTTGCTTGTCATTGGTGCCTTTCCTTTGTCACTTGGTTTTCTCTTATAAGCCATGCTAACTAATGCTAGGTTGGTTTCACTTTAATTCCAAATAAAAAAATTTCACAAAAATTCACCACTACTCTAAGGGCTTCACCAAAATCAGACAATCTTATAATTCCATTTAAACCCTGAAAATACTCAGAGACTCCAATTTGGGGTTTGTGTGAAATTCAAAAATATTCCACAATTTCTCTCAATTTAAATCTATAAATACACACAACCAACTAAGAAAAGAATAATAGAGTCACTTACTTAAGAATTTTAGTTGAGGAAGATGAAGATGCAGACCCCAATCTCTTGCAATACTTGATAGAGGCTCTGGAAAAAGTCAAATAGATGCTCCCATAATAATTAGGATGTAATTATAGGTGAGAAATTTGGGTGATTTATGTGAAAATTTTGGGATTTTTGGTGATTGAGGGAGGATTTGTTCGTGTAGAGGAGAGGGGAAGTTGGAAAAATTGAAAAAATTGATGTTTTGATCTTAAAACACATGGGGAAAAAGGTTTTTAGTGTTAAAAATTTGCTTAGGCCATGGCCCTAGTTATTTCAATTCGCAGCGTGAGCTTGTGTGTAATTCCCAATTTGCAACCTGAAAGACCCTCGTCATGGCCTAAAGCAGTCACCACAGTGGCTCGAGTAAGTTTTCGTGTTTTTCCAATTTCAACCCGAGAGCATCAAGTAGTAGCCTAAGGTATTCACTGACGCACAAAATCTTAGTACTCAAATTTTTTATTTCTAAAAAGCTACAAGTGCACGAGTCACTTCTAATAAGCGACAAGTGTACTCTCAAGATCATCTCTCAGGGAATTTGCAGTGGTTCTAAAACGTCACTTGTTTTTAAACTATTTGCAAAAAATAAATCCTAAACATTCTGGCAATTGTCGGTTGAAAGAACAGTTGTAAAATTATAAAATCTTAGAACAAATAAAATATGCAATTAAAAACGTTTGCCGAAGTAATATAAAGAATGAATGTGAGAAATTTAGATAGATAACCATTCATGGATAGAAAAAATTTAAGTGATTTTTACAATTAAGTATAAAAAGTTAGATTTATCAACTTTTTCCATTTAGCATAGAAAATCCCAATTCAATGGAGATTTTCCCTTACAATCAATTGATTAACTTCTTTAATCCGAATGGTTAATTAATTGATTAGCATATACCCTAGGAAAATAATTGAATCACTTAATTTAAGACAAGTCAATGCACTTACATTAGGTTCTTGATGAAAAATGAACAATCAAGCAAAGATGACTTTTCTAATGCTCAACTCAATAATATTCTTTAATGCTCATAAACTAATTTGATCAAGACCAATCCATGAACAAAGATATGAAAAATAATGAACAATAAATAAATCACTTTATTCCAAATAAAATTGCTTAAACATTCATCCATCAATGGTAGCTTAGCCAAAATCACACACAAATGTATTTAGCTTCTCATAACAAAATTCAAATAAAAATTTTATATTACAAGAAGCATGCTCAAGAATCCTAGAGAGAAAAGAGATTAAAAGCCAATGGAAATACCCCATTTCCACTCTTGAATCAAGAACCTTTGAACTTGGTTGGTCACCTCTATCAAGAAATCCTTGGAGGGGCTTCAATGGAGGTCTTTCTCTCTAGAATGTGCAGAAGATGTTGAAATTTGGCTACTGTTCATCCATCATCTTTAGGAGAGTTTTAAAGTTGTATTTATAGGTTAGGTTAGGAGTAAGGGAGAATGGAGTGTGTTCCCAACGCGGACAGGAGGTTTAAGCGACTTTTGGGTGTGCAGGCTGTGACACACATTTTATACTCCCAAGATCGTCTCTCAAAGGAATTACGGTGGTTTTTAAAAGAGTTAAACGTAATCTAAAACGAAACGATAAAATAAATCCTACACACTCTAATCAAAGATTGGTTTGGAAAACGGTTGCTAAAAATATAATTACTTAAAATAAATAAATAAACGAGTAAAGAACGATGTCGAAACTATATGATGAACTAGTGTGGGAAATTAGTTAGTGAACTAAGTACGGATAAATTGGTTTACGTGGTCTCCTCAATCAAGCGTATTAAGTGAATTTGTTGATTCTTTTCACTAATCCTAGAAAATCCCAAATCAATGGTGATTTTCCTTTAATTAACTAATTAGCTTCTTTGATCCGGACCGTTAATTAGTTAATTAGCATTAATCTCAGAAAAGGTAATTTAATCACTTAAATTAAGACAAGTCAATGCACTTAATTAAAGTTCATGCTCAAGAATGCCCAATTAAACGTAGATGGCGTGTCTAAAGTCCAATCATAAAATAGTCTTAAACATTCATAATTAAATTGGCCAAAAATAATTAATGAATATAGATCTTAACAAACAATGAGCATGAAACAAATTACTCAAGTAATAATCAAACCACATAAATAATATCCATTCAAAGACACATCCCTAAATTTCCACACACAAGGGTTTAGCTACACATAATCAAACTCAAATCCAGATTTTTCATTATAAATGACATCAAAAGAATTCTAATGAGAAGGAGAAGGATTAAAAATAAGAATCTACCAATTTTCACTCTTCCAACAAGATCCTTGATGTTGGATGATCACCTATTTCAAGTCTCTTGATGAAGCTCCAATTGAATAGCCTTTGATGAAGTAACTTCTCTCTCAAAATTGTATGAAAAACCTGAATTCGGCACTGTTCACACATTGTTCACCCTTGGTGTCTTGTGTGTTCGTAAAGGGCTGAATATGTTCTGATATGGGGTTGTGTCAAATTAGGTCTCTTTTATGTAAGGGTTTCCAAAGAATATGTGCGTGTGTGGCAGAGGGAAAATTGTAATCCGCGCGCGCGGGCCACGGCGTGCATTGGCGCAGCATGTCATTCTGAACTACGAACAAAAACAGAAACCTCCCCGCCGCGGCGCGCAATGTTTTCATGATTTCCCAAGATGCAACCCGAGAGCCCCTCGCTGCGGCGCGAATTTTTGTAATGCTATGTAAGTGCCCTTACATAATTTGCTGATTCTCGATGTAAGGGCTTACGTTCTTAAGCTCTTGTTGGTCCCCCTTACATAGTGATTTGCACCCAATGTAAGGCTTACATTCTTTAACACTTTTGTTTCATTTTTGCTTTCTTTTTCCACATTCTTCCCAAACCAACTTTGACCTGCAAAACAGTAGAATACCCTCCAAAACAAGATTATATCGAGATTACATGCAAAATAAATACTTAAAAAAGTAACAAATAGTAGGTCAAAATAGTGTTCATCAAATACCCCCAAACCTACATTTTGCTAGTCCTCAAGCAAAACTAAAATTGAAAAGACAAATAACAAAACTAAAATTGAAGTTAACAAAACTTGTCATGCTTTAGTTTCTTTCCAATTCATAACCAAAAATTCGTACACAAATTTATCCAACATTCTAACACATCAAGGTTCACCATTTAGATCAATGTCAATTCACAAATCTAAATCCCAATACTAAAAGTGTATCAACATTGACTCCCCCAAACCTAGTGTCAAGAATGTGAATTCGTTTCAACTCTAATCCTCACAAGAATTACTCTCTAAATCACGCCCATCCTATGGGTTCAAACACTCATTAATGTATATGCGAATAGAAGTTATGTAAATAAATGAGCTAATAGGAACGCATATGATTAAACAAGAAAGGCTCAAAAGCATAACATTGATCTCATGAAAGGAATCAAATGATAGGATTTACGAAGAAATCACATTACTAATCTCATGCATCAATTAAAATCCTCAAGCAAAAACTTCAAGTGTGCCATAGAATGAAAATGCTTTGACTTTAAGGGAACTTATTTCCTATTTCTCTCTCTCTCTTTTTTTTTTTTTTTTGTTGTATTGACCATTCATACTTGAAGAACTTAGGGTCATAATAAACTTATTATCTCTCTATTTTTTTTAGACCCATATACATATGTAATTTGTGAATGGCTACTTCTTAGCTCTTTTTGTGTTGGATATAGGAATTCCCTTGTATATATATATATATATTTTTTAAAGTCAAGCATGAATGAAATAGGCAAATACTTCAAATTTTACTCAAATCATTTAATCTAAGCAATTCAATTAAGCATATGATCCTTCATTACATGTTTGAAATCCTAACATTTAATGCAAAAATCTATAGAAATCATCTAACAATTTGAAATGATATGAAAGGTGTTTAAAAGAGTAGAAGAATAATTATCTCTTAGAATAAAACGTTAAGGGCTCAATAATATTCTCACATGGTAGTCTCCACTATTCAATTCCTAAACACAGGATTTGGGTTCATCTCAGTTTCAACATCAAAAGCATGAAACACAGATTGCAAATTAAAACTAATCTTTATAACAAACCTTAAACATTTCAAAAATCAGATAAACAATGCACAAAGACTAGTTATTCATCAAAAATTGACCAAAGCATGAAAATGTTGTTACCAACCAAAAATGCAAAATGCACCCCCAAACCTAAACTAAACATTGTCCTCAAAGTTTTCAACTACACAATAGTTCAGAAAAGAACTTAGCAATGACAAACAGAAAACTAAATTAAACTTAACTAAATTAAAAGAAACGATAGATAATACCTAAAACGGTGGGTTGCTTCCCACCAAGCGCCTAGTTTAACGTCTTAGCAAGACGGTCTTTATAGCTAAGGTGCATGCAATTCAATGCACTCCACATCTCCATGGTGAACGACTCCCTCCATGTAAATCTTAGCATTCTCATAGGCTTCGTTCCGAATCTCTTCAAGCTCATCAAGTTGAAGTCAAGCGTTTTGTCACTCCGCTCGTTGACAATTCCGAAATGTTTACAGTACTAAAGCTTTCATCGTGCTCCAACAGGCCTTGTGCTCAAGCTCAACGGGCAAATGGCATGTCCTTGCCATAAATTAATCCGATATGGGCTCATCCTAATAGGTGTCTTAGTATAGTTGTACGGTAAGCCCATAACGTGTCATCTGTAGCTTTGAAGCCCAATCCTTTCTTGAAGGTCACACGGCAAGTACATTCCAAAATATCCTTAATTTGCCGGTTACTCACTTCAACTGTGTCTTGATGTCTGTGGAGCCTAGATATGGAGTTGAGCCCACTTTATGATGTGACTGTTCAAGTACCTTATTTCCGTAATCAATTCCATCGGAAAAAGTGCTTTTGCAGAAATGTTGTACTTTTTCAACAATCCATCAAAAAGTTTGTTGCAGAAATGGCTCCCTCCATCACTGATTATTGCCCTTGGTGTGCCAAACCTGTTAAATATTGTTTCCTTCACGAACTTCACAACACAGTTAGCATCATTAGATTTAGTGGGTATAGCTTCTACCCACTTGGACACATAATCAACTGCAACCAAGATATACTCAAAACCAGAAGAAGAGGGAAAAGGACCCATAAAGTCAATCCCCCATACGTCAAACAATTCAGCAACAAGATTATATGTCAGAGGCATTTCATTACATCTACCTAAGTTACCAGTCCTCTGACATCTATCACAGCGCATGCAAAAATCATGGGCATCTTTAAACAGAGTAGGCCAATAGAAACCAGATTGAAGTACCTTAATGGCGGTTTTCTTACCACCAAGTTAAGATGCTTGCATGTTCCTCTTCCGGCACACACCTCCGAATGACTTGGTCTTGACAAATTTTGAATAGGTACGGGTCATCCCAAAAGTATTGCCTGCATACATGAAAAAACCTTTTCTTTTCCTTAAAAGAAATGTTAGGCCTCAACAAACCGCTAGCAAGGTAATTTACAATATCAGCATACCAAGGGTTTGGACCCACAGAAAATAACTGCTCATCAGGAAAAGTCTCAACAATAGCAATATCTTTGTCACTCTCAGTAGTGTCAAAGTCAGAAATCAACCTAGATAAATGATCAACTACCACATTTTTCGTTCCCTTTTTATCTCTAATCTCTAAGTCGACTTCTTTTAACAGCAAAACCCACCGAATCAGTCTAGGCCTAGCATTCGGTTTACTTAACAAATATCGTAAAGCTGCATGGTTCGAATGCACAATTACTTTAGATCCTACCAAATAAGACCTAAATTTATCAAGAGAAAACACAATAGCCAAAAATTCTTTTTCGGTGGTCGAGTAGTTAAGTTGGGCGTCATTAAGAGTTTTACTAGCATAGTAAATTACATGCAAACGCTTATCTACTCGTTGTCCTAAAACAGCCCCTATGGCAAAATCAGACGCATCACACATAATTTCAAAGGGGAGTGACCAATCAGGTGCCATGATAATGGGCGCAGAAGTTAGTTTTTCTTTCAAAACATTAAAGGCATTCAAGCAATCATTATCAAAGACAAAAGAAACATCCTTAGCTAGCAGATTGCATAGGGGACGACTTATCTTAGAAAAATCCTTAATAAATCTCCTATAAAAACCCGCATGGCCAAGAAAACTCCTAATTCCCTTAACATTTATGGGAGGTGGAAGTTTAGCTATTAGATCAATTTTTGCTCTATCCACCTCAATGCCTCTACTTGAAATAACATGCCCTAATACAATGCCATGTTTAACCATAAAATGACTCTTTTCCCAACTAAGGGTCAGGTTACTATCAATACAACGCTCAAGCACACGAGTTAGATTATTCAGGCAATCATCAAATGAATTTCCAAAAACTGAAAAATCATCCATAAATACCTCTATACATTTCTCCACCATATCCAAGAATATTGAAATCATGCATCGTTGGAATGTGGCGGGGGCATTGCAAAGACCGAATGGCATCCTCCTGAAGGCAAATGTCCCGAATGGGCATGTGAATGTGGTCTTCTCCTGATCTTCCGGAGCGATGGGCACTTGGTAATAACCTGAAAGACCATCAAGAAAATAGTAAAAATCATGCCCTGCTAAATGTTCAAGCATTTGATCAATAAAAGGAAGAGGAAAATGATCTCTCTTTGTGTACAAATTTAATTTACGAAAATCAATGCACATTCTCCATCACGTGATCAATCTTGTGGGCACTAACTCATTTTTATCGTTCTTTATCACAGTGATCCTAGATTTCTTCGGTACCACATGTACCGGGCTAACCCATTTGCTATCTGCAATAGGATAGATAACCCCAACTTCCAAGAGTTTTAAAATTTCCGTTTTCACTACCTCTTGCATAATAGGGTTAAGTCTCCTTTGGGCTTCTCTCACAGGTTTGGTATTGTCCTCAAGATTTATGTTATGCATACACATGGTGGGACTAATACCCCCTAATGTCATCAATGCTCCATCCTATGGCTTTTTTATATTTCTTAAGTATGTTCACTAGTGCTCGTTCTTGGGTTCTGGTTAAGGTAGATGAAATTATGACTGGATAGGTATCCCCCTCACCCAAAAACATATACTTAAGATGTTTTGGTAATTCTTTCAACTCAAGCTTAGGTGGAGTATTGTCTTCCCTAGATGGGGTTTTGGGTAACTCTAAGGGCATACTTGGTTCTTCTAATGGTTCAGCATTATCTAACAACTCTATGTATCCCTCAGTTTCATCATCCAATTCCTTCTCTATCTATCAACTGTTAAAGCATATTCAAGTTCGTCTTTAACTTCATCCTGCAAAAAGGCATCATAAACAATAGTATCAATATGGTCAATAGAAGAACATTCATCAATTGAGGATATAGAAGGTAAAGGGGAGGAATCAAATACTCTAAAATTAACAGTTTCACCAAAACTGTCATAGTTAGACTTTCACTATGGACATCTATAATTGTCTTAGTAGTGGCCATAAATGGTCTACCAAGAAGAATAGTGTGCTCTTTGTCCATAGACGGATTCTCCTGTATATCCAACACAACAAAATCTTTGGTTTACAGGTTATCTACTTGTTTTTGTAGCAAACTCCCAAAGTTGATTGAATGTAGTGTTTGGTCGCGAAAATTGTAATGTGTAAAGTTATGTACAAGTTCGAGTTCTGTTTGTAAAGGGGGTCTAAGGGGGTATTTATAGAAGTAAGGGATTCCTGATTGCAATAGGAATAGGCGCGCCGCGGCATGCATTTTCCCCGCCGCGGCGCAACACAAAATTTGGAAAATATGCAAAAACCCGAGAGCTCCCCGCCGCGGCATACAATTCCCTCGCCGCGGCGCGCAATGCTTCTATGTTTTCAGGATCAAACCCGAGAGCCTCACGCCGCGGCATGCAATTCTCTCGCCGCGGCGCGCAATGCTTTCTTTCTTTTCACGTCCCCCCTTACATATGTGATGGCACTATATGTAAGGCTTACATATTCGTCTTGATTAGTCCGTAACTCGTGATCCGAGCGCCGTAGGTGTTCCGTCTTCTCGTGTTTTCATCATTTGAATCATTTGACGCTAAAAACACCTGAAATGCACTAAAATATACCCGTGACTCCGAATGGATAGATTTATGAAAATAATCGAAATAATAGTCATAATAAATCTATATATCAATCAATCAAGCATAATTAATCACGAAATATTAGTGCTTTTCGAGCACTCATCACAACCCCCAACCAGCTTCTTGCTAGTCTCTAGCAAGTGAAGCGATCTAAAAACTAAAATCAAAACAAAGAAAATAAACTAACCTAACCTAAATCACTTCCGTAGATTGTCACGGTTGCATTTAGCGTATGCAACAAGCCTTTAAACCCCTAGGTGGCCCTAGTGGACGAGTTATAGTCTCGTGAGGGTTTCCAGTGATGACACCCACAAACATCGTACGACTCTCAAAACTAATAAAGACTCTAAACATACTTGAATCAATCCATGCATACATCTCAAAAATTGTTAACAACGAATGATACATGAAATAGTTAAACATCACCTAAGCTCAAAAATAGTCCAAACATCAAACTCATCACGGTAATCGAATTTTGAACAACCAATCAAACCACAAACCCATTAGTTACACTATCTGACCGTGTCATGCATGATATTCATAGATTACATTTTAATATCTCATAAATGTGCAAGTAAAATATGAATGTGAATTTTTGCACTTACAAACTCCATATGCTCATTTTTCAAACTCATCTCCACTAATATAGAAACTAAACTACCTAGAATCAATAGGACTTCATTAAGCTTGTAAAGTTGTAGCTAGGTATGTGATAATGAAAGTACAAAAATGATGTTTTCATATGATAAGAGTACTTTTTATTTCACAAGCATATTTTCAACTTTTTCCACCAAGTGTTCTTTTCATCCTCCCTTAACTTCAAATGTCCTTTGGATCTTTGCTTGATTTTTTTCTTTATTCTTGCTTACTGTTTCAATCATCATCATTTTTTTTTATATTTTTTTTTTTATTTTTTTTTTTTATGATGAAGCAAGATAAACACAACATAATTTCTTAAGTATGTTCACTAGTGCTCGTTCTTGGGTTCTGGTTAAGGTAGATGAAATTATGACTGGATAGGTATCCCCCTCACCCAAAAACATATACTTAAGATGTTTTGGTAATTCTTTCAACTCAAGCTTAGGTGGAGTATTGTCTTCCCTAGATGGGGTTTTGGGTAACTCTAAGGGCATACTTGGTTCTTCTAATGGTTCAGCATTATCTAACAACTCTATGTATCCCTCAGTTTCATCATCCAATTCCTTCTCTATCTATCAACTGTTAAAGCATATTCAAGTTCGTCTTTAACTTCATCCTGCAAAAAGGCATCATAAACAATAGTATCAATATGGTCAATAGAAGAACATTCATCAATTGAGGATATAGAAGGTAAAGGGGAGGAATCAAATACTCTAAAATTAACAGTTTCACCCAAAACTGTCATAGTTAGACTTTCACTATGGACATCTATAATTGTCTTAGTAGTGGCCATAAATGGTCTACCAAGAAGAATAGTGTGCTCTTTGTCCATAGACGGATTCTCCTGTATATCCAACACAACAAAATCTACAGGTATAATCAACTTATCAACCTGTACTAGCAAATCCTCTACCATTCCCTTAGGATATTTCACAGATCTATCAGCTAATTGTAGGGACATGGTAGTATGTTTCAATTCCCCTAGACCTAGTTGCAAATAAATCAAATATGGCATTAAGTTTATGCTTGCACCTAAATCTAGCATGGCTCGTACCACTTTCTTATTCCCCAAAGTAATGTTAATGTTAAAACTCCCGGGATGCTTAAGTTTAGGTGGTAAACGTTGTTGAAGAATTGAGCTAGAAATTTCAGAAACAACTATCCTCTCATTTAAACCATACTTTCTCTTCCTAGTATTTAGATCTTTGAAAAACTTTGCATAGGAAGGCACATTTCTAATAACATCCAATAAGGGTAGATTTATTTGAACTTTAGAAAGCATGTTAAAAAGATCAGAAAATTGCTTATCCTATTTATCGTCCTTGAGACGGTGTGGAAAAGGTACCGGTGGTCGGCAAGGCTCTGATGATTTGTGCAATTGGGGAGCGGTAGATGACTCTCCATTTGATTCCTTTAAAGATTCATCTTCCCTAGCCTTGGGTGTATCACTCTCTTTGGGTATTGCATTGCCTTCCTCCATGTTTCTTGCATTAAAAGGTAGATCATTAGATATTTCAGGTAAATTTTTAGTTACGATCTTACCACTGCGAAGGACCGTGACCACCTTCGCTTGCTCGGGTTGGCTCGGTAGTTTTCCTTTTTCTTGACGTTGGAGGTGCTCCGCCAATTGTCCTACTTTGCCTTCAACCCTTTTCATCGAAGCCTCCAATGAGTCCAATCTTTGAGTACTCTTCATTTGATTTTCCTGACTAACTTGAATGAATGCGTTCAAGTTGTCCTCCAAGCTTGGTTTGTTGGGAAGAGTAAGCTGTGGATTGTTGTTTGAATGGTTGTTGTTGTTGGGATGATGTGGGAAGTTATTTTGAGCATAGCCTTGATTGTTATTCCCCTTCCAAGAGAAGTTGGGATGATTTCTCCAACCGGGATTATATGTGTTCGAATAAGGATCATTCCTTGGCCTCAGTTGGTATCCCTCCATAGCATTAGCTTTCTCGTAACTTGTACCTACATTTTGATCACAAACAAAAGGACAAATATTAGCACCGTGTCCGTAAGTACTACAAATACTGCATACCTCTTGAGTTGGTGTGTTCTTGGAGGTGAGGAGCGCGATTTGTTTTGTAAGCTCCGCAATTTGCATTGCCATGTCATTTCCCGGAGCTACCTCGTTAACTCCCATCCGCCGTCCTTTAGAGCTCTTTTGTTGGGAATTAGCACCCAACATCTCATATAGATCATACGTCTCATTAGCGGTCTTTTCTCCCATTACTCTCCCGCGACATTATCAATAGTGAATTGACATTGTTGTGTCAACCCGTCATAGAAAAATTGATTCTGGAGTTGCAAAGGAAAGTGATGGTGTGGCCACTGTATCAGAAGTAATTTGAAGCAATCCCACGCCTCATGAAATGGTTCTCCATCCATTTGAGAGAACGTTGCAATTTTGGTCCTTAGGTCCGCAGTCTTTTGGTGGGAATAGAATTTTCCCATGAACTTGTTGAACACTGCGTCCCAGGTTGAAAGAGATCCAGGCAGAAGAGTCATAAGCCATGACTTGGCCTTGTCTTTGCGCGTGTACGGGAAACACCTCATCCTCAGCTGATCCTCATTTAGCCCCTGTAGCGGAAAAGTCTGCACAGTGGCATAGAAATCACGAATAAAAGTTAGAGGATCTTCGTTAGGAATCCCATAAAATGATGGTAACATATTAAAATGTATATTCTTAATCTCATAATTTCGAGCTGCTTCCCCTAATTGGATGCAAGAAGTTGCAGTGCCAATGATTGGCCTTGCATACTCCTTCATCGTCATCTCTCTGTGTGGAGGTAGATGTTCTCCCATAATTGGTGGATGCTCTTCCTCCAAAATGTTAGCATCGAATGGTCTCAAATGAGCGCGCTTCTTGTTGATGTTATCTATCAACGGCACGATTGGATTTCCAAGAGATCTCCTACTGTGCATGCACAATCAAAAACAACAATAAATCAGAGCACCAGACACTATAAGACTCCAACGAGTAACAAAAACACAAAAATAAAAAAAAATGAAGAAAATGACAAAGACTAAAAATTAAGTAAGTAAACTAAAAAGAAAACAATTAACAATTTCAAAAACGCCAATTCCCCGGCAACGGCGCCAAAAACTTGATGCACAAAAACTTGAAAACCAATTTTGTATTTGTAAAAGCTCGCAAGTGCACGAGTCACTTGTAGTAAGCGACAAGTATACTCCCAAGATCGTCTCTCAAAGGAATTGCGGTGGTTTTTAAAAGAGTTAAACGTAATCTAAAACGTAACGATAGAATAAATCCTAAACACTCTAATCAAAGATTGGTTTAGAAAACGGTTGCTAAAAATGTAATTACTTAAAATAAATAAATAAACGAGTAAAGAACGATGTCGAAACTATATGATGAACTAGTGTGGGAAATTAGTTAGTGAACTAAGTATGGATAAATTGGTTTACGTGGTCTCCTCAATCAAGCGTATTAAGTGAATTTGTTGATTCTTTTCACTAATCCTAGAAAATCCCAAATCAATGGTGATTTTCCTTTAATTAACTAATTAGCTTCTTTGATCCGGACCGTTAATTAGTTAATTAGCATTAATCTCAGAAAAGGTAATTTAATCACTTAAATTAAGACAAGTCAATGCACTCAATTTAAGTTCATGCTCAAGAATGCCCAATTAAACTTAGATGGCGTTTCTAAAGTCCAATCCTAAAATAGTCTCGAACATTCATAATTAAATTGGCCAAAAATAATTAATGAATATAGATGTTAACAAACAATGAGCATGAAACAAATTACTCAAGTAATAATCAAACCACATAAATAATATCCATTCAAAGTCACATCCCTAAATTCCCACACACAAGGGTTTAGCTACACATAATCAAACTCAAATCCAGATTTTTCATTATAAATGACATCAAAAGAATTCTAATGAGAAGGAGAAGGATTACAAATAAGAATCTACCAATTTTCACTCTTCCAACAAGATCCTTGATGTTGGATGATCACCTATTTCAAGTCTCTTGATGAAGCTCCAATTGAATAGCCTTTGATGAAGTAACTTCTCTCTCAAAATTGTATGAACAACCTGAATTCGGCACTGTTCACGCACTGTTCACCCTTGGTGTCTTGTGTGTTCGTAGGAGGCTGAATATGTTCTGATATGGGGTTGTGTCAAATTAGGTCTCTTTTATGTAAGGGTTTCCAAAGAATATGTGCATGTGTGGCTGAGGAAAAATTGCAATCCGAGTGTGCGGGCCGCGGCGTGCATTTTTTCATGCCGCGGCGCAGCATGTCATTCTGAACTACGAACAAAAACAGAAACCTCCCCGCCGCGGTGCAAAATAATCATGCCGCAGCGCACAATGTTTTCATGATTTCCCAGGATGCAACCCGAGAGCCCCTCGCTGCGGCATATGGTTTCTTCGCTGCGGCGCGAATTTTTGTAATGCTATGTAAGTGCCCTTACATAATTCGCTGATTCTCGATATAAGGGCTTACGTTCTTAAGCTCTTGTTGGTCCCCCTTACATAGTGATTTGCACCCAATGTAAGGCTTACATTCTTTAACACTTTTGCTTCATTTTTGCTCTCTTTTTCCACATTCTTCCCAAACCAACTTTGACCTGCAAAACAGTAGAATACCCTCTAAAACAAGATTATATCAAGATTAAATGCAAAATGAATACTTAAAAACGTAACAAATAGTAGGTCAAAATAGTGTTCATCAGTGGTACAAAAACAAGTCCTAGTACAAAAACAAGTGAGCTGGTTGGCGTAGTACACATCTTTTCCTGCACGAAAAGCGTTGTTTTACGAACCTTATACATGCCCCTTACATAATGGCTGATTTCCAATGTAAGGCTTATGTGCCTTAGCTTTTGTTTGTGCACCTTACATAATGAATGGTATTCAATGTAAGGCTTACATTCCTTTGCCCTTTTTACTCAATTTTCACTCTCTTGGATCATTTAAGTTCACAATTCATTCCAAAATTATTTGGACCTACAAAACATGAAAATATCCTCCAAAATAGGATTATATCGAATTACAACATTAAATAAATACTTAAAAACATAACAAATATAGGTCAAAATAGTGTTCATTAAATTACTCATACCTACATTTTGCTAGTCCTCGAGAAAAACTAAAACTAAAAGGACAAGTAACAAAACTAAGAACTAAAATCAATAAAATTTTTCATGCTTCAATTTCTTTTAAAATCATAATCAAGATTTATGCACAAGTTCATCCAGCTTCTGAACACATTAAAGTTCACTAAGCAATGTAGTTTCACATCACAAATCTTTACTCCAATACCAAACACATATCATCATTGATTCCCCCAAACCTAGAATTAAGAATTTGAATTTGCTTCAACTCTATTCTTCACAAGATTTACTCTTTGAATCACATTGATCCTAAGGGTTCAAACACTCAACAAAGTATATGCAAATAGAATGATAGGGTTGTATAACATGGATCTCATGAAAGAAATCAAATGATAGGATTTATGAAGAAATCACATCACTATTCTCATGCCTCAGTTAAAATCATCAAGCAAAAATTTCAAGTATGTGCCTTAAAATGAATGAAAATGCATTGATTTAAGGGAATTTATTTTCTATTTTCCTTTTGTAATAGCCATCTCACCACTTCAAGAACTATAGAGTCATAATAAATTTTTTTTTATGACCCATATACATGTGTATTTTGTGAAAGAAAATTATGGCTCTTTTTGTGTTGGATTAAAGAATCCTCATATATCTCTTTTTAAGTCAAGCATGTGTGAAATGAGCATATTCTCTAAATTTTACTCAAATCGTTTAATCTAAATAATACAAATAAGTATATGAAACTTCATCAAACAAAAAAAATCCTAGTCTTCAATGCAAAAATCTGTAGAGATCATCTAACAATTTGAAATAATAAAAAAACTGTTTAAAAGAGTTGAAGAACGATTGTCTCTCAGAATGAAACGCTATTGGCATCATAATCATCTTACTAGATAGTCTCCTCTATTTGATTCCTAAACACTAAATTTGGGTTCATCTCAAATCCAACATTTAAAGCATGAAACATAGATTGCAAATAAAAACCAATCTTTATAGCAAGCCATAAATATGATTAAAAGATTGATCAAACAATGCATAAGGACTTGATTATTTATCAAAAATTGACCAAAAGCATGATAAATGTGTATCAAATTTTTTTTATTGGACCTATTTGCACCCACCAAACCTAAACTAAATATTGTCCTCAAGGCTTTAAACTAAGTAAAACTTCAAAAATGCGTATAAAAGGAGAAAATAGAAAACTAACCAAACTTAAAGAAAGGAAAGATATTACCTAAAATAGTGGGTTACCTCCCACCAAGCACTTAGTTTAACGTCTTAGGAAGATGTTGCTTAAGGCTATGGTATTTGCACTTCAATGCACACAACATCCCCATTGTTAATGACTCCTTCCAAATAAGGCTTCGTACGGTGTCCGCTCACTTTCAAGGTCATTTTAGTTTTTGGATTCAACAATTTTAATACTCCATTGGAGAGACATGAACAATTTGAAATGGTCCACTCCATCATGATCTAGAAACAATTTAAAATGAGAGTTAAAACAAAAGTACCTTCATTCCAGCTTAAAGAGACTTAAGAATGAGCCCTTTTGTCATGGTAAAACTTGGTGTGTTCCTTGTAAATCTTTACATTTTCATAGGCTTCATTTCTAATCTCTTCAAGTTCAACAACTTGAAGTAAGTGTTTCTCTCCTGCTTGTTTGTAGTCCAAATTCAATTGTTTGATGGCCCAAAATGCCCTATGCTCAAGCTCAACAGGCAAGTGATATGCCTTTCCATAAACCAATTGATATGGGCTTATGATAAACCTGCAATTACTTGCATATCAATAACCCTATTAAAGTAGTAATGGACAAATAAGAGATCGTTATGGACTGCGGATTGAAGGGACACCTACAATAAGTGTTAGTATAATTAATACTCATAAGTATACAATGTGTACACGAATTTATGCGGGTTTGGAATTGGTTTTAAATTAAAAGCAAAACAAAAATTATATACAAGTGATCATCTCTATTCACACAACCATAGATAACCAAGCATTCGATCAAACTATCATGACAAATAGCAACAAATTCACTTCCAAAAGCATCCATAAGAATTGAACCCTTGAGAATAAGGGCAACAACCTCAAATACCCAACATATTCTTCTAATGTCTCTAAGATAGGAAACGTCCATCACCTAGATATTTTACCCGACTTAAACAAAGGAGAAACGTCTGACTGTGTAAAAATCAAAGTAGATCATGAAGCTTTCATGAATATAATTCAAACACAAGCTAAGACTATAGGTCTCAAACCATAAAAAATAACCTTGCAATACTCACACACACTTTTACAAGTTTCAACTCTTAATTAGAACCTCATAAGGATCACCCTATGAGAATCCTAATAGACAATATGATACTTTTCACCACCATATAGAAAATGTTCATATGTAGTACTACTAACTACCAATGATTTATAAACCCTTTATGTTTTGAACCATATAAGACTACATATCTAAATTTGAGTGAAAATTCTTACACATAATCATAGTTCATGAATTCATAACTACGTATCATTAACAATCCAATTTCATGCTTTAATCAAATATGAAAATAAACAAGACTTATAGCAAATAAATCATATTTCCAATAAAAGAATCCAAAACAAATAATTTCAATACAATAACAAGAAGAATTAAAAACAATAAACATAAAGATTACACTTTTTAAACTTGAGAATTCTTGGTAATGATCCTCACAGCCTTGAGAAGTCTTGATGATAATCTTTTACTCTAAGGTTAATGCAAATGAAGATATGATTTTGAGAGGTGAAGCCTTACTTCTTATATAGAAGAATTGGTTGGCTATCTTCTCATCATTTTTCAATGTGGGACTAAATATTCTTGTATAGGAAATTTTTTTTGCTAATTTTTGCTTTAATTTCAATGTGGGATTTGGTGTACTCCTTTGAGTTGAATTCAGAGTCAAGGATTTCGGCCATACTGACCCTTTCTCACTAAAACGACTATATCTTAGGCTTTAAAATAGATATGATCGAGTTCTTGGATGTTCTAGAAACTAGACACATAGGGATTTCCAATGATACCTCATTGATTATTTTTGGACTTTTGAGCTGTCCGGTAGAGCTCTACGAAGTTGGACTATGAAATTTGGCAAAATTCTAATTTCCTTCCATTTTGAGTTATATTTTGATTTTTAATGTCTCTTGGCCTGCACTCCTTCCTTTTTAAGTGTAGCACTCCCTAAACTGTCCAATTTGATGAGGATAATGAAAATTCCCTACAAAATAAGAGTTTATAAGCAAAGGAAAGTTTCCATTCTTCGAACAAGAAAGTTACTATAAGTAGGAAACGCTCAAAAACTTCATTTATGCTCATTTCTGTACACCAATGCTATCTAGGGACTCATATCAACAAACATAGCTAAAAGTAGCACAATTAAGATGAAAGTGTAACCAATTGAGGAAGGAAATATATTAAAAAGGCCACCCAAAGTGTTTCTATCAAATTCCCCCACACTTAGCTTTTGCTAGTCCCTTAACAAAACCAAACATCAACCAAGAACTTCATTTACTCACAAGTGCAAAAAACACTAATAAACTAACTTTATTGCCCTTAACATTTGTCTCAAATTCGTACTCTTATGGCATTAAGATTTTTACATTTAATCCAAAAATCAAAACAAGAAACTTAAGAGTTTAATTGGCATGTATGATCCTCATATGATCATGTAAGACATGGTAGAATAATGGTGAATTGATGAGTTCTCAAAAAGCACTAATATTTCGTGATTAATTATGCTTAATTGTTTAAAATATAGATTTGTTATGATTGTTTATTCGATTAATTTCATAAATCTATCCATTCAGAATCACGGGTATGTTTTAGTGCATTTCAGGTGTTTTTAGCGTCAAATGAGCAAATAATGAAAACACGCAAAGACAGAACACTTACGGCGCTCGGATCATGAGTTACGGGTTAAACGAGACAAATATGTAAGCCTTACATAACGAGCCATCACATATGTAAGGGGGTAAACAGGAAGAAAAGGAAAGCAACACGCACCGTGGCGAGGAAAAGTCATGTCGCGGCAGAGAGCTCTCGGGTTTTGACATTATTTTCAGAATTTGTGTTGCGCCGTGGCGGGGAAATGTGTGCCGCGGCGCGCCTATTCCTATGGCAATCAGGATTCGTGTAAACCCTTACATCTATAAATACTCCCTTAGACTCCCCCTTACATACAACTCGAACAACTAGAACACAACTCTTACACATTACAATTTTGCGACCAAACACTACATTCAATTAGCTTTGGGAGTTTTGCTACACTAAAACGAAGCGAGAGAAACTATTCTAAGGATCCAAGGAAGCCGTCGACGATCGAAGATAAAGCTTTTGGAGAAGAACGCTATCCCATCCATAAGCGGTATTTAGATCTAGGTTTTCCTTGTTGTTATAGAATTCTATTTTCTTCTTCTTTCGTTGAAGTGTATGATCATATTTTATTTGTCTATGAATATTAATATGAACATGAGCGGCTAATTTCATTATGGATGTTTAGTTTGTGTTGCCATGTTTGCTAGAATTGTGTATGGTGTATATTTTATTGATTTAATATAAATGAATTACCTTTTGATTAAGAGCATGTTTAGATATTTAATTATGAATTATCATGGGTCAATTTGAGATTCGTAGTTAGGTTGAAAAATCTGAGAATTTAGTTATAGGAATGTCACCTTAACTTAATTCTGAAACACTTAATCAAAGTTTCAAATTAGTGACTTAGTCATAGCATTAGTTTGATTGGCATTTATTTCCTTGCGCATAATTTGATTGCTATTTGATTTACCCCGACCGAAGGCAGTTAATTAGTTAATCAACAATGAGATTTACCCTGACCGAAGACAGTCTCGTAATTAAAAGGAAAGCCAGTAATATTGTTTATTTAGAACGTTCATGTTGTTTCACCATACCTTTTCGATGCAAGCATGGTCAACCAAGCTAAACGTCCATACATCCTCTATTGATCTTCAAATCTATTTGAATTGATTCTGAACTTGCAATATTGTTTTCGTTAATTGTTCATACCATTGATCTTGTCACAATTCCAACTTGTTTACAGTTTTATTAGATTTAGCATTCTAGTTATTTAGAATTTAGTTTTACTAGAACTCTATTTAATTAGTATTTTAGTTGCTTTAGGATTCTAGTTACTTAAGAGTTTTAGTTTCACTAGAAACTCTATTTAATTAGTGTTTTATTTTTGTTAGAACTCTATTTAGATTAAGAAGACAGTTATTTAGAACCACTGCAATTCCTTGAGAGACCGACCTTGGAAGTTGCTTATCACTTTTCTATGAGTGATTCGTACACTTGCGAGTACTAAATTTATCACATCATGAATCAATGGAGCTTAACATGTTTTAGACCAGTTCAAATTTATTCTCACCAAGGTATGTACTCTATTTGAACTCAGATGTAAGGCTCATGCTTAAAAGCTTTTCACTCAGTGATATGTGAGAGAACAAATTGTAAGGCAACAAATAACTCACATATATAAGAAACAAAGGAACTTTAGTGAAATAACTTTCATAAACCTCATGAAGGATACCAATTACGTGCACAAATGGACCTAAACCTTATGCTCATTTGTGTGAATAATCTCCAACAGATCAAGGGTTGCCCATTTTAAGGATCAAAAAGGACTTGATAAGGGTTGTAATGGGGCTAGGCTAGAGGTTTATGAAATGAATGGATAAGGAATTCATAGATCTAGCATAACACAAATAAGTCGTCTTATAAAGTCATTAAGGGCCAAATTTCATCATGTTGGGCCTAGAAATCAATCTTAACTATCTGGGAATAGACATAGGTCAAAAATTAGGACTTGGCCTTCATATAGATGATGCATTCCGGTCCCACTATTTTATTTATTTTTTGTTTTATAGAAAAAAAAAATTTCTTTTCCCTCTTTCTTTTTCTAACATCACGACAAACAATGCATTTTCTTTTTCTTTTGCTTTTCTGTTTAACACCCTCACACTTGTTTATAAACATCTCCACAAAGATAATAAAGTTGTGCTCTACTTGATCAAGGTAGAGGTATACTACACTAAGCTCATGGTAGAGATACTAAGGATGATGAAACAAAGGCTCTTCACATGTAAAGCTCAATGGGATTAAAACTAAGGTGTGCATCTTGTGCACACAAACGTGGATACATGGTAATTTAGATATGGTGGATATCCTAGGTGCCTTTATCCTTTCCAAAATCAGGGCATATTATGATTCAAAGCTTTGAAAATCACATAAATAAGTTCTACCAAGGTCTTTAGTCCATTACAATTCTATGGCATGCAATTGATCAAATTGAAGGACCAATGAGGCTTAGCAACAGATTATAGCCAAAGAATTTATGATTTCATATTAATTCTCAACAAAGAATACATATAGAGGCTCAAAAGCTCACATAAAGATTCATATGAGTCAAAACAACTCTTGGCATGCTGAAATTTGTACCAAAGTTCAATTCCTCATCTTCTACAAGTCATATGATTCCCAATTAACCGAAGAATGCATGTAGATATCATTATGATCTTATGTTCTTCATTTAGCCATAATTTCAAAGATATGTTCATCCTAGACAGCTAAAGGCATCCTAAGACTCAAAACAAAACAAAAAGACTCAAAACTAACCTAAAAAGCAACAAAATTTTTTTTTTATTTTTTTATTTTAAAAAGATGAATTAAAGCACGCCAACATGTAAATCCTCCCCCACACTTAAACTCTACATTGTCCTCATTGTAACAGAATAAAGCATGTTATATAGAATATAAACATGTTGAAGGTATTAACAATAAAAGGAACACACTAAAAAGAAAATAAAAAAATTGAAATAACATATATACTTCAATCAAAAGAATTACAGGGATAGAAATGCAAATCTATGTTGATGGCTCCTCCGCATCTTCTGAATGAATTGGGTTACCTCCCAAGTAGCACTTAATGTTTATAGTCTTCAGCCCAGACTCTTCATCCGCACTTACTGAATAGGTGGTGGGTTCTGGAGATTCATTTCCTCCACATCCTGCTTCTCAAAACTCTCATAATAAGGTTTTAATCGATGGCCATTCACCTTGAACTCATTTCCCACTGTTGTACTCTTTATCTGCAATGCTCCATAAGTAAAAACATTAGTAACAACAAGTGGTCCAATCCCTCTAGAATTCAACTTACCATGAAAAAGTTTAAGTCTGGAATGGTAGAGAATGAAGTTTTGTCCTTTGGTGAAGCACTTTCTTCTGATCATCTTGTCATGGAAAGCCTTAGCTTGTTCCTTGTAGAAGCATGTAGAGTCATAGGCTTCATTTCTTATTTCCTCGAGCTCATTCAACTGAAGCTTTCTATGTAAACCTACTTCATCAATATCCACATTAAATTTCTTCCCTACCCACCATGCTCTATGCTCAAGCTCAACTGGAAAATGACAAGCTTTATCATAAATCACTCTTAATGGAGACATCACAATTGGTGTCTTGTAAACTGTCCGATAGACCCATAACGCATCATCAAGTTTGAAACTCCAATCCTTGCGTGTTGGCCCAACAGTCTTTTCTAAAATTCTTTTGATTTCTTGATTTGAAACATCTACTTGTCCACTAGTTTGTGGGTGATATGGTGTTCTAATCTTATGGGTGATGTGATATTTCCTAAGTAAAGCTTCAATCCTTTGGTTGCAGAAGTGAAAACCACCATCACTAATGAGCACTCGTGGCATTCTAAACCTGTTAAATATGCTAGTCCTTAAAAATCTTGCAACAACTTTAGAATCATTAGTTCGGGTGGCTTTTGCTTCCACCCACTTCGAAACATAATCCATAGTTAACAAAATTTACGTGAAACCATTTGATGAAGGGAAAGGTCCCATGAAATTAATTCCCCATATATAAAAAATTTCGACAACACTTACATTATGTAGAGGCATTTGATCTCTTGGACCAATATTTCTTATCCTTTGACATCTGTCCCATGACAAGCAATATTTATATGCATCCTTAAAAATGGTAGCGAATAAAATCCACAATCTAGCACCTTAAGGGTTATCCTACGAGCTCCAAAATGGCCACCAGAAGAGTCAGAATGCCAAAATGCAAGTATGGATCTATGTTCAGAATTAGGAACACATCTCCTAATTATTTGATCAGCAAAATGTTTCCACAAATAGGGTTCATCCCAAATATAATGCCTAGCCTGTGAGACTGAAGTTTCTCTCTACTAGCACGAGATAAATAAATAGGAAATTCCTTAGTTACAATGTAATTGACAATATCTGCATACCAAGGATCTATTACCTCAATCCCAAAGATTTTTCAATTTGGGAATGATTCTTGCAATGGTAGGGAATCTTCCTCATGAATAATTCTACTTAAGTGATCAGCCACGACATTCTCGCATCTCTTCTTATTCTCAATCTCAAAATCAAAATCCTGAAGTAAAAGCACCCATTTGATTAGCCTTGGTTTTGCATCTTTCTTTTTCATGAGGTACTTAAGTGTACATGGTCAGTGTAAACAGTAACTTTAGTTTGCAATAAATAAGATTGAAATTTATCTAAGGCAAAAACAACAGCTAGGAGGTCTTTTTCTGTTGTTGAATATTTTAATTATGCATCATTAAGAGTACTAGAGGCATAATAGATAGCATGGAGTTTCTTGTCCATCCTCTGTCCCAAAATTGTGCCAACAACATAGTCTAAGGTATCATACATCATTTTAAAGGGCAATGATCAGTCTAGAGGGCACATCATGGGAGTAGTTGTCAATAACTCCTTCAGTTTCTCAGAAGCGTCCTTGCACTCCTTATTAAACACAAAGGCTACATCCTTCTTAAGTAGTGAACACAAGGGTCTAGCTATCGTAGAGAAAGAAACCTGCAAGACCAAGGAATGAACTTCCCTCATAGTTGTGGCGCAGGGTAAGTGACGCACAAGATCAACTTTAGCCATTTCTACCACAATCCCTCTAGCAGACACTATATGGCCTAGAACAATCCCTTGTGTCACCATGAAGAGGAACTTTCCCCAATTCAAAACAGGGTTAGTTTCAATACATCTCTTCAGAATGTGTTCCAAATTCTCCAAACATGCATCAAAATTCTTACCAAAAACACTAAAGTAGTCCATAAAGAATTCAATAATGCTTTCAATGTAGTCAAAGAAAATGGATATCATACAACATTGAAACGTACCAGGGGCATTGCATAACATAAAGGGCATACGACGATAGGCAAACGTACCAAAAGGGCTAGTGAAAGTGGTCAACAAATCTGATTATAATCACTATAACCATCCAAGAAACAATAGAAAGGATAAGTAGCTAACCTTTTGTGCATCTGATCAATTAAGGGTAAGGGAAAGTGGTCCTTCCTTGTGGTGGCATTGAGGTTCCTATAATCAATGCAAACACGATATCCAGTAACAACTCTTTGAGTCACAAGCTCATTATTAGCATTGTTCACAACAGTCACACCACTTTTCTTGGGAACAACTTGAATTGGAGAGATCCATTTGCTGTCAGAAATAGGGTAAATGACCCCGCAATCCAAGAGCTTGATTATCTCTTTCTTCACTACCACCATCATAGGGGGATGGAGACATCTCTTGGCCTCCATGGTAGGCTTGGCACCATCTTCTAGCAAAATTCTGTGGACACAAGTCATTGGACTTATTCCTTTGATATCTGTGAATGTCCAACCAGTTGTAGTTTTGTACTTCTTTAGCACTTCCACAAGCTTTGCTTCTTATCTATCCTCCAATTTTGAGGACACAATGATTGGTAAGGTCTCATTTTCTCCCATATATGCACACTTCAAACATCAGGTAAGGTTTGAGTTCAAGTTCTAGAACTTGCTCAACCAAAGGTAACAACTTGTTAATAGAAATAGGAATAGCTAAAGATAGTGATAAACACTATTTTGGACCTAATATTTGTTAGTTTTTAAATATTTATTTCATGATTTATTTTGATATTACTTTGATTTGGAGGGTATTTTCATGTTTTGTAGGTTCAAGCAAGTGTGAGATGAATAGTGGAGCTAGTGGTGAAAAAGAGCTAAAGAACGTAAGCCTTAGTTTAGGAATCAGCAAATATGTAAGGGACACATACAAAGCATGTAAGACAGGTTGTACTACGACAGAAAAATATATGTGTTGTGGCAGTTCATTGTCTATTTTTACTATGGAAGCCAAAAATCAACGTGTGCTGAAGCGAAAGAAAATATGTGCCGCAGCAGTGAAGTCCCTGTTTTTACTATGGAGTTCCATTTTCACCAGCTCCACGACAGAGGAAAATGCGCCTCTACCTCGGCACAGGTTTTCTACCAGCCCAGATTTTCATCCCGCTCCGCAATAGGAGAAAACGTGTATTGTGGCTCGCGAACCCAAACGAGACTTACACGCCCAATTTTTTATACACTCCTCCACACTCCTAACCTAACCTATAAATACAACACAAAAACCTCTCCACTCACAGCGTGAGCAGTAGCTGAATCTCCTTCTTCTCCACCTCTAGAGAGAGAAACTCCTCCATTGAAGCTCCTTAAAGAACCATTGGAAGAGGTGACCATCCAACTCCAAGAAGGGTATTGCAAAAGTGGAAATATGGGTATCTCCATTGTTTGTAACTTTCTTTCTCTCTTGAATTCTAAGAATGCTTATTGTAATAAAAAACATTGAATCAGACTTTATTATAAGTAGTTAAACTCTTTGTATGGGATTTATTGATGCTTCAATGAGTGGATGAATAATGTTGTGATTTAATTTGTATTAAAGTGATTTATGTCTTGTTCATGATTAATTTTGATCATTTTAGTTTATGAGCATTAGAAAATATATTGGAACTGAGTATTAGAGACATCATTGATGAGTGCTCGAAAATCACTAATATTTCGTGATTAATTGTGCTTAATTGTTTAAAATATAGATTTGTTATGATTGTTTATTTGATTATTTTCATAAATCTATCCATTCGGAGTCACGGGTATGTTTTAGTGCATTTCAGGTGTTTTTAGCGTCAAATGAGTCAAATAATGAAAACACGCAAAGACGAAACACTTACGACGCTCGGATCACGAGTTACGGGCTAAACGAGACAAATATGTAAGCCTTACATAACGACCCATCACATATGTAAGGGGGTAAACGTGAAAAAATTGAAGACAACGCGCGCCGCGGCGAGGAAAAGTCATGCCGCGGCGGGGAGCTCTCGAGTTTTTACATTATTTCCAGAATTTGTATTGCACCGCGGCGGGAAAAATGCATGCCGCGGCGCGCCTATTCCTATGGCAATCAGGATTTGTGTAAACCCTTACATCTACAAATACCCCCTTAGAGTCCCCCTTACATACAACTCGAATACAACTCTTACACACAATAATTTTGCGACCAAACAAGCAATTCAATCAGTTTTCGGAGCTTTGCTACACTCAAACGAAGCGAGAGAAACCATTCTAAGGATCCAACGAAGCCGTCGACAATCGAAGATAAAGCTTTTGGAGAAGAACGCTATCCAATCCATAAAGCGGTATTTAGATCTAGGTTTCCTTGTTGTTGTAGAATTCTATTTTCTTCTTCTTTCGTTGGAGTGTATGATCATATTTTATTTGTCTATGAATATTAATATGAACATGAGTGTCTAGTTTTATTATGGATGTTTAGTTTGCGTTGCCATGTTTGCTAGAATTGTGTATGGTGTATCTTTTATTGATTTAATATAAAAAAATTACTTTTTGATTAAGAGCATGTTTAGATATTTAATTATGAATTATCATGGACCAATTTGAGATTTGTAGTTAGGTTGAAAGATCTTAGAATTTAGTTATAGGAACGTCACCTTAACTTTATTCCGAAACACTTAATCAAAGCTTCAATTTAGTGACTTAGTCATAGCATTAATTTGATTGGCATGTTTTTCCTTGCACGTCCCGACCGTACGCAGTTAATTAGTTAATCAACAAAGAGATTTACCCCGACCGAAGGCAGTCTCGTAATTAAAAGGAAAGTCGGTAATTTTGTCTATATAGGACGTTCATGTTATTTCACCATACCTTTTCGATGCAAGCATGGTCAACCAAGCTAAACGTCCATACATCCTCCATTGATTATCAAATTTATCTGAATTGATTGTTACTTGCGATTTTGTTTTCGTTTAATTGCTCGTACTTTGTTCCCGTTACAAATCAAACACCTTTTTACAGTTTTACTAGCTTTAGGATTCTAGTTACTTAGAGTTTTAGTTTTACTAGAACTCTATTTAATTAGTGTTTAGTTTCATTAGAACTCTATTTAGATTAAAAAGTTAGTTATTTAGAACGACTGCAATTCCTTGAGAGACCGACCTTGGAAGTCGCTTATCATTTTTCTACGAGTGATTCGTACACTTGTGAGTACACAATTTAACACATCAAGTTTTTGGCGCCGTTGCCGGGGAATTGGCATTTTGAATAATTTTCTTTTTAACTTTTAGAGTTTCTGATTTATTTTTTATTTGTTTATTTATTTTATTTATTTATTTTTATTCAAAAATACAAAAAAATAAAAGAAATCAAAAAATAGTACTTAATTTTCCAATTTCACTGCTGCCTTGATCTTTGTTTGCTTTTTATTTGTGCATGCAGGGTAGGAGATCACTTAACAAGGAACTCTCTCCTTTCATTGATAACATTCATAGAGTCAAACACCGATCAAAGAAACTGGATAATCAATTTCAAGAGGAAGAAGTCCACCAACAATTGCAAGCAGCAATGGGTGACAACGTAGCTAGGCAGATAATGAACAAAGAGTTTGCAAGACCTATCATTGGGACCGCCACATCGTGCATTCGACTTACAGAGGCAGCTAGGAATTATTAATTGAAAAATATTCATTATTCCATGCTTCCCTCCTTTTACGGTATCCCTAATGAAGATCCTTTAAATTTTAAGCGTGAACTATATGCTACTGTGGAAACCTTTCCACTGCAGGGACTTAGTGAAGATCAACTATGCATGAGGTGTTTTCCATACATTCTCAAGGATAGAGCTAAGTCTTGGCTAATGGCATTGGCACCCGGTTCTTTGGCCACTTTGGACGATGTTTACAACAAATTTATGGGTAAGTTCTATTCCCATCAAAAGACATCTAACCTAAAAACAAAAATTGCTACTTTTTCACAGATGGACGGAGAACCCTTCCACGAGGCTTGGGACAGATTCAAATTGCTTTTGATACAGTGTCCACATCACCACTTCCGTTGCAGTTATAGAATCAGTTTTTCTATGACGGATTGACGCTACAATGTCAATTCACTGTTGACAATGCTGCAGGAGGAGCAATGGGTGAGAAAACAGCGGATGAAACTTACGAACTATTCGAGATGTTGGGAACTAATTCCCAACAAAAGAGTGCTAGAGGAAGAAGAGCTGGAGTCCACGAATTAGGCTCCAACAATGAAATGGCATGCAACATGCTGAATTTACGAAACAAGTGCAACTTCTCACTACCTCCAACATGAATCAATTGCCAAAACATGAGGTATGTGGAGTTTGTGGTTCATATGGACATGGAGCTAACGTTTGTTCTTTTACAGGTGATCCTTATGCAGGTACTACTGAAGAGGCAAATTTAATGCAAGGGTACCAACCTAGACCTAGGAACGACCCTTATTCAAATACCTACAACCCTGGATGGAGGAATCACCTTCACTTTTCTTGGAAACAAAACAATAGCCAACCGTTTGTCCAAAACCAAACACAAGGCCAAGATGTAAACCGACAATTTCCACAAAATAAACCAACCGTAGAGGAAACCCTAAATAATTTCATACACTCCTGCAGTGGAAGGATGGACTCTATGGAAGCTTCATTGAGAAGAGTGGAAATGCAAGTGGGGCAGCTAGCTGAACAAATGCACAAACAAGAGACAGGAAGGCTGCCCAGTCAACCTGAACAAGCGAATGCTATCACGGTTCTTCGGAGTGGTAAGGTTGTTACTAAAAATTTACCTGAACTTTCTAATGATTTATCTTATAGCGCAGGTAACATTTAAGATGACAACAATATTTCTAAGGAATTGGAGGAAAGCAGTGACAAGCATGAAAAGCCTTCAAAGGCGACAATTGGAGAGTCATCTAATCCACCTAAATTACACAAGTCATCAAAGCCATACCGACCACCAATACCATTTCCAAACAGTTTAAAGGACAGTAAGCAAGATAAGTAGTTTTCTAATTTATTTAACATGCTTTCAAAAGTAAATATTAACTTGCCTCTGTTAGATATAATTAGAAACGTACCTTCTTATACAAATTTTTTCAAAGAATTAATCACAAAAAAAGAAGGTATGAGGTTAATGAAAGAGTCAAGGTGTCTCAAATTGCTAGTGCAATGCTTCAACGGAACCTACCCCCTAAGTTAAAAGATCCAGGTAGTTTTATCATTAATATTACTATGGGGGATAGGAAAGTAGCTAAGGCTATGCTTGATTTAGGTGCTAGTATCAATTTGATGCCTTACTCGATTTTCTTGCAGCTAGGTTTGGGAGAGCTAAAACCAACAACCATGTCCCTTCAACTTGCGGACAGATCTATTAAATATCCGAAGGGAATGGTTGAGGACTTACTTGTACAGGTAGATAAGCTTATCATACCTGTTGATTTTGTGGTTTTAGATATGCAGGATAATCCATCTTTGGATAAGGAGCATACAATTCTTTTGGGTAGACCATTTATGGCCACTACTCGAACCATCATTGATGTCCAAAGTGGGAAGTTGACAATGACAGTCTTAGGAGAGACTGTCAATTTTAAGGTTTTTGATTCATCTACTTACCCCTCTATATCTGCTATTGATGAATGCTCATTTATTGAAAGTTTAGATCCTATCATTCATGATACATTTGTGCAGGATAAATTAGATGATAAGTTAGAGGTAACACTTACAGTTGGAGAGGGAAATGACATCTTAGACTATCAGGATAGGGAGTACAGTGATTTATTAGACAATGCCATATCATTTGATGACATTAGTACACCCTTGGATTTATTGGATGTCCCACATGATGATGAGATTGCTCCACCTGATTTGGAACTTAAGAAACTAAACACTCTCTAAAATATGTATTTTTGGGAGAGAGCGAGACTTATCCAGTTATTATTTCATCTATACTCACCCAAAAACAAGAGGATAAACTAGTGAGAGAGCTTAGGAAGTATAGAAAAGTAACAGGAAGGAGTATTGGGGACATCAGAGGCATTAATCTAGAGACGTGTATGCATAAGATCAATTTGGAGGACAATGTTGAACTTGTTAAAGAAGCAATGAGGACACTACCCCAATCTTGGTTGGAGGTGAATGCATTACCCATTTTCAAAAATCCCAAAGAAATAAAAAAATTTAAAATTTTGTGTGTGCCGCGGCAGGGAAAAATTGTGCCGCGGAGAGGACGTTTCTGTTTTAGAATGATTTGTAAAAAAAATTTTGTGCCGCAGCGAGTGTGGCTCTGTTTCACGCATTATTTTTCAAAATTGATCTGTGCCGCGGCGAGGAAAAACCTGTGCCACTGCGCGCCTCTAAATTTTTCTAAAAAATGGGCAGCTCGTGGATTCAAAACTTTCTTCCCCAAATTTCCCTCACCTTTTCTCACTTTCTCTCAAACACTCTCTAATTTTCTCTCCACTTTTCTCCTATTTTCTCACAAAAATCAACCTGAGAACGACAACGAACAAAATGATGATATGGAGGATTGAGCCTCCCATTTGTAATTTTTCTTTTATTTCTTTTTATTTCTTTTATTAATTTATTTTGGGAGTAATTTTCTTTTTCTTTTATTCTCTTTTATTTAGTTTTATTTTTATTTGATTTTATTTGGATTTCTAACTTTGTTTAATGTCTTTGCTTTTCATTTGATTTAGTTATAATTTAAATTTGGATTTGAGTTGTGATGCATATACTTTGAGGTTTCATACATGTTTCTTGCACAATAAATGCTTCATCATGAGAAAAGCGGGGAATAATGAACCGGAACGTACGTGTAGTGCACACAAACTCATACGAAAGGGGGGTAACTTCTCTCACTTTTCTCTTAATTTCTTTTGTTTCTCTTTTTAACATTGAGGACAATGTAGGAATTAGGTTGGGGGTGAGAAAAATACTCCATGAGCATGAAATTAACCAAATTTAAATTTTTAACTTTTGTCACTTGAATTGTGTTAGGTTAGTGTCGTGTCTACTTGCGTCAATCCGGAAGTTTATGATATTAACATGATTGTAATAACGGTGACATATGAGAGAAATTGGATTTTTACCTAAGCAACGAAGCACATAAATGTTAGATTCATCTAATTTGAGGATTTTGTGGTGTATGTGGTAGTTTGCATGGTTAGTATGACTATTTTGATTTGTGTAATGTATGCATGTTCATGATATATTTTAAGTCCCAAAAAGCTCTAGAACTCATTTGAAAACCTATTGAAGCGAAATAATAGAATCAAATGCCACTTAGAAAGTGATTTAGGCCATCTTTGGACCGTTTGGACTTTTCATGCCTCTCCGTATTATTTTATCCATAGTACACCCTTGAACTCAACATTGATATACGTTGTACTACCCTTAGTGATAAGAGTACTCAATGTTATATTTGATTTTCATGAGCAAATTATGTTGTATTTATCTTGCTTCATCACAATAAAAAAAAATGATGATGATGATTGAAATAATAAGCAAGAAAAGTAAAGAAAGAAAATCAAGCAAAAAAATCCAAGGGACATGTGGAATTTATAGGAGGATAAAAAAGAACATTTGGTGGATAAAGTTGAAAATAAGTTTGTGAGATAAGAAGTACTCTTATCCTAGTTGAAAACATCATTTCCGTACTTTCATAATCACATACCTAACCACAATTTTACAAGCTTAATGAAGTCCTATTGATTCTAGGTAGTTTGATTTCTATATTAGTGGAGATAGATTTGAAAAGTGAGCATATGGAGGTTGGAATGCAAAATTCTCATTCATATTTTACTTGCACATTTAGGAGATATTAAAATGTAATCTATGAATATCATGCATGACACGATCAGATAGTGTAACTAACGGGCTTGTGGTTTGATTGGTTGTTCAAAATTCGATTACTAAGATGGGTTTGATGTTTGGACTGTTTTTGAGCTTAAGTGATTTTTAATTATTTCGTATGCCATTTGTTGTTAACAATTTTTGAGACATATGCAAGGATTGATTCAAGTATGTTTTGAGTCTTTATTTAGTTTTGTTAGTTACGATGTTTGCGGGTATCATCACTGAAAACCCTCACGAGACTATAACTCGTCCACTAGGGCCACCTAGGGGTTTAAAGGCTTGTTGCATACGCTAAATGCAACCGTGACAATCTACGGAAGTGATTCTAGTTAGTTTAGTTTATTCGTTTTATTTTAATCTTTAGATCGCTCCTCTTGCTAGAGACTAGCAAGAAGCTGGTTGGGGGTTGCAATGAGTGCTCGAAAAGCACTAATATTTCGTGACTAATTGTGCTTAATTGTTTAAAATATAGATTTGTTATGATTGTTTATTTGATTATTTTCATAAATCTATCCATTCGAAGTCACGGGTATGTTTTAGTGCATTTCAGGTGTTTTTAGCGTTAAATGAGACAAATAATGAAAACTCGCAAAGACGGAACACTTACGGCGCTCAGATCACGAGTTATGGGCTAAACGAGACAAATATGTAAGCCTTACATAACAAGCCATCACATATGTAAAGGGATAAACGTGAAAAAACTGAAGACAATGCGCTCCTCGGAAAGGAAAAGTCATGCCGCGGCGGGGAGCTCTCGCGTTTTTACATTATTTCCAGAATTTGTCTTGCACCATGGCGGGGAAAATGCATGCCGCGGCGCGCCTATTCCTATGGCAATCAGGATTTGTGTAAACCCTTACATCTATAAATACCCCCTTAGAGTCCCCCTTACATACAACTCGAATACAACTCTTACACACAATAATTTTGCGACCAAACAAGCAATTCAATCAGTTTTCGGAGCTTTGCTACACTCAAACGAAGCGAGAGAAACCATTCTAAGGATCCAAGGAAGCCGTCGACAATCGAAGATAAAGCTTTTGGAGAAGAACGCTATCCAATCCATAAAGCGGTATTTAGATCTAGGTTTCCTTGTTGTTGTAGAATTCTATTTTCTTCTTCTTTCGTTGGAGTGTATGATCATATTTTATTTGTCTATGAATATTAATATGAACATGAGTGGCTAGTTTTATTATGGATGTTTAGTTTGCGTTGCCATGTTTGCTAGAATTGTGTATGGTGTATTTTTTATTGATTTAATATAAACAAATTACTTTTTGATTAAGAGCATGTTTAGATATTTAATTATGAATTATCATGAGCCAATTTGAGATTCGTAGTTAGGTTGAAAGATCTTAGAATTTAGTTATAGGAACGTCACCTTAACTTTATTCCGAAACACTTAATCAAAGCTTCAATTTAGTGACTTAGTCATAGCATTAATTTGATTGGCATGTTTTTCCTTGCGCGTCCCGACCGTAGGCAGTTAATTAGTTAATCAACAAAGAGATTTACCCCGACCGAAGGCAGTCTCGTAATTAAAAGGAAAGCCGGTAATTTTGTCTATATAGGACGTTCATGTTATTTCACCATACCTTTTCGATGCAAGCATGGTCAACCAAACTAAACGTCCATACATCCTCCATTGATTATCAAATTTATCTGAATTGATTGTTATTTGCGATTTTGTTTTCGTTTAATTGCTCGTACTTTGTTCCCGTTACAAATCAAACACCTTTTTACAGTTTTACTAGCTTTAGGATTCTAGTTACTTAGAATTTTAGTTTTACTAGAACTCTATTTAATTAGTGTTTTATTTTCATTAGAACTCTATTTAGATTAAAAAGTTAGTTATTTAGAACCACTGCAATTCCTTGAGAGACCGACCTTGGAAGTCGCTTATCACTTTTCTACGAGTGATTCGTACACTTGCGAGTACACAATTTAACACATCAATCATCTTTGCTTAATTTAGAAATCTTGAACAAGAACGTAATCTAAGTTCATTGACTTGTCTTAGATTAGGTGACTAATTTGATTTCCTAAGGATTTATGTTAATTGATTAATTAACGATCCGAATCAACGAAGTTAATTAATGAAATAAGAGAAATTCTCCATTGATTTGGGACTTTCTAGGGTTTATTAGGAAAAATCAATAAATCTAACTTTTTGTGCTTAATTGTGGAATTCACATAAATAATTCTATCTATGATTGGTTAGCTAGCTAGTTTCCACATTATTCCATTATATCACTTCAGCTAATTTTTCGCTCTTCTATTTTAATTCTTTTACGAATTTACAATTTTGGCAACCGTATCTGCAACCAATTTTGTTAGAGTGTTTAGGATTTACTTTTACAAATAATTTTAAGAAACAACTGACACATTTTAAAACAATCGCAATTCCTTGAGAGATCGACCTCGGAGTTTGCTTATCACTTGCAACAAGTGATTCGTACATTTGCGAGTACTATAATTTGCACATCAAGTTTTTGGCATCGTTGTTGGGGAATTGGCATTTTAAAATTGTTTATTTGTTTTCATTTTAGCAAATTTTCTTAATTTGTTAGTTTTTGAGATTTTCTTCGTTTTTCGTGTCTTTGTTACTTGTTTGGAGTCAATTTGTGTCTAGTGCTTTGATTTTATTGTTGTTTTTGATAGTGTATGCATGGTAGTAGATCTCTTGGAAATCCACTAGTGCCTTTCATAGACAACGTTAATAGGAGGAGAGCAAATTTGAGACAATTTGACACAAACATTCTAGAGGGAGAAGAACAGCCAAATATGGGAGATCCTTTACCTCCACCTAGAGAAATGGGGATGAAGGAGTATGTAAGGCCAATCATTGGCACTGCAACTTCTTGCATCTAATTGGGAGAAGCGGCTAGATATTATGAGCTTAAAAAGATTCATTATTCCATGTTGCCTTCTTTTTATGGGATTGTTAATGAAGATCCACTAACCTTCATTCGCGATTTCTATGCCACCTTGCAAACTTTTCCATTACAAGGGCTCAATGAGGATCAATTAAGGATGAGATGCTTTCCATATACGTTTAAGGACAATGCAAAGTCATGGCTTATGACTCTTCCACCGGGTTCTCTCTTAAATTGGGAAGCAGTGTACAACATGTTTATAGGGAAGCTCTACTCCCACCAAAAGACTACCGACCTAAGAACAAAAATTGTGACATTTTCTCAAATGGAAGGAGAGCCATTTCATGAGGCATGGGATCGTTTCAAGTTTCTTCTAATTCAATGCCTACACCATCATTTTCGAATGCAACTCCAAAGCCAATTTTTCTTTGATGGATTGACACAACAATGTCAATTCACAGTGGACAACTCCGCAGGAGGTATGGGTGAGAAGACTAAGTAGAGACATACGACTTGTGTGAGATGTTGGGTGCTAATTCCTAACAAAATACTACTAGAGGAAGGAGAGTTGGAATAAATGAAGTAGCTCCAGGTAATGAAATGACAATACAAATTGCGGAGCTAACTAAGTAAATTGCACTCTTACTTCGAAGGATACACTAACTCAAGAGGTATGCGGTATTTGTAGTACTTATGGGCATGGTTGTAAAACTTGTCCATTGGTTTGTGATTCTAATGTAGCTACAAGCTAAGAGCAAGCCAAGGCAATGGAAGGATATCAACCTCGACCAAGGTATGATCCTACAATCTGGGTTGGAGAAACCATCGAAATTTCACTTGGAAGGGAAACAAGAACCCCGCCTATGCTAAGAATCATTTTCAAACCAACTCTTCCAACAACTTGCAACTCACTCAACCAAACAAGCCAAGTTTGGAGGATAACTTGAATGCATTCATTCAAGTTAGTTGAGACAACTGTATGAAATGTACTCAAAGGTTGGAATCATTGGAAGCTTCCATGAAGAGGGTTGAAGGCCAAGTAGGACAATTGGTGGAGCATTTTCAAAGACAAGAGAAAGGGAAGTTGCCTGGTCAACTCGACCAAGTGAAGGTTATTACAATCCTTCAAAGTGGTAAGGTAGTCAATAAAAATTTACCTGAAATTTCTTATTATTTACCATTTAAGTCAGCAAACATGGAAGGAGACAATGCGATTTCCAAAGGGAGTGGTGAGACAAATGATAAGCTTGATTTACCGAACACCAATACCATTTCCACACCTTCTTAAGGGCGATAAATAGGATAAACAATTTTCTGACTTATTTAATATGCTTTCCAAAGTTCAAATTAATTTGCCTTTGTTGGATGTGATTAGGAATGTGCATTCCTATGCTAAATTTTTCAAAGATTTGAATACTGATGAACACTATTTTGACCTACTATTTGTTATGTTTTTAAGTATCTATTTTGCATTTAATCTCAATATAATCTTGTTTTGGAAGGTATTTTATTGTTTTGTAGGTCAAAGTAGGTTTGGGAAGAAATGTGGAAAAAGAGAGCAAAAGTGAAGCAAAAGTGTTTAAAAATGTAAGCCTTACATTGGGGGACGTAAGCCTTACATCGAGAATCAGCAAAGTATGTACATATATGTACATACCTTTACATACAAGGCACGCCGCGGCGAAGAAACGATATGCCGCGGTGAGAGGCTCTCGGGTTGCATCCTAGAATTTCATGAAAACATTGCGCGCCGCCGCATGGTTATTGTGCGCCGCAGCGACGAGGTTTCTGCTTTGGTTCGCAATTCTGAAAAAACATCGCACGCCGTGGCATGAAAAAAGGCGCGCCACGGTGCGCGCGCGCGGATTGCAATTCCCCCCAGCCACACAAGCACATGCTCTTTGGGAAACCCTTACATATACGAAAACCTAAACGACTCTCTCAGTCTCCAACGACTCTCTCAGCCTCCAACACATATTTTCAGCCTCCAACAAACACACGAGACTCCAAGGGTGAACAGTGCATGAACAGTACCAAATTTAGGTTTTTCATACAATTTTGGGAAAGAACTTACTTCATCAAAGACTATTCAATTGGATCTTCATCAACAGACTTGAAATAGGTGATCATCCAACATCAAGGATCTTGTTGCAAGAGTGAAAGTTGGTAGATTCTTATTTGTAATCCTTCTTTTCCTCATTAGATTTCTTTCTATGTTATTTATAATGAAGAATCTGGATTTGAGTTTGATCATGTGTAACTAAACCCTTGTGTGTGGGAATTTAGGGATGTGACTTTGAATGGATATTATTTATGTGGTTTGATTATTATTTGAGTGATTTATTTCATGTTCATTGTTTATTAACATCTACATTCATTAATTATTTTTGGCCAATTTAGTTATGAATGTTTTAGACTATTTGAGGATTGAACTTTAGAAACGCCATCTAAGTTTAATTGGGCATTCTTGAGCATGAACTTAAATTGAGTGCATTGACTTGTCTTAATTTAGGTGATTGAATTACCTTTTCTAAGATTAATGCTAATTAATTAATTAACGGTCCGGATCAAAGAAGTTAATTAGTTAATTAAAGGAAAATCACCATTGATTTGGGATTTTCTAGGACTAGTGAAAAGAATCAATAAATTCACTTAATGCGCTTGATTGAGGAGACCACGTAAACTAATTTATCCATGCTTAGTTCACTACCTAATTTCCCACACTCGTTCATCTTATTGTTTCAGCGACACTTTCACGCATTCACTTTATTTTTCTTGTTTATTTTAATACTTTTAGCAACCATTTTCACACCAATCTTTGATTAGAGTGTTTAGGATTTATTTTAGTGTCACGTTTTAGATTACATTTGACTCTTTCAAAAACCACCGCAATTCCTTTGAGAGACGATCTTGGGAGTATACTTGTCACCTACTATAAGTGACTCGTGCACTTGCGAGCTTTTATAAATACAAAATTTGGTTATCAAGTTTTTGTGCATCAAGTTTTTTGGGGCCGTTACCGGGGAATTGGCGTTTTTGAAATTGTTATTTGTTTTCTTTTTAGTTTACTACTTAATTTTTAGTCTTTGTCATGTTCTTTATTTTTTCTTGTTTTTGTGTTTTTGTTACTCGTTGGAGTCATATAGTGTCTGGTGTTCTGATTTGTTGTTGTTTTTGATTGTGCATGCACGGTAGGAGATCTCTTGGAAATCCACTCGTGTCGTTCATAGATAACTTCAACAAGAGACGAGCACATTTGAGACCATCCGGCACTAACATTTTGGAGGACGAGCAACAACCAACAATGGGAGAACATCTACCTCCACACAGAGAGATGACGATGAAGGAGTATACAAGGCCAATCATTGGCACTGCAACTTCTTGCATCCAATTAGGGGAAGCAGCTCGAAACTATGAAATTAAGAATATACATTTTAATATGTTACCATCTTTTTACGGGATTCCTAACGAAGATCCTCTAACTTTTATTCGTGATTTCTATGCCACTGTGCAGACTTTTCCGCTACAGGGGTTAAATGAGGATCAGCTGAGGATGAGGTGTTTCCCATACACGCTCAAAGATAAGGCCAAGTCATGGCTTATGACTCTTCCGCCTGGATCTTTTTCAACTTGGGACGCAGTGTTCAACAAGTTCATGGGAAAATTCTATTCCCACCAAAAGACTGCGGACCTAAGGACCAAAATTGCCACGTTCTCCCAAATGGACGGAGAACCATTTCATGAGGCATGGGATCGCTTCAAATTGCTTCTGATACAGTGCCCATACCATCACTTTCCTTTGCAACTCCAGAATCAATTCTTCTATGACGGGTTGACACAACAGTGTCAATTTACTGTGGATAATGCCGCGGGAGGGGAAATGGGAGAAAAGACTGCTGATGAGACATATGACCTATATGAGATGTTGGGTGCTAATTCCCAACAAAAGAGCTCTAGAGGACGGAGCATGGGAGTTAATGAGGTAGCTCCAAGAAATGACATGGCAATGCAAATTGTGGAACTTACAAAACAAAACGCGCTCCTCACCTCCAAAAACACACCGACTCAAGAGGTATGCGGTATTTGTAGTACTTACGGACACGGTGCTAATGTTTATCCTTTTGTTTGTGATCAAAATGTAGGTACGAGTTACGAGCAAGCTAATGCTATGGAG